>CM068593.1:28755522-29131224 GCA_035048485.1 Pteria penguin
GAGGTGAGAGAAGGTGACCGGGAGGAGTAAGCATCTCCTGTCATAGGTGAGACTAGGTGTCTGGGTGGAGTAAGTGTCTCCTGTCAGAGGTGAGACCAGGTGCCAGGGATGAGTGTCTTTTTTCAGTGGTGAGACCAGGTGTCTGGATGGAGCAAGAATTTCCTGTTAGAGGTGAGACCAGGTGTGCGGGTGGAGTGTCTCCTGTCAGAGGTGAGACCAGGTGCTCGGGTGGAGTAAGTGTCTCCTGTAAGAGATGAAACCAGGTGTCCGGGTGGAGTAAGTGTCTCCTGTCAGAGGTTAGACTAGGTGTCTGGGTGGTGTAAGTGTCTCCTGTCAGAGGTGAGACCAGGTGTCCGGGTGGAGTGTCTCCTGTCAGAGGTGAGACCAGGTGTCCTGGTGGAGTAAGTGTTTCCTGTCAGAGGTGAGACCAGGTGTCCAGATGGAGTAAGTGTCTCCTGTCAGAGGTGAGACCAGGCGTCCTGGCGGAGTAAGTGTCTCCTGTTAAAGGTGAGACCAGGTGTCCGGGAGGAATGAGCGTCTCCTGTCGGAGGTGAGACCAGGTGTCCGGTGGAGTAAGGGTTTTGTTTTACAGGTAATAAAGCAGGCACTTTCCATTATGTACTTTATGATGACACCTTGATTCACCTCCTGTGTATAAATATTCTACATATGACGGTATAGTCACTGAAGGATATGGTAACAACGATTGTATTCCAGTAATATATTTGACAAAAACAAAAGAAATAAAATAATATTGCATCCCCGTACGACCAACACGTTCTTATCTATGCGTTATTCGGTCTCATGAAACAAAACATCAATTTCGACAACCCCTCCTTCCATTTCCTTCTTCGGAAGCAAATTTTCGTCCCCCGATATCGACTTATCTCTGATCTCTGACAACAATAAGTGGCAGAACCAGGATTTCAGAAATTACAGGGCCCACATGTGAAAATCAAGTATTAGCTAAACTCCTCGGCCATTTTGGGTGCCAAATCTGCAGTTTTACTTACAGATATGTGGCGAAAGGGGGAGGGGCCTCTAAATTCGCCACTGATAATATTAAACAAACCCCCTTAAAGATGTCGTTCCGTACTTTATAGTCCTTGCATTCATACAATGATGACCCTTGCCAAACACCAATTTGTTACGATTGTTCGGCTCCGTTCACGTGTCACGTTTCTTTATATAAGTTCTTGCGGTCTCTTACACTTTAAAAGACAATGATGAATTAGGATCGCATTCCCTGCTAAGATAAAACGTATCATAGGCGGGTCTAGAAATTTTAAAGGTAATTTGCAGCCTTCCATGACAAATGTTTTGCACTTTTCGGCCCGGAAAGGGGCTGCAGCCCTAAATATGGACGAAGATGACCTTTCCAGTAAAAACGGAGTGTTGTGTTGCAGAGGTTGCATCCCCCCGTCCCCCCTCTCCTAAATCCGCCAATATGTATGATCAATACACTTGTTCTGAATGAATCCAATGTGCAATCTAACAATACATAATCCTCCAGCGAACTTGCGGTCTCTAATACTTATAACTTAGGTCCCGCATTCCACAAGTTACATCAATAAAACAACCTATATATATTCTGACAGCAAACTGTGGAAATCCAAAGTATAAATATCTGAAGAGCAAATTCATTGCCAGATTGTCCAAAAAGTAAGTGCTCAAGTAAGGGCACAAACAATGGTAAAAAGTAATGGCAAAAGTAAGGACAAAAGAATCCATCTAAAGACAGTGCTATTCATGAGTGTATCCTCATTATATTAAGAATAATCTACAAACTTTGTTTACAATAAATTTGAAATATATATGTCGGGTCCGAACACGGAAACTATGTCCGCAATCTTTCCTTTATGAAATCTCAAAATCGAGATTTTCACGATAAATGCGGTCCTTTTATTAGACTAACCAACCAACATACACCAAGGATTACTGGTATCGTATGTTGGCTATACAATAATCACACATCAAGGATTTTCTTGTGTCGTATGTAAGTTGAGTGATACATGCACAAGGATTCCTTGTATCGTATGTTAGCTGAGCACTTATCATACACTAAGGATTTGCTGGTATCGTATGATAGATGAGCATTAATAATACACCAAGAATTTGCTGGTATCGTATGTTAGCTCAGCAGTAATCACTCACCAAGGATTTGCTGGTATCGTATGTTAGCTGAGCATTAATAATACACCAAGAATTTGCTGGTATCGTATGTTAGCTCAGCAGTAATCACTCACCAAGGATTTGCTGGTATCGTATGTTAGTTAAGTATTAATCATACACCAAATTTTTGTTGGTAACGTTAGCTGAAGATTGATCTGCTAGTATCGAATGTACAGGGGCGTAGATAGGCTCTAAATGATGTGGATGACATCAAGCGAAAGGGTCTGGGAACCGATGAGGTTTTCAGTGGACCAAGGCGAAGTTCTTGTGGGGGAAACAGGAGGCGACCCCCCCCCCCCCTTTCCGACGAAAACAGATTTAAGCAAATTCAAGACCCATTTAAATTGTTTCAATACATAAATATAATGAAATTCTTTTTATCTTTTGAAATATAAAATTGCGAATCGAAAAAAAAAAAAAACAACCGCAGAACGCAAAAACGATGTGGATGCACATTCTTCCGTGCGTACGCCTAGCTATACCAATGGTTGAGCATAAATCATACACCAAACGGTTTGCTGCAAGGGCGGATTTAGAAGGGGCGATTATCCCATCCCCACCCCTTTTTTTCGCCAAAGGTATGAGTAAAATTTTAAAATTTTGCACCCAAAATGGCTGAGTGTTTTAGGTGATACTTGACATTCACATGTGCCCCACCCCCACCCCCCTTGTTCCCCTTTCGGAGATCATGGATCCGCCGCTGTACTGGTTTGCTATTTTACATCATTTCGAAATAAGTTTGCTAAGGTGCCTTGTTTGTCATGAAAGAGTGTGACTTTTTTATTATGAGACTTCCCTAGGTTATTCAATTTTCCCTAAGTGATCCAACTCATAAGTGAATCCTCCTTAAGTGACCTAGCTCAGAATTGATAATTCCCTACACTATCTTTCTCTGGACTGATATTCCCCTCAGTGATCCAGCTCATGACTGAGACTTCCCTAGGTGACCCAGCTCATGAATGAGACTTCCCTTGCTCATCCAGCTCATGACTGAAACTTCCCTTGGTGATACAGTTCATGACTGATACTTCCCTAAATGATCCAGCTCATGACTGAGACTTCCCTAGGTAATACAGTTCATGAATGATTTTTGTCTAGGTGATCCAGCTCAGAGTTTAGACTTCCCTAGCTGATCCATCTCCTTCCCTAGGACTCAAGCTCTGAATAAGAACTTTCCTAAGTGCTCAAGCTGTGGACTGAATCTTCCCTATATCTTCAGCTCTGGATTAAGACTTCCCTAGGAGCTCAAGTTCGGTATTGAAAATTTGCTAGGTGCTCGAGCCCTGAAATGAGACTTTCCTATGTGCTCCTTTGTTTAATATATCTGTAGTGAACCCAGACAAAAATAGAAGAAAAGTAGAAAGGATGGGGTCATTGTCATCGCTGAATTTAAACTGTCAGTAACTATACGATGACAGTCCAAAAAAAAAGTTCTTAATTTAAGAACATTGTATGATTTTTTTCTCTAGCATTATCGGTGAATTTAAAAGATACCTCAGATACACGGGATCTTTTACCCATCTCCACCCCTAACAAACACGCCCAATGCTGACTTTTTGAATCTTCTTCAAATCATTCATATAAATTTACCAAACGCACAATAAGGAAAATGCCAGGAAAGTGATTGACGTCAATTAACTTTTCATTCCTTATCACAATGGCGGAATGTTTCAGTGTATAACCCGGAAGAGCTATTGATTTGTTGCCTTGAAGGCCAAATATACAGAAGAGAGCATTAAGTACATAACGGTCAACTCACCTTGTCTGAGATCTCAGTTACATCATCTGGCAGTTAAATTGTCAGTCTTCCGTTTTCAGTCTACCGACAGAGTCGGAAGCTAAATCTGTTTCAAAGTACAGTATAGGAGTGGTGGTAATATGTAGCTGCACCCTACCCGCTTCTGCGCACTGCGTATAAAAGAAATCGTTGCAACTTGCCAACTGCATTGCACGTGCTGAAGTGGGAATTCCCATTATGTACAGACAATATCATGTACTTTCACTTTTGATTCTCCGAAACGTTTGTAACAGAGAGAGGGGGTTCAAATGGATGAGAGTGTACGGAGGAAAAAGGGATGAAATGGAGAACAGCTTGCGTGGGAAAAACTGAGAGAGTCATAGGATAAAGGGAGGGCGGAAAATGGGTAAGGTGGCAGGGGGGGGGGGGGGGTATGTTGCCAAAATCAGTCACACACGTGGATCAAGATATACTGCGTCCAGACGCGAATCCAGAGATACTGCCTCCCGACGCGGATCCAGACATACTGTGGAGAGAGGATCCAATTCAAACATTTTCCACAGGGGGACCAGCCATGCCGGGATCGAGTGTCAAATACTGCATCATACAACAAAAAGTATCAAGGAAATCAGTTTTGCCGAATTCCAGTATACCATAGGGCGTCCAGAACCTATTTATCCCTGGTAGATCTGCTCCTGACCCATGACCTCTAAATGCTTTTTTCTCGACCTAACTCTCGGTTTTGGAAGCCTGACCAGAGTAAGACCTAAGCCAAGTATCAAGTCATTACAGTGGCGGATTTAAAAGGGGCTGCCCCCCCCCCCTTTTGGCCAAATATTTACTAGTAAAAATCCAGATTTAGTACAAAAATTGCTAGGCCGTTTGGCTAATACATATGTGCCCTCCCCCCCCCCCCCTCCTTCGGAAATCCTGGATCCGCCACTGCATTACGTCACAACAGCATCATAGAAGTAGTGACGGTATGTAGTATTACCTCAGTGAAGGAGTTCACAAGACAAAATCAATCCTTAATTTGGCCACACACTGAGCCAGAAGATTTATCTTTATGATGATGGCCAGTATGTAGTGGTGGAGGATTTATATATATGGTGATGGCCAGTATGTAGTGGTGGAGGATTTATATATATGGCGATGGCCAGTATGTAGTGGGAGAAGATTTATGTATATGGTGATGACCAGTATGTAGTGGTGGAGGATTTATCTATATGGTGATGGCCAGTATGTAGTGGTAGAGGATTTATCTATATGGTGATGGCCAGTATGTAGTGGTAGAGGATTTATCTATATGGTGATGGCCAGTATGTAGTGGGGGAGGTTTTATCTATATGGTGATGGCCAGTATGTAGTGGTTGAGGATTTATCTATATGGTGATGTCCAGTATGTATCGGGGGAAGATTTATTTATATGGTGATGTCCAGTATGTATTGGGAGAGGATTTATCTATATGGCGATGGTCAGTATGTAGTGGGACAGAATTTATCTATATTGTGATGGCCAGTATGTAGTGGTGGAAGATATATCTATATGGTGATGGCCAGTATCTAGTGGGATAGGATTTATCTTTATGGTGATGGCCAGTATTTATTGTTGAAGAATTTATCTATATGGCGATGGCCAGTATATATCGGGAGAAGATTGCTCTATATGGTGATGGCCAGTATCTAGTGGGATAGGATTTATCTATATGGTGATGGCCAGTATATATAGTGGTTGAGGATTTATATATATGGCGATGGCCAGTATGTAATGGGAGAAGATTTATGTATATGGTGATGACCAGTATGTAATGGTGGGAGATTTATCTATATGGTGATGGCCAGTAAGTAGTGGTGGGAGATTCATCTATATGGTGATGGCCAGTATATAATGGTAGAGAATTTATCTATATGGTGAAGGCCAGTATGTAGTGGTGGAGGATTCATCTATATGGTGATGGCCAGTATATAATGGTAGAGAATTTATCTATATGGTGAAGGCCAGTATGTAGTGGGGGAGGATTCATCTATATGGTGATGGCCAGTATATAATGGTAGAGAATTTATCTATATGGTGAAGGCCAGTATGTAGTGGGAGAGGATTTATCTATATGGCGATGGCCAGTATGTATTGGGAGAAGATTTATCTATATGGTGAAGGCCAGTATGTAGTAGGGTGGGATTTATGTATATGGTGATCGCCAGTATAAATAGTGGTGGAGAATTTATCTATATGGTGATGGCCAGTATGTAATGGTAGAGAATTTATCTATATGGTGAAGGCCAGTATGTAGTGGGGGAGGATTCATCTATATGGTGATGGCCAGTATATAATGGTAGAGAATTTATCTATATGGTGAAGGCCAGTATGTAGTGGGGGAGGATTCATCTATATGGTGATGGCCAGTATATAATGGTAGAGAATTTATCTATATGGTGATAGCCAGTATGTAGTGGGGGAAGATTTATCTATATGGTGATGGCCTTTATGTAGTGCTGGAGGATTTATCCATTTGGTAGCAGCTAATAGATAGTGACTCAAAATGTGTAACTGCAATCCATCCCCTGTGGCCACTACAATGACAAGGGTCTACTCACTACTTTGAAATCAATGCACAGACCCTTTTATATACATAGTACTTGCTTAATACTGAAGTATAATAGATATGATATCCTATATGACCTTGAGCTTTGACCTCCAACTTGAAAATCAGTTACATTCTTCATGATATAAGTACAATCTTGCTGAGTCTTCATTGGTAGATGTGTCTTCATTGGTAGATGTGTCTTCATTGGTAGATATGTAGCAGGTTGGACTTAAGATAGACATAAGGAATGGAAGAACAATGGCCATACTGTATATCCTCAGTAAAAGAAGGTTTTACAACAGACCACAAATCTACTGTAAAAGGGAGTACTCAATATTGAACCCAAGCATAAATTTGGAGTCTGAAATCTCGCCATACACAAAATCCACTGTACTGGGAAAAAAATTCTTTTTCATTAATATTACTTTTGCTTTGTTAATTTATTTATTTACACCCATAGTATCATGCTCTCATATAAGAAAATGGATTAAATTTCATGTGATTTTTAACTGTCTCTAAAATTACACTTTTTTATCAAATTGGAATATAACTTTATTTAGAAAGAGGAATCTTCAATGTGCAAGAAAACAAATTGTATGATTTTTTTAAATTAAGAGAAAACACTGTTATTTTCTCTATGGATAGACTTCAAATCCAGCTACTATGTTTGGATCTTGTGTTTGTCCCTAAAAAGCTAAAACCATCTTAACTTTTCGACTATACTTGAATTTGACATAATATGTATATATACAGCCATTTGTTCACGTGCATTTCCAACGCTGGCTTTTCAGTTAAACAACATTTCATGCCTTTGAATAAGAAAACTTGAATTCATATTCTTGTCTCCTTCATGTGTTCATACGTGTATATTTATGTATTTACTTCCTCAACTTGAAAACTTTTAGCAGGACTTTTGCGACGGGTGTTGCATGCAACCAGGGGACAATTACTCCTCCCGGGCACCTGATCTTACCTCGATTTCAATGGGGTTCACATTTGTCAGAATAGGACTTTATACACGATATTGTTCTTTTGTATCATGAACTATGAGATATGGTTTACCCTCTGGTACTTCATTTTTTACTTATATGTAACATGACACTGTATCACCGATGATCTAAATACATTAAACAAAACATAAGTTCAGATTACATTTATTCATTATATACATATAATCTCTCACAGAACTAGATCTAATAGAGGTAGATTACTCATGTAAACGAATAAAAACTGCTTAAAGGTATTCCCACAATCCTTTGGTATATGACATTTCTGACCAACGACATCTTTTTGGTGGCTTGGCAGTGGATTGGTGTGAGTTTGTTGTCTGCATGATTGATGCCAGAGTACGTGTGATAGCACAAACAGCAGTGGAGTGTTTGACAGTGTTAATACTGATGTTGATCTCTGTATCAGAATATATTGTTAAATATGCATAACACTATCGCTGCGCAAGTGTTGGCAGATGTAACCAATGAAAACATTCAGAGAGTGCTGAAACCTGTTGCCCTAAGGAAAGGCAATTCTAAAACCAGAAAATCCTTTGCTAAGACAAATGATCACAAACCAGAATTTTTTTCTATTATATTCTCCACTTTGCTTCATCTTACATTATCTTTATTACTACCAGTCCATGATCTTCACTACACTGTCAGTCAGTGATCAGTACACTACGAGTCCATGATCTTCACTACACTGTCAGTCGGTGATCAGTACACTACCAGTCCATGATCTTCACTACACTGTCAATCGGTGATCAGTACACTACCAGTCCATGATCTTCACTACACTGTCAGTCGGTGATCAGTACACTACCAGTCCATGACCTTCACTACACTGTCAGTTGGTGATCAGTACACTACCAGTCCATGATCTTCACTACACTGTCAGTCGGTGATCAGTACACTACCAGTCCATGATCTTCACTACACTGTCAGTCGGTGATCAGTACACTACCAGTCCATGATCTTCACTACACTGTCAGTCAGTGATCAGTATCTTCACTACACTGTCAGCCAGTCATCAGTACACTACCAGTCCATGATCTTCACTACACTGTCAGCCAGTCATCAGTACACTACCAGTCCATGATCTTCACTACACTGTCAGTCGGTGATCAGTACACTACCAGTCCATGATCTTCACTACACTGTCAGTCGGTGATCAGTACACTACGAGTCCATGATCTTCACTACACTGTCAGTCAGTGATCAGTACACTACCAGTCCATGATCTTCACTACACTGTCAGCCAGTCATCAGTACACTACCAGTCCATGATCTTCACTACACATCAGTCAGTGATCAGTACACTCCCAGTCCATGATCTTCACTACACTGTCAGTCAGTCATCAGTTCACTACCAGTCTATGATCTTCACTACACTGTCAGTCGGTGATCAGTACACTACCAGTCCATGATCTTCACTACACATCAGTCGGTGATCAGTACACTACCAGTTCATGATCTTCACTTCACTGTCAGTCAGTGATCAGTACACTACCAGTCCATGATCTTCACTACACTGTCAGTCAGTGATCAGTACACTACCAGTCCATGATCTTCACTACACTGTCAGTCAGTCATCAGTACACTACCAGTCCATGATCTTCACTACACTGTCAGTCGGTGATCAGTACACTACCAGTCCATGATCTTCACTACACTGTCAGTCAGTGATCAGTACACTACCAGTCTATGATCTTCACTACACTGTCAGTCAGTCATCAGTACACTACCAGTCCATGATCTTCACTACACTGTCAGTCGGTGATCAGTACACTACCAGTCCATGATCTTCACTACACTGTCAGTCAGTGATCAGTACACTACCAGTCCATGATCTTCATTACACTGTCAGCCAGTCATCAGTACACTACCAGTCTATGATCTTCTCTTGATTACGTCCAATTCCACAATGCATTAAGTATGCACCTCATTTCATCGTAGAGGTTTTCACAAGTCTTGAGAAGTACTTCCATTGTTTAACACTTCAATACTTCATTTGGTGGCAGAGGCTTTATTTCTTGACAGAGGTTTCACTTCATGGTAAATACTTAATTCTTCGATGGAAATTTTATTTCATGACAGATGATTCATTTTACTGCAGACGTTTCTTTCGCTTTAGCTGACCTTGCATATTGCTGTAATAAAGTGAAGGGAAAAGAAGAAGACATTATTATTGTATACTCAAAACATATGACAGACTGTAAGCTATAACATCAAAGTCTATTCATGGAGCATGGGCACACAAGACAAACAGATTAACAGACAGACAGATTCATATATAACCCACAATATTATTTTGGAAACGTTATAATTGAATGTAAAACAGATAAAATAAATTTCATAAATAGATACCACTGCCATGGGCTTGGAATGCAGAACAAATCCATTAGTGTCCGAGAGAGCTTGGATAGCTTGGGCTTCTGATGGAAAAGTGACAAATGCTTGACCTTTCATACGTCCCTCCTTCATTAGGCGTATGTCAAATCTGAAAGAAATCACTCGGTCTTCCATAATTTTATAACAGGTAGAAAAAAGAAATATTTATGAGCTCGCCAAAGCCAAAAAGGGGTTTATGGCTTTAAAAAATACAACATTCCATATATATTTCATTGATAAATCCATTTTGTATGGCTCAAGCAACTTTTACTATTCTCCAAGTTAGAATAATTGCCATGAATATAAAACTGAAATAATTATTTTCAACACTATATTTTTTGATTTCCAGAATGATATAATTTTAACAATGATGTGATAAACATCAAACTGCCCTTGTTTGCTAATGGACTGGCTCATGAAATATCCAAAAGATGTAAAGCTCAAGCTCCATATTTAGCTTCCATATCAATTTAAGAATCTACTGTTATAGAGAGATATCGAACTTATCTACTATAAACAGGATAAGAAGACCAAAAAGTTTTGAGGATTGGAAGAGCTTTTTCATATTTCTCATACTTAGTCTAATATTTCTATGGCTGCTAGACTAAGTATATTTCTGAGATAGTCAATCTAATGGAATAAATGGTCTCCACGAAGGATTAAATAAAATTATACATAGTCATGTATATAAATAATGACATTAGCCGTGAATCTATTTGTCACTTCATCTGATCTACTATAAGAATGATCAAGATATATTAGTTTTGAGGATTAGAATCATAGCATTTATATTTTCTGTGCTACTATTTCCATGCTATCGTTGTGGATGCTTGTATATTACTGAAACAGTTAGTCGATCACCATAGTCAATCAAATAAACTATACACAGTCATGTATACCATACTGATATACGTAATACACATTTTTATCTACATCTTAGCAGAGAAATCAGTTTATCATTTCATTTTCTTGCATGTGTGGTCTTCATGTCAATGATGTAATTCTTTTGTTTTCCAGTGGGGCAGAAAATCTCCGGCAGAAAATCTGCTGTAGTTTAAAACAACAGATCTGGTAGGTGACTAAATTACAAAACATGGAAGGTATAAGTATTTGCGATCTTTTGTATTACAAAGCAATTGTAGTCCTAAATTTTGACAGTCAACAGACACTGAGTTGGTGTGATCAACAAATTTATGACCAAATTATGTTTTGAATATGATGTAAATGTATATAACATGTACAGTTGTTTTTCTTGAAACTTACACATTTTGAGCATCCGGACGGCTCCAATCCACATACGATCCATAGATATTCATCAGATCCTGATAAAAAACATAGAACAACGCTATACATCTTTATCTAAAACTTTTAAAAAATTTATTCTGTCACATTTCATCTTTCTCTCTGAAGAGCTTTACCTTGCTTTCTGATAGTTGTTGAACTCTGGCGTTATACTACTATATAGCAGTACATTGTCCCTATTGTTTGTTTGATCCTTGTTTTATGTCATACTCAGATGCTTGGTGATTGATTTGCCTGATGCCTTGTATGCAGCAAAACTTGAAGTAATGAGCTCAAGGGACCTTAAATATGCCATGTCTACAGCAATATGAGATCTTGGTGTTTACTGTCTTAGCCTGAATAAGACACTGACAAGCAACTCCTGGGATTGAAGTCAGAACCTTTCGATTTGCCTGATGCCTTGTATGCAGCGAAACTTGAAGTAATGAGCTAGAGGAACCTTAAACATGCAAGGTTTACAGCAATATGAGATCTTAGAGTTTACTGTCTTATCCTGAATAGGACACTGACTGGGATTGAACTCAGAACCTTTCGATCACAAGTGATACACCTAACCAATTAAACACTGTCAGCTTGATAAACTACCCCTAAGTAAGAGTCTAACACTGGATACATGTAATACATACATACAAGTGTTCCTGCAGTGTCTTATAAGATTACACTGTTCATGAAGATGCAGAATAAAACATTGGATAATATTGGTTACAAGGTAAACTTACCAATATGAATTTCATGTAACAGATGCATACTTTCACAAATAATCCCTCTTTGTAATGCTTAAGGCTGTCATTATGAAGACAAGCATTTATGTACAGCAAACTGATTAAGGAAAAACCAGACCTACCGTAATAGGTAGTGCCAAAAGACGTCTAAGGACCTAGCAAATGCTGATACGCTTTAGTCATAGGATAATTAACACATAATGTTAAATCTATTGATGATACCTGCTCTGTGGCTTGCTTGGCCAAATTCTTCACATACAATCTGCTAGTAGGTTCTCCCTCTTTGTAATTTTTAAACACATTGAAATGTTTCATCTCTGTAAAGATTTGCATAATACATGCTAAATGTAGCGATGCAGGAACATTAAATAACACACAAAATGAGAAAATACATACATGTACATACATAAAAAATTGAATACATACATGAAGAAATATAAAAATATCAATATTGACTATCCTATATATACAAACTAATTTTGCTTGTAATTTACAATTTCATATGTTGTCGTCTGTTTAGTACTGCATGAACTTTTGTCATTCTACACAAATTTATAGATTAATTGACAAGATCAGTTATCTGCCCTTGTTTACTTAGCATAAATGTTGATTCAATATACTTTTCTTTATTGTATCATAAACCATGGAGAGATGTAGTCAATCAAGTAATGGTAACCTTATAGGTTTCACTGTGAAATGCAGCAAGCAAGAGATTTCTGATCAAGTGCAGATAACTCATCTTCTTAAATCAGTAAAAACATATGTTTACTATATTTGGAAATTTTAACACAACACAGTTTGAACCAAGTTTCAGAAATAAACAGCATACTGCAATATGCAGCCTCTTCCAGTGTGACTATGACCCTTGATTTTTTACCTCGAATATCAATACACTTCTTCCTCAGATTAAAAACAAGACATTTTTAAATAATCTTAGTTGCAATACATGAATTTCAGAGTATCACAAAGTGAAGAGGACAGATGCATGGATAAACAAAAACAAGACAGAATTACTATATTCCCTTAGCAACAGGTTGCAATACATATTCTAGTTTTCCAAACCAGAATCACTCAATGAAATGAAAAGAAATGTGCTTTCTCATTAACGTAATGCCAAAATAAAATACACCTTTATATAAATAAAAATGCAGCACTCTGAACGAAATCTATACTAGAATGGTCTACCTCTCTGCTTATAATGATTTCAAGATAAACGATTGTACGCGCTTGAACATACAATATGGCCAGTAGGTCACTTAATACATGTAATATTTAATCCATTCATTTCTCTAGTTATCTTGCTAAAATATTTATTGGATGATTACCACTTTGAGATATCCGTCTAGCTTTTAATTCTTGCTTTGTGAGGAAATCTTCTGGATTAATTTTGTATGGAAGCTCTGATTCTGTCATAATCTCTTCTGATTTTGGCTGAAAATAGCATACATACCACATCTATACAAGCTGCATTTCTGAAACATGAATGCCCTCAGTGGCAACTCTATCAGTATAAGCTGTTATACTACAGTCAAACTCCGATATGTCGAACACTGATATCTCGAATACCCGGGATATCTCGAAGTCGACCGTCGTCCCGAAAAAAATCCTTCATATTATGATTAAATTCACCCTGGATGTGTCGAACACTGAAGTGTCAAATACCATGCTTATCTTGAATACATTTTCAAGTCCCGAAGTTCTTATTTACCCAGTTTATCTCGAAGTTGGCTTCTTTTTCCCCGCGGCGTCTTTCCTAGTTGACAGATCGCGCGCACGGTTTGATTCAATTGACCGTGTCGATGTACAATGTAGAAAGCCGCTGTAATTACATAATCAATCGAGTCCATTCATACCTTGTTATTTATACCAATTGTTACCACATGATGATAGATGATTAAATTTGACCTTGCAATTAAGAAAATAACATTAACTCACTTTTTCATACCTGCATTTATTTTAAGAAATTTCTTTACATTGTTCATTAATCTATTTTTATTTCGTATCAATGAGTATGTCTGTGTATTTTTATGCAAAGTAATAGTAGCTCGATGTGTTTTGAATAAAATAAAATTATGACAGTTTCTTCACCTCATCTCATGCATCAGTCCGTCCTTGGTTTTTAAGTATAGTATACGACAGTTATGTCCAGTATTGAATTTAACATACAAATTTACTGAGAACCAAACAAAATGTTTTCAGTTTTGGAGTATATTGATTGATTGATTTTTGTTTTACTTCACACCACGAATATTTCACGTATATGGTGGTGCCTGATGCGGGCATACAAATTTTGACCTTTGCAACGGACCCAACCGAAGCAGTGAGGGATCTTTAACGTGCCATGCATACCACGACACAGGGCCTCGGTTTTTACTGTCTCATCCGAAAGACATGACACCGTCATGACCAGAGCGGGACTCGAACCCCGGCCTCCCGATCAGGAGTCCGACGCGATACCACTAGGCCACGGCGGCTTTTGGAGTATATTCTCTTTATATATCTATAAATAAAAGGTATGATGAGATTTAGATAAATTATTTTGTAACTATGTACATTAACGCGTATTTCTTGATAAATACATCACATACTATAACAATCACGTGTCAAGTGTACCGGCGTATGTTAAAAACTTAAAAATTTGTGATCCTACACTTGAAATTTGGATATCTCGAACTACGGATATCTCGAAGTATTTTCCACGGTCCCCCCGACTTCGAGATATCGAGGTTTGACTGTATATCCTAAAGCTAGATCAAACTCCAAGGTCAAGGTTACAATGTCAAAATTTTGGTACCTATGCCTATGGAAAGGTCTTGTCACAAGGAATACATATGTGAAATATAACAGCCTTATCACTTACCATTAAAATATTTACTCAATGATAAAATTTTTTAAATGCAGGTCAGAGGTCAGGTCATGAGGTCAAAAATCATTGTACTGATGGAAAGGTCTTTTCACTAGATACCTACCAAAATGGGAAATTAATCTGTATTACAAAAACTGCCACCATAATCATAAGCAGCTGGTTGCATTTATAATCAAAAGACTGCTGTTGTGAGTCTCATCCTGGCCACATGCCACCTTATTCACAATGACTGTCTCTACCCAGCTATGGGTATCAGTTTAGCTTTAGGGTTAACTTGAACTGGACTGTGGCCTGTCCAGGGGAAGTCCGACTTTTTATTGCTATAGAAACTGCATATTAGCTAAAGCCCTTTATCGCTTGGATGATTGATTATTGTTTTACGTTACTCCACGATTATTTCTGGTATTTAGTGACGGCATCTGGCATCTGTCCGATGCATTTGCATATAAAATTATACCTTTGCAACAGACCCATACGAAGCAGTGTGGGATCTTTTATGTGCCACCTCTATGTGACACCTCGGTTTTTACTGTCTCATTCAAAAAACAGAAAGAATTGTAGTGCCTATGGCAGGGGAACAATACCATACAACATTATAACGCAGGAGAAGGCTAGCTGTTGTGGTTTAGTTGTTGAAATTGCAGTACTGAGGATCTGGGTTCAATTCCTGGATTGTGCCACTCTGTTCAAGACCACTGCGATCTGCTTATTTTACTTAAATGACCTTTGACACTAAATATCAGTAGTCTCTTTTTCTCATTATATAGAATTAATTTTAAAGACTTCATTGCTAAGCATCATATAGTATGTCCTCTGAAAAGTCTATATGATGAACGAAATGAACAAATCGAGGAAAGAACACAGACTATTTTCTTTGGCAACAGGGATATTAACAAGAAAACAATACATGCCTTTTCAACAGGTTGAATTTTGCCAAATCCAGCAGTAGATTCTGTGGATTCTGTGTCCTTTGGTGGTTCTGGTAAGTCTATAGGAAATTGACATATACATAATTGTATATAGTGCAATTAGATTTACTACTTTAAATTTAAAAATGCATTTATTCATAAAGGAAAAAAAATTAAAAGGTAGAAAGTTTTTTTTTTACACGTCAAAAATAATAAAATAGTAATTATCATTTTAAATAATTATAATATCGAAAATGTTATTTTAATTTCATAACAGCTTTACCATATAAGGACATTTCTGTTGGTTCAGGAGCCATAGCTACAGATTCAGGCAGCTTCATTTGAATTTTCTTTGCTGTAACATTTGTCGGTTGTTCAAACACTTCCTTGGGAGTATACACAGCACCTGGATTTATCGGTCTGATCGGCAAATCTTCTGATTTAGGAATTAACACAACCTTTGGACGCTTGGATGGGAGCTTAAAGTCTCTCTTCATTCTTCTTTTATTGGTCTTCTCCTGATTGTATCTAATTATATACATCAACATATAAAGTACCATTCTGAGAATTTAGAAACAAGAGCAATGCTTAGCATGGCATAATACGCCCATCGCTTAGTTGGTAGACGAGGATTTTGAAAGTATGGAAACATTCCCTCCTTAATTTGTTAAATTGTTCCATCCCTATAGTTCACTCTGTATCCTGCCTACAAGGTTTCTAACCAAGTAGTACTACGACCTTTACCTTTGACCCTGAAATACAATAAGCGGCTTTGTCTTGGCATGAGAAGTAAGTGTACCAAGTCTTGGCATGAGGAGTAAGTATACCAAGTTTGACAGTCTTAGCCTCAACTGTTTGGTCTGTATCCTGCCTACAATGACGTTTCTACCAAATAGTACTACGACTTTGACCTTTGACCTTGAAATACAATAGGCGTCATTGTCTTGGCATGCAGAGTAAGTGTACCAAGTCTGACGGTCTTAGCCCCGACAGTTTGGTCTGTATCATGCTTACAAGGTTGGACAGATGGACAGACAGACAACACCATATCATAATACATCCTGCCAAAGACCAGTATATAAAAATATGCCAAACATGAATCATATTCACTATCCTAAACCTATGACCGAAAACATCAAAATAGTAACGAGCCAGGTAGGGGTAAATTATTGTAGTTTGTAGATAGGATTTCAAGGATTTTACTTGCACCTGAAGAACAGCAAAATGTCAAGACCCTGATAGGGTTCAAATCTCAGGACATTCTGAACATAACATATACACTTCAACCACACTATTTAAGCCAAGTCTACATCTTTACTGGATCAGATTCAATTATTTCCATCCAGAAGTCATGAGCACTTTAATTTCATCATAAAAGCACCAAATATTGTTCACAGTCCAAAAATTCTCAACTGATAAATTCAGTAAATTCTCTCGTTTCCTACAACAAATAGAACTTAATATCTGATATGCTCAAAATGGCTTTAAAATTTCAATTTTATCATCTATATATCAATATGTCACTTATTCCCACTCTGTTTAACTCAAACCATTTTACGTTGCAGTTCTGACCCAATCAAATTTTAGAAAAACATTTTACATCTCTTCTCCATCGCTGCCTTCAATCTCCGACTCCTCACTCGATGGTTCCTTTGGCCTGATCTGAGTAGTGTCCCCTGTCTTTAAATCAACTCCCTTATCCTCTGGCTACAAGAAAAGGCTTATTAATAAAAAAATTCCTATCTAAAGAATTAGAATGTTGTTCTAAGCAAAATTAATATGTTTTTGTTTAGCACCACACTTAAGATTATTTCACTTACATGGTGGTGTTACCTGCTTGGCACATACCGGTACCTGCTTGGCACATACCGGTACCTGCTTGGCACATACCGGTACCTGCTTGGCATATACTGGTACCTGCTTGCTGCATACCGATACCTTCATGATTTCTATCATGTATTTCTATACAGCAGCCCTACCTGAAGCAATGAGGGATCATTCACATGCCAACTTATACAGTGCTCAGGACCTTGGATTACACAATCTCATCAGAAGGATACATAGGGCTGCCGAAGAGAACAAATCATAACCGAAAAGATTTGAACCAACAGCTGGAATCAAACATGACTTATCAAATTAGAAATAAAGTTCATTACCACTAGACTTACCTGTGCCATGTCCTCTCCCCCACTCCCCAACAAGAACAAAAGTGGATTACAAACATGATTATATAGCTGTGGAACAGAAGGATGGATGCACAAATTCCAATGCTTGGCAGGTGCAACAAATATTTTAATCTACAGAAAACAGCTTTAAAGATGAAGAGACAATTTCTCTTAATATTCTAAATTACTTTCATGTTCCAGATTTCTTGGTCACAAAACTAAAACTAAACATATCCTGTAATTAAGCACTTACTATTGGTGGTCTGGCTGTTACGGCACCAAAGGGTGGGGGCAAATTCATCTTGTTCATCAAGTGCAATACCTAACAATATAGTAAATACAGTCATAATGCTGACATGAAGGAGATGGCATTGAAACACAAAACATAAAAATTAATTTGTAATGATCATAAATTAATTGAATTTTAGCAAGATATTTCTGTTCCATTCAGATCTTAACAAACACACTAGTAAATCTTGAGTTTTATTTTCAAACTTCAATAATGTACTCCATATTGCACTGCATGAAATGGTGAAGTGGTTCTGAAAACATTATTCTAAGAAATATGTAGAAATTCACTTCAAAACCTCTGACAACTTATAAGCATCTCACCTGAACTCGGAAACAAAATGTTTATGTGCTTTTCTCCAGTCACAATTACATGTATTATCTACTCATAGATTAAGATGAAGACCCAGGTATTAATTGAAAGTATGTCACTGGTATTGATAGCATGCAATGTACAAGAAGGTATATATTTTCTATCTTTTAACAGTCAAAGTCTATGGTATGTTTGTCTTACAAATGAAAGGACAAAGCAACTGACTAAATAAGTAATGGCCTGAAAATTCAGGGGCTGATCATTAATAGGATAAATTGTTAAAATGATTATTACAAATGTATAATGATACAGATTCCAAAAAATATGTAGACCTGTAATACAAAAAGTCAATATCTAAATTCTTGAAAAAATTAACTTCTTCATTTTTATTAAGAATTTAAATCATTACACATATCTTGGGACCTCTATGGCCAACATGGCTAGGATATTGTGATATAAATCAAACGTAAGTCAGAGTCCAAGTTCAAGATCACTAGGTTAAAGGTCAAGGTATAATTTGAAAGCTCCCGTCAAAAGAACCTATTTGTAAAGTATTATGTTTATACTCCTCTTAGTTGCTGAGATTTTGCTTCAAACAGAAAATAAACTATCTTCAAGTTGCTTCAACCAGAAACTTAACCAAAGTGTTACAGACAGACAGACAGACATCACCAATCTATAGTCTGGAACTGCTTTGTGATACAGCTAAAAACTCACTGTGGCCTCTCTCTTATGTCAAGTCCTCTTAGGAAAGAGAAATATTTAGATCTAATAACTTATCTGTAAATGTACAGAGTGTATACACTTGAAGACTTAGACTTAGAACTTAGGGCACACTTAGGTGACAATGTACACAACTGCAGACATACCTGTACAAAGAATTCTTAGTACACTACCAGTGTATACACCTCAACGCTAAATACTGGTACTAAGAACTCGTGGTACGCTTCCAACGTATACACCTGGAGTTTTACCTGTACTTAGATCTTTGTGTATGCTGCCAGTGTATTAGATATGAAAACATACCTGTACAAAGAATTTTGGGTATGCTGTCAGTGTATTAGATATGAAAACATACCTGTACATAGAATTTTGGGTATGCTGCCAGTGTATTGGCGATGTTGGTAATGGTGGACACTGTTGGTGGTGGATATAGATAGTGAAGAGAAGGATGACGTGGAAAGTCCAAGCTGTAATAAAGAAAGTCAACAAACTGGTTAAGGTAAAGTTTTCAGAAAGCATAATTATAACAACCACTAAATCAACAGGCAGATTGGAAAAATACAAGTAATTAATCATCAACTATTAGACAAGGTATTTGTAATACATGTATAATTATTGTAAATGTTCTTTTTCCACAACAAATTCTTAGTTCTTTCAACCCAATTCTTAGTTATATCATAGCCAGTCAACAAAAGATAGTTACCAATCAAATTATGTGGTGTCAATATCACTACTAGAGCTTTAAAAGAACAAGAATCACCCGATATCTATTTTTCATAAGTGTGACTGCTACCAAACACAGACAGACAGATGCAAATGAATCCTTCCTTACTAATACTTACTATTACCCAGGCAACACAAAAACATATTATACACCTGTTACAGGTGGCAATGCATATTGTCACTTGACTGGTTGGTTGTGATTTACACAGCTTTATTTCATTTACTTTAAATCATGGAAGCAGACGGTAACAAAACTCTTAAGCATAGTGCCACAATATGGAATCAAACACAGACTGTCTGGCCGCCAAGTCCAGTACTATCCACTATACAAAGTCTACTGTTCATCAGCAAAGAATATGCAAATGTACTTGAATTTACGGTAATTAAAGAATGAATCTAATTTGCTTTATGTTGGATGGGGGTATTCCACTAAAGTAAGGATGGAAAGTTGCATCATTGCAAGTAGTGCATGATATATAAGTTTTCCATCAATTATTTCATGATATACCTCCATCCAACAAAAAACAAATTAGATTTATTCCTCTTCATTTAATTCCTTTCAAACATGTTTTATATTCTCAGAAATAGGTACATAATGTCTGCACTATTTCTCAACATCTCTAGCTTCTGCGGCCATGGTGTCAACATACTGATGTCACAGATGTGAAAATGCAGGAAACAATATCGTCAGAATAAATTTCTTGGATGAGATATACCACTAATTTTTAAACCAAACAAAAAGTGTGCTACATGTAAAATTAAATGATTACCAATTACAGTAAAAAATTCCCAAAAGCCTAAAAACAAAATTACTGTAGTGCTGAATATCATTGATAAGGTTTGTGTAAAGAATAAATATATCTAAGAATTTGAAGTGATTATCAGAAACATAGATTTCTTGCCATATTTCATTTATTATTAGACGCATATATGATTACAGATTTAAAGTCAAGGCTGTGCATTGAACATAATGGCCTACAACATTAAATCTTAACTCAAAGATTTGGGTCGCCAAAGATATATCTTTACATAATCACCTCCATTTCTTGTAAACTTCATCTTTGGGTATGGAAGGCTGATTGTCTGCCAAATCAGTGACATCTTTGGATGGTTTGGACTCCTTCTGTGGCTTTGATGTATGTCTATAAATTTGTAATGAATTGATATATATTAAGATATTTTTGTAGTTATGGTGACATCAATATAATTTTGGCAATTGACTTAACAGAGTCTTCTTTTTCCTTCATGAAGCTACTAAAAAGTAGAGCATTATACTTCATTATATACATGTATATAACAAATATGTGTTGTCTGGTCATTATCAAGCTACAGAAATAGTTCTCAAATTCAACATTTCCAAATCTTTTGGCCAGTGGTCTTCTAAAGGTTGATAAAAAAACTTGTTGTGACATTTTTGTGTCAAAATTTTTCTTTGACAACTGTACACTGATTGAAACACTGTTTTTGAGCGTTGTATTTAAATTATATACATTTTCCCATGTAATGATTATTGAGCTTATGGGTTACAGGCATATGTTATGGGTTACAGGCATACAAGTTATGAGTTACAGGCATATCAGTTGTAGGTTACAAGAATATGAATTACTGGTTACTGGTATAAGTTCTGTGTTACAGGCATATAAGTTATAAGTTACAGGCATATCAGTCATAGGTTACAGGTACATAAGTTATGGGTTACAGGGATACAAGTTATGGCTTAAATGCATATAAGTTATGGGTTACAGGGATACAAGTTATGGCTTAAATACATATAAGTTATGGGTTACAGGCACACAAATTATGGTTGGCATATAAATTATGGGGTTACAGGCATATAAGTTATGGGGTTACAGGTATTTAAGTTATGGGTTACAGACATGTACATGTAAGTCATGTGTTACATGCATTATCAAACTTCTCTTCTTTAATGTTCTTTTGATCAATAATCAATCAGACTTGACTCAAGTCAAGAAATAACTCATTACTTGATGTTATCTAATCCACAAGGAAAATTTTTATTCTGTGATGTGCGAGCATATTCCACGATAAGTTGACATCCTAATATTTCCAGCTGGTGAAGTCTTTTCATCGCCTGTAAAGAAAGAAAACCTTGAAACATTTGTTTCTAGTTAACATACACAGATATGGAATGTTCCAGGAGAGTCAATACAAGTGAATATAGCAAAATATGCATGATGGTTATATCAATCAAGTTCAGAACAATTATTTTTATATTAGCAAAATAATAAGTCTCCGTTAAAAATGTGTGCACTGTTTACAAACAAGAATGAGCTGTGGATAACCACTCATCAGTATACTATAGGCAAAATTTCTTGTCATTGATTAATTTTGAAGACCTGCGATCAGTTGTTTGAAACTAAGCTAACGAGTGGTTAAAATCTGAGAGACAATTACTTTAATTTATAAGATTTTTGTATAAAAATCTAAATTACTTTACAAAGTTTGTTTCATATTATATAAATCAGTACAAAGATTATGAGTTAAAGTCTTCTCATTTCAAAGATATAGTTAGATGAAATTTAACCATTGGTTAGCTTAACCAGTGGTTAAAGTTTCAAACAACTGACCCTTGGTTGCCAACAGGGTGAAAAATATATTTCAAAATGTTGCTGATAAGTTCTATTCAAATTTAATAATCAGCTTATGTTACTCAAAACAAGAGGCCCAAGTGGGCCTATATCGCTCACCTGAGTACCTAGATGATCAGTCATGCATGAAGGAAGAATTCATTTATTTTTGCATTACTGTGACTAAGTCAACACAAATGTTGAAAATATGTCAAATTTTATTTCAGACTAGAATAAAAAACAACACTTTTTTGCACATCCATTCTGGTGATTTTGATATTAAGCATTTCCTTTGTCTCTGCAAGATATCATTCAGGGCAACAAGTTAGTCATTTTCTTTAGGTGGGGCCTTTTGTTGACCGATTTCAAGTCTGGGTCATGAACAACAATTGTTTCAAATATTGTCCAGATCTAACTTAAAATTGCCTAATTTCATATGTTGAGAAACATCTAAAAACTTACTTAGATGTGTAAAGAAATGAAAAAAAAATTTTTGACCACAGCTGGATTTGAACCGCTACTCTCCATATTTCAATTACCAAGTGGTATATGTACCATTGTGAGACCTACTTTTTAGATATGGTGGCAATATCTGTTAACCAATTTGGATGAAATTTACCAAATTGATAGAGGACCTTTAGTACTTCATGTATTCAATGTTTCATCAAAATCTTTCATGTGGTATAACAGCAGAAGTGAAAAATGTGATTGAATTGTTCCTATACACCCTCATTTGGAAGTCTTAAAAAATTCATAGAAATTCCAAAAATTGAGATATTGACAAAATTCTTTCAAAGTAACATTCCTTACCATAATTATGATCACAATAGTCCATAAGAAATCATCATTATCAATTAACTAGGAAATATGACACTTTTCTGCATTGAAATCACCAAGTCCAATGAAATGTCGAAAAAAAATTCTAAAATTTGATTTTAGAAGGGAACCAAAATGACAATACGTCTACACTCATCCCTCTAGATCATTTCTATGCATTCTGTTTGTCTCTGTATACAGCCCATATGAAAAAGAATATTGTTAAAGGAGGGAACTCTTTTGTGACCTACTTTTGACTATGGTGGCGCCACCTGTAAATAGGTCTGGACGAAAACAACAGAATTTGAAGAGGATCATAAGTGACTTATTTCTACCAAGAATTATTAAAATCCTTCAAACAATTTTGTAGAAAAAGTTGAAAATGTGAAAAATGGCCAATCCCCCCCCCCCCCCCTTTTTTTTTTGGAAGTCTTAATTAAAACTTAAAATTGCCTAATTTCATATGTTGAGTGTTGAAAAACATCTAAAAACTTATTAAGATGTGCAAAGAAATGAAAAAAAATTTTTTGACCACAGCTGGATTTGAACCGCTACTCTCCATATTTCAATTACCAAGTGGTATATGTACCATTGTGAGACCTACTTTTTAGACATGGTGGCATTATCTGTTAACCAATTTGGATGAAATTTACCAGATTGATAGAGGACCTTTAGTACTTCATGTATTTCATGTTTCATTAAAATCTTTCATGTAGTTTTGTAGAAAAAGTTGAAAATGTGAAAAATGGCCAACCCCCCCCCCCCTTTTTTTTTGGAAGTCTTAAAAATTCATAAAAAATCCAAAATTTGAGATAATGACAAAATTCTTTCACAATAATATTCATTACCACAATTATGATCAAAATAGTCATTAAGAAATCATCAATATCAATTAACTGAAAAACATAACACTTTTCTGCATTGAAATGACTAAGTCCAGAAACACGTCAAAAAAGCGTAAATTTCTATTTGACAGATCTTAACCCCGAACAAAAATTTTAATAACTCATCTTTATAGATTGTTGAAATGCAATTAGTTTTCCCATTTATGTACTGGTTCTGAAGGATAATATGTTTGAAGAGGGGTACCGTTTTGGGCACTTTTGGCCCCGCCCTGGATCCACCCCAGGGAATCTGGATCCCGAACACAATTTTAGTAGGGGACCTTGAGTACATCATTTACACAAAGTTTGATCCAAATATGCAATGTATTTACAGAGAAGAAGTCGAAAATGTGAAAAAGTAAACGACGGACGGACGACGACGACGACAGACGACGGACGGCGCACTATGACTAAAGCTCACTTGAGCCTTTGGCTCAGGTGAGCTAAAAACATTATTTACATCTGTCAAGAGGAGCTTGGAACACTTTTATTGTTATCAGCATTTCACTGATATGATGTGGGCTTCTTAATCATAATGTGGTTCCATCAATGGCATATGTGGTGCCTTGAGAGACAACTGATATCCACAACCCTTCAAGAACTTTTTATGGAGCAATTAATAGCTTGGAGTTTTGCTGTTGTAAATGTTTCTCTAATTTTTTTTTTTTATCTTTTCATAAATTAATGACAAGAAGAAATCACACTTCTGGTACTCAATTACCTTGGCAGCATCTGTTTTATTGGCAAAGCTGGCAAAAGCTGTATGTTTCTGTAAAGCATTGAACATAAAATCAATATAGATCATCTAATCTTATCAATCTTTCATAAATTTATGAAACAACTTCTACGCAGAATTATCGCCAGAAATCAGGTTTTAAAATACTTAATGATTGGACTGCAATGTCACATAAGGGTGAAAATTTTACAAAATTTTGAAAATGTTTGCTCTAAGGTAATTGTTAAACAAAACAATACCCATTGATAATGACCAATATAAAAGGGATGCCTCAGGTATCTGTTGGTTTATTTGTTTGTACTGAACTGACAAATTACAGGGGATATCTGAATGACAGTGAACCAGCAATAGTATAATATGCACATATACTTAACAGATTTGTACAGTAGAATTTTCTATTCCATGTAATATAAGAGTACATAGAATACATTAATAGATCAAGAATGGGATTACATCACTGTTTTACCTTTTCCAAACATAATGACAGAAATATGCCAATCTGAGAAATTAAGATTTTGGTATAAGATATATAAATACTGCTTGAACAAAGAATTAACATCTTTCAAGATGAGCAGGGCATAGTTTCTAAGAGTTCTTGCTACAACATCATGACTGTCTGTTACATGGGATCAGGAATTTGACATCGGTGTAGTTGGAGAATTGCTTGAATGTGTTGTTTAAACAGGACGAGAGTCTGCGATGACACTGTCACATTTGACTAACCTCTCCTCTCATTTTCTTAGACCTTTGTTCAAGGTAATTTATTTGCTTACAGAGTTAGAGTTGAGGGCTATCTTCAGTTTGGTCACAGTGTCAATGTCCAAAGAGAACACACACTCTTGCTATTTACATGTGAAAACATGTCAGCTTTAATATCACCGTAAATTGTTTTTTTTTTTATTTTTATTTTTGTCACTTGCATTGTATCAGATCTTACCATTGAGCCTTTTACTCCCATGACCTTGACCCCAGTAGCCCCAAAATGCCGAAGTAAATCGTTTTTCTCATCAGCACTCAGACATGATGGGAGATGTCGTATCAGCAATACATCATTTGACTTCTCCATGGCGATCTCCTTATAAAGTTGTCAATGACAATAAAAATGTTAATTTTCATCATTTAGTCATAAATTTAAAGTTCAATATCTTATAAAGATGTCCTCTTTTGAATACTGAATCAAAATTTCAAATCTTGATTTGTAGCGTCTGAATATCACCAGTACTTGGAAATAATTACAGAAAATAGAGATATCAAGGCATAAATTCAGTGATGTGCCTCTCAAGCTGTAACCAATCTAAAATCTTAATAATTTATACGGAATTCACTAAGCTTGGTGTTTTATGTCATTTTCAACGACTATTTTCAGTCAAACTACGACATAGAAGTAGGAGGCAACCAACCTCTTTAACATGCTGGCAAAGTGTGGGATTTGCCCAGGATAATCTGTCTCACAAGCCAAGCACTTGTTTAAACCACCACCCATAGTCTACCCTAAAGGAAGTTAATGCTGTATCCAATACAAATGATTTAAATTAGTTTCTTATGATTCAAAATAAGTTTCTTTTATCACTTCCACTGTAAGCATAACATTTGTGTGTCCTTAAGTACCAAAGTAATGAAAAGACAGAGAAGACAAACCAATGAATGATAGAAAGATAAAATAATAGCAATTTAGCCTAAGCAAACTTGTTTGACATTTTCTTACAAAGATCAAGAGTGCATGCACCACTACAAAGTCAAGTTGTACTCAAGTGGGCTCTTTCCACAACATTCTATCCTCTTTTGAGAAGGACTGGGTCCACAGGTGGAAGGGGAAGCAATAGCCTTGCAAAAGTGGTTTACTTTCTAAAACTGATGCCTAATAGTGAGCATAAGCCCTGTCTGAAGACAACAGTGGCTTAAAAGTCGCATCATAGCTATTGATGAAGGTGGCCCTGCCATCCTCATCAACGGATCTCCTGGTGATTTGGGCCACATATAAAATCACCTTCCTGATGAAAATTGGAGTCATGGGGTACTGCACCCCAAGGGAATCTTGAAACTTATGGGGTACTGTACCCCAAAGGAATATTGAAACTTATGCAAAATAATCTGCTGGTTTGGGTCCTATCATATCCCTTACAGAGGGTATTATGTAGCTGATATGTGTATGACTGTGTCCATTGCTATCCTGACCCCTCAGGAACACTGGCGTCTCAGGTGAGAAGAGCCCCAGAATTTTAGTTGGAAAACCTTTCCAAAGAGGACATATCAAAGGGTTTAAACATAGTGTCATGGAGCCTCCACACTCTCTTGGCTGAAAATACCCTCCTCTTGGTTTGGCAAAAAATCCTCTAGTATCCCTACAGTGGAGATCATTCCTCCAAACAGGATGATTTTGAAAGTTCCATGAGATTATAGGCTGGATCCAGATGGCCAGGACTCCTGATATTCCGATATGAGCCACAATGGCAGCACATCTCTTGCAAGAGAGAGGTGCTACAGAATATGGACAACTCCTGGGCAGTTGAAAAGCCTCTGCCATGACTGTGAATTCTACATTTGCAGATTGGGCCTCAGGTGGAGTGATCAAGAGTACATGGTTGAAGATGGGGGTTTTAAAAAAAGGGTTGTTGTTGTTGTGTTTAAACAGACAGAAAGGGGACATTCTGGTAATGACCATGGACAATAATACAAGTCTTGAAGAAGAAGAGTTCCTGCAGGACTTATTTCACAGCGTGTCAATCTACAAGATCAGAGGAAATTCGTTTCCTACAAAAACAATCACTCAGTTTCGACAAAAAACGAATCAGTGATGCCATAAACGTATACAAATAAATATTACCTTTTAATCACTCTTAGTCACAGATAGCAAACAAATGTCATGTGAACTTAGTAAATAAATGCACAATTCTTCATTTTCCTTTTCATTTACGCTTCTACAAATATAAATTACCGGGTTCGTTGTTGAATTTCAAAGTGAAAGTAGATACGGCGGTCACTAAAAGTGGTAGTCCGAGTCCGAGTCCGAGTTGAAGAAAAGCCGAGTTGAGAATTAAATCGCCCACAACTTCCTTAATTACCACTCTCACCGATAAAAATGAGGAAAATCTAAACATTCAACCAAAACAATCGACACAGCGTTCCATAGCTATTAATGCATTTAAAGAAAATAGAATATATCACTGTCCAAAAGCAAAGGCGTTTATTGTAGATGGGTCAAAGGGAGATAAATACACAGTAACACTTTATCCTGAAAAATGTGTTTGCCCTGCGTTAGGAACTTGTTGGCATATAATTGCGGCAAAAATAAGTATAGGACTAGATGACGGCCAAGAAAAGAAAATTTATAATCTGACTCAGTTAAATCGAAATGCTAAGAAAAAACCAAATAAAAATGCAGGTAAAAAAAGGCCAAGGCCCGTTGATAGGGAAGATGAAGATAAAATTATAAATCCAGCCCCCGACTCAAAATTCCACGTCGATCAAACACAAGTTATCAATGAATCTATTGAATCCATGTCCTCGACTCCTTTAAAAGAAAATGAAATGCCCCCGATTAAAATCATGAGAACTGATTCTAACAAAAAGAAAAGTCGTATGAGTATAAATAAAAGGAAACTAAGTTTAATAAAAGAGGAAGGCACTTCTCAAATTAACCAGAATGATGTTGAAAATCTAGATTTAACGGCCCAAAATCCTTCTCCAGTTTTTAAAGGCAGGAAAAATCGACTCAGTTTGTCCCGCGGTAAATGTTCGCAAATTGAAGATATGCAAAAGAGTTTTCATGTATTTTCTTTCAGGGAAGATATTCCAGATACTCCTTTTGATAATCAGGATTGGGTTGAATTTAATCACGAATCTTTAAAAGTCGATCACAAGGATACCATCAATGACAATGGTAAACTATGTAGCGACATTATGAACTATGTCTGTAAAATATTAAAAAATCAATTTAAAATCAGTGGTCTGCAACATACTGGTAGAGTGCCTTTTTTAAATGACAAAGAAAAATGGAAGTATATTTTACAGTTTGATAGTATAGAAACTTCTCCATCAGCTCAAATCCATCATACTGGGAAGGATAACTGGGTTTTATCAATTATGCACAATGAAGATGTCTTTGTTTTAGATAGTTTAAGGGGAACTGTAAATGTTCTCACTGCTTCCATGGAGATACAGCTGTCAAAATTATACAAAAAATCAAGAAGTGTTATTCCATATGTCCAACAACAAAAAAAATTCTGTTGATTGTGGAGTTTTCGCTCTTGCTTATTTGGTTGAATATTGTGAAAATAGTATTGACGGACTATTTGATAAAATATTTGATGTCACAGAAATGCGAAACCATTTAATAAGTTGCATTGAAAATAATTCTTTTTCAGGATTCCCGAGAGTTAAAGGTCAACGAGCGAAAAGACGGCGGCCAACTGTATACGAAATAGAAATGGGCTGTGGCGCATGCATACTGCCGAACATATTTGACAACATGGTGCAGTGTAGCAAGTACCACTGTAATAGATGGTTTCATGTGTCATGCAGCAGCGTAGAGAACACTATCACTGACAGTTTTGAGTTTAATTGTGATTTTTGTTGACTTTTATTTATATGTGATTTTGTTGATTTTTATTCATTCATGTATTTCCTGTATGCAAAAGTTTGTGTACCTGTGACGACTAAATTAAACTATGTGCGTAATTATGTGGTTGTTTAATTACCTATAATGTGATTATGTATGTACATGCGCATTTGCTGCTAATTTAATAAATGTTGCCTTGTATGTATTAATTTATGTGAATGAATAAATAAAATCATTATTCCAGTTAACATATATGTAACAATGTGGTTGTTATAAGCAACATTATGACTATGTATACATGTATTTCATGTTGCTTCTAAAATTAATAAAAGTTGACGTGACAAGTCTATGTTTTATTCCTGAGATAATAAAAGAAAATGATATGGTATGTGCAGTTGAAAGCTGGACGATTAAAATCACAACTCGGCGCTCAGCTCGGACTCGGACTACCAGTTTTAGTGACCTGAAAATCGTAAATTTCTCCATTGCTATTAGAAAGTTCGAAAATTTGAACTTTTGATAATGTCACCACATTTTACTGTATATCAGAACATGGGCGTTATTTCAAATGTGGTGTCAATCAATGTAAAATTAAGGAAAATGTGGGCGATTAAAATCTAAACTCGGCTCTCAGCTCGGCTATCAACTACCACTTCTAGTGACATCGCCCATAGTTATTACAGTGATCGATTTTTTTTAAATCTAACAAGATCAATACATTTAACTGTATGTCAGAATATATCATTCCAAATTTGACGTCAATCCATATTAAATTAAGGAAACAGTGAGCGATTAAAATCTCAACTCGGCTCTCGACTCGGCTCCCAACTACCACTTTTAGTGACCTGAAAATAAGAACATCGACCATAATCATAAGAATGCTAAAAATTTTCAAACTTTGACCATGTCAATATATTCCTACATATATTCGAATATATCATTTCAAATATGGTGTCAATCCATGCCAAATTAAGGAAGTTGTAGACGATTTAATTCTCAACTCGGCTTTTCTTCAACTCGGACTCGGACTGCCACTTTTAGTGACCGCCAGTAGATATACATGTGTTTTGTAATATTTCATTAATGTCATCATGAGAAATAGTAAGTGGTTTGTTACTTATAAATAAGCGACGTTGGAAAAATAATTTAGTTTCAAGTTTACTTTTTATGATGCAGTTTTACTTTCAAGTTGCATGCCCTGAAAAATTTTAGCAATACTCGTACTAGAGTTACTAAAGAAATTGAAACTATGAAGGTCATATCGCATGTCGGCCGCTATCATAAAAGACAGTTATGTCATTCAAAAAAATAAATGAGAGTGACAACATAACTATTATGGGGTTTTATCAATATTGATATGTTACATCTAAAGTCATTGGTTGCTAAGCCGGCGTGGCCTAGTGGTATTGCGTCGGACTCCTGATCGGGAGGCCAGGGTTCGAGTCCCGCTCTGGTCATGCCGGTGTCATGTCTTTCGGATGAGACAGTAAAAACCGAGGCCCCGTGTCGTGGTATGCATGGCACGTTTAAGATCCCTCACTGCTTCGGTTGGGTCCGTTGCAAAGGTCAAAATATGTATGCCTTGCATCAGGCAGATGCCGTCACCATTTACGTGAAATATTCGTGGTGTGACGTAAAACAAAAATCAATCAATCAATCATTGGTTGCTATTATCGTAGTGAATGTCAAAGGGTTTTGACTATTGGTGGAAATACTGGCATTCAGTCCATTTGAGGTAAAGCATCATAGAGAGCAATGCATATTTCTGTAGCATTATTTTGGTAAAAGGTATGAATGAAAAAAGTACTGTACTCCCAGAAATGGGTGCACGACGTTTCGGGAAAACGACGTTTCGGGATCAAATATATACGACGTTTAGAAACTTGAATGCATCGTTTCGGGATATGCTATACGTCGTTTTGGCATCATATAAATCACAGTGTTTAGATAATACACCCTTAGCTTCTGCATTGTTGTTTATTATCTTTAGTGTCAGAAATTTGTGATTTTCATGTCGTGTTTGCCAAGACTTGCTACTTGACAAGGCAGGGTACATACATGTACCAGTAGAAGGCATCTCATAATGTCTCTGTCTGGTTTGTTTTGCATGGAAGAAAATAGGGAAAACTTTAATAAACACTGCAATGAAATGGTTTTAGAAGTGCCTGAGTGTCTAGAACTGTAAGGTGAAACCAGCATAGATACAGACTCAGTAAGCACATATGCCACCACCACCTAAGTAAAGTAACCAGTTAATGTCTCTTTCATCTTATTTAAGAGCTAGTTGAGACTAATTGCCTCTTGAACTCCTGTACTGATAAAATAATTTGAAAAATTTTGTAGTATGTACATGTACTTCTTCAAATTGTTAATTATAATGATGACATTATTTAGGCCTTTTTTTTTTTAATTAGTTGGTTTACGGATCCGCCGTCCCTAATTTTGGTGAAATGTGAAAAAAAATAAAATTTGAAAACAGGACTTTTTACATTTCTGCCGCTCCGTAAAACGTGCCTATAGAAAAAAAATCGAGATCGAAATGCAAAAAATTCTCCAACTGAGAAAACCAATGGAGTCCGCTAGTCCTGCAATGCAAGACTCCGTTCCTCTTATTTACTTGCTGTCTAGCGCTTGTCAGCGAGGTCATGTTTATAGGACTAGGAGTCCGCCAATCAGTACTACTTTAAGTTGGTACAATTAGAAGGGGAAAACAAAGTTGTTTCAACGGTAACGGGACGTTTCGCTCCGAATGCATGTTTCGTCCTGGGACGTATCGCACTGAAAGACCATATGCCCCGAGACGTTTCGCTTCAAATTTACTTTAAATATATTATATAATGTCCAAAGTAAAAATGTTGATTTGAAACTTATCTTTTATTTGATCATACAATTATATTTTTATGAGTATGTATAATTCATATATCAATAACTAGATATCAATAATTACTTTTTAATTGTGTTGTTTAGAAATGTCAGCCATTATCCATTCTATTCATAATTTTGTTTAATTAAATGTCCTGTGAATAGATTTCCAATCCCTATTATCAAGTCCCTCAGGCTTGTAAATAAATTACCACTCTGGTGAAAATGAGTGCTAATCACTGACATTGTGATTTCACTTATACCAGAGACATATATATACACATGCATCAGATTGTCAATGAGAATGGGTGTATAAATTCGACAGTTTTTAAAGTTTTGTATGATTTTATAGTATATTTATGGGTTTTATTGGTTTTATATTTTTAATACATTTGCAATCCACTGTCGTCTACGCAGATCATATCTTTTATTGCAGTGACAAACATTTAACACGCCCATTGATCATGTTTTTATAGGATTTTATTTAGGGTTCACTAAGATTTAACTTATTTTTAAAGTTGTTGAAATTTTTTTTTTAATGTAGAAAAGGCATGTATTTTTAAATGAATTTGTTGAATTAGTTGAATAAATCATCAGACATATATACACATGTGTATATATGACACATATGTATATACATGTATGTCTCTGAAATTATGTACTTACCTATATTTATTTGGTATTCAATAAATTGAAAAACTGGGACGAAAGGTCTTGTGGGGCGAAACGTCCCAGACTCGTTTCAATGATGATAGTGACTGGTAAACATGTCACTTCGCTTAGCAGAGTGACTTTAATACATGTATAGGGATCACTTTGTCTGACTTCTGTCTGTGTGTCCGTGTGTGTAAATCTTTAAAGTGCTAGTAGAGCTTTAAGCGACATTTAAGGATCAGTTTGTCTCTGTCGTTCTGGTAGTCACACTTTTGCTGTCAAAGCTAGTGAAAATCTTAAACAACCTTAGTATAGCTTCAAGACTACAGTAGTAGGGATTATTTTGTGTGTCTGAAATATAAACTATTTTGAAAATCAAAGCATTCAGAATTTATATAGGTAAGGTTTCAGACAAGCAGCAGTTACATTTTATGATCTTAATAAATCTAAGATTTTTTTTTTTTTTTTTTTCGACCTCCTACCCGACTTTTTGCTGGATGTCCGTAAACCAACTAATAAAAAAAAAAGGCCTTATTGTGCGTACATGAGCTTTAATTGACTGTATTGAATTTTCTTTTCAGGTTTTCTAAATTTTCATACACAAAGTCTCTTCCTGCGATCTGTTAGACAGTATTCCTCAGGAATTGATAAAAATGCATTAAAAGAGTTACGCAATAGAACAGGAATTGCTTTGTCAAACTGCAAAAAAGCCCTGGACAAATTTAACAACAATTTAGATGAGGTAATTAGTATCAATATTTTTATATACAGTATATGAATCGAAGAGGTGGGGCCACAGGGGGGAGTGTTTGTACACTTTACATGGTGGAGAGGCCACCTGGCTTAGGGTTTATACACTTTACATGTTAAAGGAGCCTGAAGGCCTAGGATTTGTGTATTTTACATGGTGTAGGAGACACAAGACCTAGGGTTTGTACACATTACATGGTGTAAGGACAACAAAGCCTAGGGTTTGTACACTTTACATGGTGGAGGGACCACAAGGTCTAGAGTTTGTAAACTTGACATGATGGAGAAACCACTAGGCCTAAGTTTTGCACACTTTACCTGTTATCAGGACCACAAGGCCTAGTGTTTGTACACATTACATGGTGTAGGGGCCACAAGGCCTTGGGTTAAGACTCTTTGCTTGGTATAGGGGCCTCAGGGCCTTAGATGCATGTGTGGGATGAAGCACAACATTCCTAGTTCATGGTTAAATGACCAAGATACCTGCTGGCAGTGAAAGCATCTTTGCTTTGGTAGCTAAGGATCTTGAACACTTTGGGTCAATCTTTGAAAGGGCTTTGGAATAAAATTCCAACCATTAGATATATATGTTGTTACATGTACTTGGACTGCGATTGTTACTTTGACTGCTATTGTTACTTGGACATCTTCTTGATGTAAAATGTTGTAAATATTAAACATTGTTACAGTAGTATTCTTTGTTTATGTTGATTTAAGGTGCGTGAGAAAGTAAAATAATATATCATGTAAACAATTAATATTTCAATGAATCAATTATCATGACTAAGATTTAATAGGAGAGCCCTGGATGATAATGACCAAGATATGTTTTCCCATGTCATAAAAAGAAGGTACAGAAAAACAGGATGTGTGTGTGTGTGTGTGTGTGTGTGTGTGTGTGTGTGTGTGTGTGTGTGTGTGTGTGTGTGTGTGTGTGTGTGTGTGTGTGAAGCACAGATGCCCATCTGCAGCAAATTTGTCTACTGGCTTCACATTGGGGACCCTTATAAAAGCATGATATTGTAGCTTTTTTGTTTGAAATTTCGCAATGTTCTAGATATTGATCCCACCCAATCCTCTGAGTTCTTGATAAGGGGATGTTGTTGAAATGTGAGATCAAAATTATGTATAAACTGATGGACAGACAGACAGACAATCCAAATTCTAAACCCCCCCTTGATCTTTCAGACTGTGGGCATAAAAAATCATGTCATTTAGTGAACCTGTATTAACCATATTCCACAGACAATATCTTTTATGTTTATCAGGCAGAAAAATGGTTGAAAGAGCAAGCACAAAAAGAAGGTTGGGTACGAGTGGCTAAATTACAGAACAGACCAATGTCGCAGGGTCTGGTGGCCATGATAAGTAAACCAGGAACTGCTACATTGATAGAGGTATAGTGTATGATGACAATATAGAAATGGATAAGGTAGCCATTTATAGTGTATCTTTTTGCATTAAGGACTTTAATGTATATATTTTTTTAAGATAGGAAATTATGAAAATATTTCAGTTGATTTTTAGCTCACCTGAGCGTAGCTCAAGTGAGCTATTGTCATAGTGCATCGTCCGTCGTTAACTTTTCTACATTTTCGACTTCTCCTCCAGAACCGCTGCACAGAATTTCACCAAACTCCAAAGAAAGTAAGTACTCAAGGTCCTCTACAAAGTCTGTGTTTTTTATGCTGATCCGTGATCCAAGATGGCCGCTATTGGCTCTGATTGGTTGACACATTTTTGACTTCTCCTCCAGAACTGATGCACAGAATTTCACCAAACTCCATAGGAAGTAAGTACTCAAGGTCCTCTATAAAGTTTGTGGTTTTTTTTGCCGATCCGTGATCCAAGATGGCCGCCATTGGCTCTGATTGGTTGACACATTTTCGACTTCTCCTCCAGAACTGATGCACAGAATTTCACCAAATTTCATAGGAAGTAAGTACTCAAGATCCTCTACAAAGTTTTTGTTTTTTTTGCCGATCCGTAATCCAAGATGGCCGCCATTGGCTCTGATTGGTTGACACATTTTCGACTTCTTCTCCAGAACTGCTGCACAGAATTTCACCAAATTTCATAGGAAGTAAGTACTCAAAGTCCTCTACCAAGTTTGTGTTTTTTATGCCGATCCGTGATCCAAGATGGCCCCCATTGGCTCTGATTGGTTGACACATTTTCGACTTCTCCTCCAGAACCGCTGCACAGAATTTCACCAAACTTCATAAGAAGTAAGTACTCAAGGTCCTCTACCAAGTTTGTGTTTTTTATGCCTATCCGTGATCCAAGATGGCCGCCATTGGCTCTGATTGGTTGAAACATTTTCAACTTCTCCAGATTGGCTGCACAGAATTTCATCAAACCTCATAGGAAGTAAGTACTCAAGGTCCTCTACCAAGTTTGTGTTCGGGATCCAGATTCCCTCAGGGGTGGATCCAGGGCAGGACCAAAAGTGCCCAGAAGGGTACCCCTCTTCAAACATCTTCTTCTCCAGAAACAGTACATAAATGGGGAAACTAATTGCATTTCAACAATCTATAAAGATGGGTTATTAAAAATTGTGTTCGGGGTTAAGATCCGTCAAATAGAAATTTACGCTTTTTTGACATGTTTCTGGACTTAGTCATTTCAATGCAGAAAAGTGTCATGTTTTTCAGTTAATTGATATTGATGATTTCTTAATGACTATTTTGATCACAATTGTGGTAAGGAATATTATTGTGAAAGAATTTTGTCGTTATCTCAATTTTTGGATTTTTTATGAATTTTTTAAGACTTCCAAAAAAAAAAAGGGGGGGGGGGGGGTTGGCCATTTTTCACTTTTTCAACTTTTTCTATAAAACCACATGAAAGATTTTAATGAAACATGGAATACATGAAGTACTAAAAGTCTACTATCAGTTTGGTAAATTTCATCCAAATTGGTTAACAGATAATGCCACCATGTCTAAAAAGTAGGTCTCACAATGGTACATATACCACTTGGTAATTGAAATATGGAGAGTAGTGGTTCAAATCCAGCTGTGGTAAAAAAAATTGTTTTTTTTTTTTACACATCTGAATAAGTTTTTAGATGTTTCTCAACACTCAACATATGAAATTAGGAATTTTACGTTTAAGACTTCCAAAAAAAAAGGGGGGGGGGGGGGGTTGGCCATTTTTCACATTTTCAACTTTTTCTACAAAACTGTTTGAAGGATTTTAATAAATCTTGATAGAAATAAGTCACTTATGATCCTCTTCAAATTCTGTTGTTTTTGTCCAAACCTCTTTACAGCTGGCGCACCATAGTCAAAAGTAGGTCACCAAAGAGTTCCCTCCTTTAACAATATTCTTTTTCATACGGGCTGTATACAGAGACAAACAGAATGCATAGAAATGATCTAGAGGGATGAGTGAAGACGTATTGTCATTTTGGTTCCCTTCCAAAATCAAATTTTAGAATTTTTTTTCGACATTTCTTTGGACTTGGTGATTCAATGCAGAAAAAAAGTGTCATATTTCGTAGTTAATTGATAATGATGATTTCTTATGGACTATTGTGATCATAATTATGGTAAGGATTGTTACTTTGAAAGAATTTTGTCAATATCTCAATTTTTGGATTTTCTATGAATTTTTTAAGACTTCCAAATGAGGGTGTATAGGAACAATTCAATCACATTTTTCACTTCTGCTGTTATACCGCATGAAAGATTTTAATGAAACATGGAATACATGAAGTACTAAAGGTCCTCTATCAATATGGTAAATTTCATCCAAATTGGTTAACAGATAATGTCACCATGTCTAAAAAGCAGTTCTCACAATGGTACATATACCACTTGGTAATTGAAATATGGAGAGTAGCGGTTCAAATCCAGCTGTGGTCAAAAATTTTTTTTCATTTCTTTACACATCTAAATAAGTTTTTAGATGTTTCTCAACACTCAACATATGAAATTAGGCAATTTTAAGTTAGATCTGGACAATATTTGAAACAATTGTTGTTCATGACCCAGACTTGAAATCAGTCAACAAAAGGCCCCACCTAAAGAAAATGACTTAACTTGTTGCCCTGAATGATATCTTGCAGAGACAAAGGAAATGCTTAATATCAAAATCACCTGAGTGGAAGTGCAAAAAAGTGTTGTTTTTTATTCTAGCCTGAAATAAAATTTGACATATTTTCAACATCTGTGTTGACTTAGTCACATTAATGCAAAAATAAATGAATTCTTCCTTCATGCATGACTTATCATCTAGGTACTCAGGTGAGCGATATAGGCCCACTTGGGCCTCTTGTTTTTAATATACTTCTATTTAAGAATTTCATTTAGATTAAAAACATATTGAAGATCTTAATTAATATTTATATGTAAATTTATTATTTTTCCAAATAAATTTTCATCAATTTCAGCCAAGGTTAAAACATTTAAATTTTGTTTCTGACCCCCAAAAATAGAATGAAATGGTATTTTGTACACAAGTTGAAGTACCTGATGTAAGGTTTCTGTCAAATTTAAGTTTATTTGAGCATTTACATCAAATTGAATGTTAGTCTTGGCTTGACATGACATGAACAACATTACCATTACATGATATAAATTTCAGGGCAGCAACTTTCAAAAATCATATTAAATCCATAAAGTGTTGACTTGCATTGTTGTGTTTGAATGTCAAAAATTTTCATGGGAATGAAATGATTAATTGTATGCTGTGCTGTCTCTCTAATGTAGTCTCAGAAATGATTAAAATATAAGTTTGAAGACTTTTATTATGTTCAGTGTTAAAGAGGGAAATAGACCCTTGAAACTTAACTACAGTTTTATAATTCATGTACAGTACAGTCCGGGTGGAACTTAATTTGCCCACTGGTCACAGTGGGCATTTTTAGAGAGGGCATTAAAAATGTCCACTGGACACAGTGGACGTTCTTGTAAGAGCCAGTTGGAATTAACATACAGGTAAGTGGACAACTTGATAACTCAAGTAAATGTCCACTCCTAATGCCCACTGAAATTTCAGGTGGGCTGTCCACTGTGGACAGTGGGCATTCAAAGTTTCACCCAGACTGTTCTGTATTACAGGTAGCTCCTCCAGTTAGTTAGCTACATAACTTTGGAAGTGAATTAATTTCTCGCTGCTGATCAGTACCTTCAGGTTTATGCATACAGAGATTACAAGTGTGTAGTCATATTAGGGCAGACTTGGTGTAGGGTTAAGTGCTTGACTTGTAGTGTAGATGGTCTTGGTTCGATTCCTGGGTTATGCCACATATGTTTAAGATGTTGGTTACCTTCTGCTCCATGTCGAGATATAACTGAAAAATTGTTGAAAGCAACATACAAATCAGCCTACCAACCAATACTCACTTTTATCTCATTCAACTTTTAAAATATTTGGAGTGGGGGGGGGGAAAGGCGAAATTTATTTTGTACCGGTATTTCTCATTTTTCTCTAAAATGGAATTGATTTGACATTGAATATGACTAACGTGACCTGGCAAACACTAAATAATAACATTGTTAAGCTTTCATAGTTTTATTTGACTTCCTATCAATATAACAATAACACAAAATCACAATTTCAATAAATATAATCAAACTCTTATATATCTATAATGGAAACAGACAAGACACAGGATATTGCTGGTCAGCTATATAATTTTCAAAATGTAAATTAAAAAAAAAAATTGGGGGAGGCATTAAAAAATCAGGGTGGGCATGGACGAGAATCTAAGAATTTTTTTATTATGGACTTATAGTTGAATCCTACAGTAGTTGGCGTTTTTCTTGATATAATGATGTCAGCCTTTGGTTAGTTGTCAGACTTACAGAAACTGTGACTTTAAACCATTCAATGAAAAGTGTGATGACACTTTCACATGATTTGACAATAACTACCCAAATGGGAAATAACTCTGTATTACAAAAAATCACCAATATCATGATCATACATGTCCTTAGTAACATCAACACCACATTTGTTGTTTGAATTTTGTATGTATGTTGAAGCATGTATATATTATATTTGTATGTAAAAGAGTAATATGTTCATCTGCATGTATCTTTTTGAAAGGAATTCAGCTAGAAAATGAAAAGAATATTTCAATGGTTCTTTTCTTTTCAGGTCAATTGTGAAACAGATTTTGTTGCCAAGAATCAGAAATTTCAGGAAATGGTTGCTAGGCTTGCCACATCATGCCACAACCATTTTCAAATAAAAAATGAAAATGTAAGTATGTTCAAAAGAAATAAAAGTTTTGGTTATAGGAAATTATGGTTAAAAATCATTGTGGACCTGCATGTGGTCTCAGACATTAAAATATTATCCATTTGAATCTTTCCCACTTCAAATGTCAATCTATAAGTGGGGACAGGATATCATTGAATGATATTGTCTGCCTTTTTGAGAGGAATGAGAGGTGGGGGTGGGGGTAAACAATAATAGTCAACTAAAACTAAAACTCACGTTTTTTCATTTACCTATGTATACAGGTCACTTTTAAGTGTACCTTTAGGTTTCACTGTGCATTGAAAATAAAGGAGAGAGAACTATTGAATATTAATTGATGATCAATATTGTGTATAGTCTTCTGATTATTTTCCAACAAAACTATTTATTCTGCGACATTAATACCAGAAGGCATCAACACTAAAAAATATCTTCTTTACTTATGTAGCGTAACTGTAACAGGTACATGTATCATATTTGATATGTTAATGATATACAATGGCCGTCGCCACATACATGTAATAACCGTGGAATGACGTACAACAATAATCAATCAATCAATGATATACAGTAATATATAAAGGTTAAATGCTCTAGTCACATTAATTGTTTACATATGCTGAAATGTTTTGTGTATGGGTTAAATTCGAAATAGGAGGAGATACTTTTCCCTCCTCACTGTAAGGAGGGACTCAGATTTACTCCTCACGGTGAGGGGGTAGGTAAAGTGTATATAAAGTGGTGCTGATTTGGCCGTGGGGACAGTATGATTATGACTCGGTACAATTCACGTCACTTATTATTTTGATGTTATGTTGTTTTACTTTGCGTATATATATAAATGCTGAAATAAAATTAGTGAACTTTTAGCCGAATTGTACTTAAGGATATATCACGGTGAGGAGGTAGGCAAAGTGTACAGATAGCGACGCTGATTTGGCCATGGGGATAGTATGATTATGACTCTGTATGATTCACGTCGCTTTTTATTTTGATGTTAATAATATATGTTGTTTTACTTTGTGTGTATATATATATATATATAAATGCTGAAGTAAAATTAGTGAACTTTTAGCCAAATTGTATTTAAGGATATATCGCTTATCTGGAATTGAAGATACATGCACTTGGGGTGCAAATTGTGATAGATCATTGCTAAACACAATGGTTGTGTATTCTACGTCTGTGAATGAACAACGGACCACAAACTCAGTGTGCGCTATACTTATAAATGTGTCCTATTTTCTATACAAAGCACACGACAATTGCTGTCACAGCATTAGAAAATTTCTACTGAGATGACAGAAGAGCTGTGATCAAACAAATGGAATTGTTTTCCTTGCAATTTACATTTATTTTATTCATCTATCTTTAATGATGCCATTGTACTGAATGGTTGGCAAGGTAATGCATCAATTTTTAAATACTGGAAAAGGAGTCTTAGTTGTGTTTGTATTTATAATGTATTCTTTTAAAACTTTATATATATACTTTTAGGCCTCTTATAACAAAACTGAGATCAATGCTTTAACAGAAGGAAGTCAGACGTTGGCAGACATCATAGCAGTAGAGGTAGGGACGATCGGAGAAAACATCCAGCTCCGTCGAGGTTCCTATCACAAAGCTAGCGAGGACACGTTTCTCTCTACCTATATACATTCATCAGGTAAGAGTCGGTACACAGACTGGATATAAATAGTGAAGCTCAGACAGTAAGACAACAAGTTCAGGTGTTACTTGTAAGACAGCAAGTTCAGGTGTTACTTGTAAGACAGCAAGTTCAGGTGTTACTTGTAAGACAGCAAGTTCAGGTGTTACTTGTAAGACAGCAAGTTCAGATGTTAATTGTAAGATGGCAAGTTCAAGTGTTGATTGTAAGTCAGCAAGTTCAGGTGTTACTTGTAAGACAGCAAGTTCAGGATTTAACTGTAAGACAACAAGTTCAGGGGTTATTTGTAAAACAGCAAGTTCAGGTGTTAGTTGTAAGACCACAAGTTCAAGTGTTACTTGTAAGACAACAAGCTCAAGTGTTAACTGTAAGACAACAAGTTCAGGTGTTAATTGTAAGACAAAAATTTCAGGTGTTAATTTTAAGACAGCAAATTGTTACTTGTAAGACAGCAAGTTCAGGTGTTAACTGTATGACAACAAGTTCAGGTGTTACATGTAAGACAGCAAGTTCAGGTGTTAACTGTAAGATAACACATTCAGGTGTGAATTGTAAGACAGCAAGTTCAGGTGTTACTTTTTTTTGTAATTTTTTGATTTTTTCATATACATTCACTTCTAGTTTATCTGGTAGTTTATGTTAGTATATGGATATATAACATTTATAATGGAATATGGTCATTTAGGAGATTGTAGAGAACTATATTTCTATAGCAACAGACCTCTTCACTATCACTGCAGTCTGGGTAGAACACTCCTCACTGGTTGGTGATTGGCTACAAAGACTGTACTACATATAACTCATATAGCTGATCAATAATTCCTGGTTTTGTAAGCTATATGTCTAGAAGTGTTATTGGGCATACAAGTAAGGTTTTATTCAGTTTGGCAGGTGCTTGATTATATGTCATTACAAAGTGTGATGAAGCAGTTTCACCAGTTGGAATTATGACTGTTGATATAGCCTGAATTACAAGACTCCAGTTATTGCCTATACTTTCTACATGCTGTCTCTAAATTAATACCTTTTTTAGATATAGAATTCCACTTTATATTTATTTACATTATTGTTTTATTTTGACACATATCAGTTATATGATAAATAATATTAATATTGAAGGAAAAAAAAAAACGGACATAGAATAGACCTTAGCCAAGATAAACTTTAAGCCAGCATAGTTCACTAGACCTTAGCCAAGCAAAACTTTAAGTCAGCATATCTCAATAGACTTTAGCCAACTAATCTTAAGCCAGCATAGCTCATTAGACCTTAGCCAAGCTAAACTATAGCCAGCATAGGTCAATAGACCTTAGCCAAACTAAACCTTAAGCCAGTAAGTATAGCTCAGTAGACCGTAGTCAAGCTAAACTTTAAGTCAGCATAGGTCAGTAGACTTTAGCCAAGCTAAACTATAGCTAGCATACCTCAATAGACCTTAGCCAAGCGAAACTTTAAGCCAGCATAGGTCAGTAGACCTTAGCCAAGCTAAACTGTAGCCAGCATAGCTCAGTAAACCTTAGCCAAGTGAAACTTTTAGCCAGTATAGCTCAGTAGACCGTAGTCAAGCTAAACTTTAAGTCAGCATAGCTCAGTAGACCTAAGCTAAGCTAAACTTTAATCCAACACCAAACTAAATTTTAAGCACGCCTAGCTCAGTAGACCTTAGCTAAGCTAAACTTTAATTCAGGGTAGTAGCTCAATAGACCTTAGCCAAGCTAAACTTTAAACCAGCATAGTCCAATAGACCTTAGCCAAGCTAACCTATAAGCCAGCATAGTTCAATAGACCTTAGCCAAGCTAAACTTCAAGCCAGCATAGTTCAATAGACCTTAGCCAAGCTAACCTTTAAGCCAGTATAGTTCAATAGACCTTAGCCAAGCTAACCTTTAAGCCAGCATAGTTCATCAGACCTTAGCCAAGCTAAACTTCAAGCCAGCATAGCTCACTATACCATACCCAAACTAAACTTTAAGTCAGCATAGCTCAATAGACCTTAGCCAAGCTAAACTTTAAAGTTGTATACCCTACAATTCGGTATAATTTAAAAAATTAGGGCATGTGAAGCAAAAACTGTATTTTTCTCGTATGGCTGAAGTAATTAACTTTGCGTTAATAACATTTTTTATTGCTTCAAACCTTTGGAGATATAAAAAGAAAATACTTTGTAAATAAAGAGGATATTCCATAAATACAACCATGACCTGATTTCACGCATGCGCAGTTTAATCAAAACAAATACTATGAAGAAAGACTCCAAAAGAAAACAATTTCAGTAAATGTAAAGATGATGGATAAATCCAAACCACAAGTCCAAAAATCATAAAACCAGAGGACATACAAAATCAGTGAAAATGAAAAACAAATGGAAAATAACAAAATATGTCTACTTGAAGAGCATATTTGAACCCCTGTGATGGAGTGAGATCAGGTGCCCGGGGAGAGTGAACATCTCCTGCTTGCTAGCAACACCCGTCACATATACCCAGTAGAAAGAGTCAAATCGTGTAAATTCCATATGTATTTATATATGGAGAAGTCGAAGTAGGTAACCTTCTAGTATAGAAGTAGTCAAATCTGTGTAAAATGATCGGAATCGGTCTCAGTCCAGAATATCATTTAAAAGTCTGGATAACGAGATATCATATGGAGTAGGAAGAATCTCGTAACGACCATAGAATTTCCTCAGTGACGTTGCTAGTCTAGCACATATATAACCCTGGTTAAGCAGCTTAACTGAAAGTCGCCTAGCCCTCAGAACAAAGTCATTGTAATTTGAACATGTTCTGGAATAACGTATTAACTGAGATATGAATACGCCATATGCGGGCGATGATGGAATGTTGCTACTTATGAAAGGAAAGTTTGTGATAGCGAAATTGAAATTGTCACGTTTGTCATAGAGTGAGGTGTTCAATTGACCATTAATGTCGAAAGACAACATAATATCTAAATACGAAGTAGAATTACTACTTTCTGTGGTTTCTTTGACCTCCAGTTCACTTGGATAGATGATGCTAAGGTAATCCGCGAATGAAGGATTATTAATTGAAAGCAAGTCATCTATATATCTGTAAGTAAAATTGAAGCCAAGAGCCAATTGTTTTTTTCCTTGCGAAAGCAAAGACTGAATGAATTCAGCTTCGTATGAGTAAAGGAATATGTCAGCCAGAAGCAGAGCACAGATAGTGCCCATTGGAATGCCGACAATTTGTTGAAAAACCTTACCTCCAAACACCACAAAAATGTTATCGATAAGAAAGTTCAACATCTGGATGACAGCTTTTTCAGTGTATTTATTTTTAGAATCAGAATTTTCCTTAACAAAATAAGTTTTATCGTGGCCTATTACTATATATTTGAATTTGCGGCTTCCGTTTTTACTAGTAAATGCATTTTGAATAATTTCCGCTAATCTGTCTTTTAATTTCTGATGAGGGATCGTTGTGTAAAGAGTCGAAAAGTCAAAAGACTTGATAGAGTGAATTTTAGTAAAACTTTTTGATTTTAGATTTTCTAACAACTCTTGAATTTTTAAGGATCCACATTTGATTAATTCCACTTCTGGAAAATACTGTTTCGCAATATCTATGAAGGCCAGATTTAATTTCTGATAATATTTTTGTGAGTAGCATCGATACAGATTTTGTGGAACACTTCGAGGAACCAGCGATAAAGCGTTGTTTGTAAGGATTTTTGTGCATTTTTGGAATGCAGTACAAATATGGAAGTTCTAAATTTAATTTATTTGAGTCAATACCAAACGTATTGAAGACAGATTTATGATTCTCGAGTACTTCCGAAACCGAAAAGTTCGTGAGAGTATAAGTAAGATTTCCTGGAGCTGAATTTAATCCTAATTCTTTCACTAGGCTGTCAAAGTAATATTTCTTACAAGTAAATGTATAATTATTGGATGCTTTATCTGCTGGTGTAATGATATAATGTTCTTGGAGGAAGGTAAGTTCTCTGACAACATCAGGATCTTTAAAAATAGATTCAAATCTGGTGTTTACAGAACATTGTAATTTTTTAATTTTTGATCTTAGCAGTACTGCAATAGATTTTATCCATTCCAGAAGAGTGTCGACCTGTACTTCCTCTCTTTTTGCCCATCGTGTGGCATATTCCACTACTAACTTTAGCAGACTTGAATGCAGATTTTTAAAGTTACTCGTCAAGTTTATTTACCTCGCCCTCCATGATACGGCTTCCAAATTAAATCACGTGATAAGTTGGTTGTAAACATTCTGTTTACAAACATCACGTTTTACACAGCCGTGTCTCGCTTAATACGACGAATTTGATCACAACATTTGCAAGGACCTTTTTAAAAAATGTTTTAGGCTTATATATATAATCAAAACAATTTAGAATAAATTTACCTATAATATGCGAACATAGGGTATACAGCTTTAAGCCAACGCTAAACTAAACTTTAAGCCAGCCTAGCTCAATAGACCTTAGCTAAGCTATACTATAATCCAGGGTAGCTCAACGAACCTTAGCCAAGCTAAACTTTAAGCCAGCATAGTTCAATAGACCTTAGCCAAGCTAAACTTAAAGCCAGCATAGTTCAATAGACCTTAGCCAAGCTAAACTTAAAGCCAGTATAGCTCAATAGACCTTAGCTAAGCTAAGCTTTTAGCCAGCATAGTTCAATAGACCTTAGCCAAGCTAAACTTACAGCCAGTATAGCTCAATAGACCTTAGGTAAGCTAAACTTTTAGCCAGCATAGTTCTATAGACGCCAAGCTAAAATTTAAGCCAGCATAGCTCAATAGACTTTATCCAAGCTAAATTTAAGCCAGCTTAGTGAAGTCAGTTAAGTGCTTTAGCAGTCCGGAGTTTGATTTCCATTGGTGGCTTGGCTTATCAATGTCCTGTCTTTCAGACTAGGAAATAAAAAAATATGGTCACATGTCAACGTAGATGTGGCACATGAGATCCCTCGCTGCTTCGGTGGGTCTGTTGCAGACTTATGAAATTCTGGGCATTGCATCAGGTAGATGTCATCACCATATAAGGGCAATATGTTTGAGCGGATATAAAAACAAGTATTAAACAACCAAAAAGATAAGTCTCAATAGTTTTTGGGGAATGGAGGCATACATAGGAAAAGCGATGGAAGACTATACACATTTATGCAATTGTCCACCTTTTTATCAGGATATGCAGTCATTAAAAATTATTAGATTCATTCCTGAACTCTCCTCATTTGTTTATTTTTATCTTTGAAAGATGAAGTTCATGTTTTGTTTTGAAGGACCAAAGATTGAGATTGGGGACGTACAGATGGGGAAATATGCCACTTCTGTAGAAGTTTCACCTGTTCCCATGGCAACAGATCCTGATGAGGATTTCAAAAAACTTCAGAAAAAGCAGGAAGAAACAACAGAAATTGAAGATCAAAACATAAATGCAGCAACTCCAGAGGAACTGAGCTCTGACTCAGATTCTGATACTGAAGAAGAAGCCATCTCTATCGAAAAAATCGGGAAACAGTTATGTTTACATGTAGTGGGATCAGCTCCCTCTAGTGTTGGAATTCCTGGGGAGACTATTCCATCTAAAACTAGAAATGAAGAGAAAACACTTCTTTATCAGGACCTTTTATCCGATGATTCTGTTACTGTAGGAAACTATTTATATCTTAATGGTTATAGTGTTAATAAGTTCATAAGAATGGAATGTGGAGAAGAGATACCAGGGGAAGATAACTCTTCTTAATAACTTTTTGATGAGAAGTTTGAGAAATAAATGAGATGTTATAAGTGGTCCTGTCAATTATTGAAGTGTCAAATTTCTTATTTCATTCTTAGCATAGAAATCTATGTCATATTTTAAACAATATATGACACCATTTCTCTATTAATTTGTATAGTGATTTGGGGACAGGGGAGAATATAGTCCCAAATTCAATTAGTTTCAACTTTGTCATTGCATTGCTGGCTTATTATAATAAAAATATATCTTTTTGAGATAATTCTGACTGGAAATGAGCTCAGAATATTTGTAAAGTGATGGTCTGGTAACTATGGAATTTATATATATTTATCAAAATACATAAATACATGCAAGTGGGATATTTGGAGAATGAAATAGATTTTTAGCATTAATTATTGCTATTTGATTAACTCTTAATATCAGAAACACCATAAACTCTGTCTTGAATTTACATAAAAGTTCAAGAATAAAAAGTTTTGAATGATAGATATATTAAAAACACAACACAATTATGTATGCCTCATTTTCCAATGAAATATATGGAACATTTGGTAGCATCTCAATGTAACATGATCAAAGTTAAGAGAATTTACGCATATAGGCATAAATAGAAGTGGTTCTTGTGTTATTACCACTAGAAGAAATCTGAGTATTACATTGCATGAAGAAATCAAATAAAGTGTTCATTTTCAAAGACCAGTGCATTTTGTGTGGCTTTAAATTGATGAATTTTTTGTTGGAATCCTTATGAAGTTTTGTTCACGGCCCATCTTCCAGCAGGAATTATTACAAGCGAATCCCTATTCCATGTGAACATTAAATGTAAAGATCTTTTTCTTTTTTGGGGGGATCCATTCCATTGTGCTCAGCAGATACTGCGATCACAAGGGGAAATAATCCAGGTTTGACATTATCAAACAAAAGTATAATTTCGTAGAATGTTTGAAGAATTTCAGATTACAGGTTGAAACCTGATCTAGACTCAGCTCCCTTAACCATCTCTTCCATGTCATGTCATCACAATGATAATCAGCTCCCCTTTAACCATCTCTACCATGTCATGTCATCACAATGATAATCAGCTCCCCTTTAACCATCTCTACCATGCCATGTCATCACAATGATAATCAGCACCACTTTAATCATCTCTACCATGCCATGTCATCACAATGATAATTAGCACCCCTTTAACCATCTCTACCATGTCATGTCATCACGGGGCAGGCGTGGTGTAGTGGTTAAGCGCTTGGATTGCGGCGCCGACGATCCGGGTTCGAAACTCTGATTTTCAGCCAATCAGTGGATCCGCTACAAATTCCTAGGAATGAAATTATCATCCACAGCGTGCATGACCAACTTTGAACAGTGTTTGTTACATATTGCATCAATATCTCGTGCCTAGCTGAGTCAATGACTGACTATGAGAAATAACGGTTTCGGTGAATGAGACGTCATCAGAGTTCACCAGAACATGACCTCTTACGGAGTTTCGCCAGATCTTTATCCGCAATGGGACAAATAGAGAAGTGGAATAAAGATATGGTTTTAATCAGATTGTTAAGGCATATGTTGTTTTTTATTTCTGTATGAATAACACTGATCGGTGATGTCATAACGCCCATATTTGATCCACTTTTCAGCACAGACAGTAATAATTGGCAGACTTTTGAATGTTACGCTTGTAAAGTCATAATGAGATATTAGACATTTCCGACCTTGCATGACGTCATCATAGTCGTATTTTGCGTTAAAGTGATTGACATTCGACAAAAGTATGTAATTTTGGATAAAAGTTACCTTGTCATGGGACACCAGTTGTTTCATTCAATTTATAGCTCCCCTCTGAAATAATTTGCTGATGCAGTTTATAAATAGGAAATGGAAGTTTCCAGTATGATATTTTATTGTTACAAGCGCAAAACTATAGAATAAGTGTCTTATTACATGTTTTCATGGAGGAATGAATTAAAATGGCTTATGCCTTTATGAGATACATGTATAATACACTTTAGTGAAGACGATCCTGGTTTGACTCAAGTTTTTACCCCATGTTTAGGAAGTTAGTACCAGCCAGCTTCCATATTGTGATAGAAATGAAACACTGAAATCAATCTTTAGCATTTCTTTAACATTGAAAACAACCATTAGCATTCCTTTAACATGGAAAATAACCATTAGCATTCCTTTAACATTGAAAACAGCCATAAGCATTCCTTTAACATTGAAAACAGCCATTAGCATTCCTTTAACATTGAAAACAACCATTAGCATTCCTTTAACATTGAAAACAACCACTAGCATTCCTTTAACATTAAAAATAACCATTAGCATTCCTTTAACATTGACAACAACCACTAGCATTCCTTTAACATTAAAAATAACCATTAGCATTCCTTTAACATTGAAAATAACCATTAGCATTCCTTTAACATGGAAAACAACCATTAGCATTCCTTTAACATTGAAAATAACCATTAGCATTCCTTTAATATGGAAAACAACCATAAGCATTCTTTTAACATTGAAAACAGCCATTAGCATTCCTTTAACATTAAAAATAACCATTAGCATTCCTTTAACATTGAAAACAACCATTAGCATTCCTTTAAGATGGTAAATAACCATTAGCATTCCTTTAACATTGAAAACAGCCATAAGCATTCCTTTAACATTGAAAACAGCCATTAGCATTCCTTTAACATTGAAAACAACCATTAGCATTCCTTTAACATGGAAAACAACCATTAGCATTTCTTTAACATTGAAAATAGCCATTAGCATTCCTTTAACATTGAAAACAACCATTAGCATTCTTTTAACATTAAAAATAACCATTAGCATTCCTTTAACATTGAAAACAATCATCAGCATTCCTTTAAGATGGAAAATAACCATTAGCATTCCTTTAACATTGAAAACAACCATTAGCATCTCTTTATCAATGTGCTTCAAGAGATTTCACTCATTAAAAAATAAAGTCTAAGCCAGGGCACATATTTGAGAAATGTTGCACTGCGAGTTTATCAAGAAATGAACAGAACTGCCAATGTTTAAAGAGAATTTAATATGGTTTTAACATAGATAATCAGTAATAAAAATTTCAATGAAAGGAACGTCATCAACAATAACTTTAATATAAAGTGAGCAATAGCACCCACTTCATCCTTCTATAACCTCTTGCAACGGTTCCTTCCAAGTTAAATCACATATCTGTGCTATATGGTCAGAGGGAAATAACACACTTGGTAAAGCTCCATACTGGATCACTTCTCCGTGCGTTGGCATAGGAACCACACTAGTCACCTCCAACGATTGGTCGATAAACATATAGTCAAGGACACCACAGAAACCACCTACATAGTTAGTGTATCTGGTCTCTCCACAAGCATTTCTCAGGTGAAAATTGTGGCTGAAGTTTAACTTGTCTAGCTTCTCTCCTGTATCTGAAAAAAAACACACATAAAACAGTAATTCAGTGTAGTATTTTCTGGCCATAAGTCAAAATGTCAGTCCAATCAAAACACTCTTTTTATTTGAAAATACAAGCATACAGATCTGGCACAATCCATTTGTAGCCATGATCTATGAATTAACTTCCTCATTTGCATTTCCATGTAAAACAAAAGAAAAACTGCATAATGTACAAATGTTATTTCTATAAAATTTTAATCCTCAAAGAGTACTGGGCCCAGCCATTTCTTTCTCCGTGATTTTTGAAAGTTTGCCTTATTAATTGAGCACCATGAAGGGAAAGCATATAGTCACTGCATTGTCCGTCCATCAAAAGATTTTGTCCCCGGCCTGTATAACACAAACACTATATGGGATATCAACATGAAACTTTATGGGTAGATCTCCATAAGGACAAAAATCATAGCTTGTATATAGTTTAAGAGTTATTGCCCTTTCTTATTTTTCATCTTTTCAATTTTGTCCGGAGACCAACACAAAAACTAAATTAAAAGGTACCTTCTTGACACTAGAAAAGTGCAGTGTAAATTAGCACTATAGGAACTAGCATTTATCCAGGGAGCATCCACTGGTTCTATAGATTCTCTTGTTTTGAATACAGAAGACTAGTGAAAATTTGCAGATAAATGTACATATTCCCTGATGTTTAATGTGTTGTGACTACAGTTTGTACTGAAAACTGAGTGTAAATTTTGTAATATTTTTACCATAACTATGTTTGAAAGAAACCAAATTAATGTATCATCATCACCCAAAGGAGAAAACTTGCACTTTTCTACACTGAATACACAAAATCCAAAAAAATTGTGGAAAAAACATAAAAAATTTGATTTCAGAATGGAACAAAAACAATGACACTTCACACATCCCTCTATATCATTCCTATAATTCAGTGTGTCTCTGTAAGCAGCTGGTCTGAAGAAGTTTGTCACGGGAGGAGAGCCTCTGTCACTTACTTTTGTTTGTGGTGGAGCCACCTGTTGATGGATACAGACAAACAACAACACTTGTAGGGAACCATGAGTACTTTATGCATACAAAGTTCTATTAAAACCCTTCCAGTGGTTCTGAAGAAGAAGGAGTCGAAAGTGTCAAAAGTTTATGATGACAGACAGACACCGGATAACACCCTATGACAATAGCTCATTTGAGTCGTTGGCTCAGGTGAACTAAAAATAGCAATCGTCCAGATATACCCTGCATCTGCAGTTAACTTCTCGACCAGTCTTGAACTTGCTACTTCACTTAACATACCTCATAACCAATCATTGCCAGCTCTATATATGTCAGTTTCCACAAACACAAAAAGGTCAAACAGGTCAAGATGTCTTCCCACACAAGTGACAGAATTTGCTTGATATAATACATAGAAATGTCACCTAACAAGGGAACCATGGCAACCTAACAAGGGAACCATGTCAACCTATCGAGGGATCCACCAAATACAAAGAGGACAATGTTGACCTTGACAGCGGACTTCAATATTTCCTGTCTTGTCCAAAAGACAGGACAACAAGAACATGCTGTTTGAACTTAATCCTCAAACCTCAAGTACGCAACCAAATGAACCACATCGGCTCAAGTTTTATTGCACAAATTTAAATTGTCTGTACATATAATAAACATGTTTTCTAGAATGTAAACAGAGTCCTCATGAGTTGGTTCATTTCAAACAATGAGGTGCTTGGCTCATGACTGGGAGGTCTCAGGTTGGACTCTCACAGTGGCCACTGCCATATCCTGTCTTATGACTGGGAGGTCTCAGGTTGGACTCTTACAGTGGCCACAGCCATATCCCGTCTTATGACTGAGAGGTCTCAGGTTGGACTCTCACAGTGTCACAGCCATATCCTGTCTTATGACTAGGAGGTGTCAGGTTGGATTCTCACATTAGCCACAGCCATATCCTATCTTCTGAATCAAACTATTTATACTGTATATTGAAATTATGTGATGACTTCAACATGAATATACCAGGAGAGAAACTATATGATTCCATTAATTTTGTAATGAATTCAACATGAATTTACCAGGAAAGAAAATATATGATTCCATCCATTCTGTAATGACTTCAACATGAATATACCAGGAAAGAAACTATATGATTCCGTTCATTTTATATTGATTTCAACAAGAGTATACCAGGAGAGAAACTATATGATTCCATTCATTCTGTAATGACTTCAATATGACTTTACCAGGAGAGAAACTATATGATTCCGTTCATTCTGTAATGCCTTCAACATAACTTTACCAGGAGAGAAACTATATGATTCCTTTCATTCTGTAATGCCTTCAACATGACTTTACCAGGAGAGAAACTATATGATTTCGCTCATTCTGTAATGACTTCAACATGACTTGACCAGGAGAGAGACTATGTGATTCCCTTCATTCTGTAATGCCTTCAACATGACTTTACCAGGAGAGAGACTATATGATTCCCTTCATTCTGTAATGACTTCAATATGACTTTACCAGGAGAGAAACTATATGATTCCGCTCATTCTGTAATGACTTCAACATGAATTTACCAGGAGAGAAACTATATGATTTCGCTCATTCTGTAATGACTTCAACATGACTTTACCAGGAGAGAAACTATATGATTCCCTTCATTCTGTAATGACTTCAACATGTCAGAATACCAGGAGAGAAACTATATGATTCCATTCATTCTGTAATGACTTCAACATGAGAATACCAGGAGAGAAACTATATGATTCCCTTCATTCTGTAATGACTTTAACATGTCAGAATACCAGGAGAGAAACTATATGATTCCCTTCATTCTGTAATGCCTTCAACATGTCAGAATACCAGGAGAGAAACTATATGATTCCGTTCATTCTGTAATGACTTCAACATGAGAATACCAGGAGAGAAACTATATGATTTCGCTCATTCTGTAATGACTTCAACATGAATTTACCAGGAGAGAAACTATATGATTTCGCTCATTCTGTAATGACTTCAACATCACTTGACCAGGGGAGAAACTATATGATTCCGTTCATTCTGTAATGACTTCAACAAGAGTATACCAGGAGAGAAACTATATGATTCCATTCATTCTGTAATGACTTCAACATCACTTTACCAGGAGAGAAATTATATGATTCCATTCATTCTGTAATGCCTTCAACATTCACTTTACCAGGAAAGAAACTATATGATTCCCTTCATTCTGTAATGCCTTCAACATGACTTCACCAGGAGAGAAACTATATGATTCCACTCATTCTGTAATGACTTCAACATCACTTGACCAGGGGAGAAACTGTATGATTCCGTTCATTCTGTAATGACTTCAACAAGAGTATACCAGGAGAGAAACTATACGATTCCATTCAATCTGGATCATTTTTTATTTGATCTGGTTCGAATTTTTCACACAAATTACCATAAAGTAATTGATTTCTGATTAGTTGATTGATTAGCCAATAATCCAATCAACATAAATAATTAATCATTTTCCAGAGAATGTGCATTGTAAGCTGTTAAATCAAGTCAGTTCTTCTTTTTAAGTTATTTTGTTTACAGATAGGAAAAAGAAATATACAAACATAAAAATTATTTGGGACTATTGTATGCAACGTATCAAAGAAAAGCAAAATCAGCAAAAAGATCTCTTATTTATTGTGTTCAGGTACTGCATTTTTTCAGTCTTATAATGATATGAGCTTTTTTAAATGTCACGCTTGTTTATGCAAACTCCCTTGTCATACAATCAATACATGTTTAATGTCACTTTCTTCCACCTTACTGTATAAATGTTTGTGACATTCACTGATTTCACGGCAATCAACAAATTTATGAAAACTGACAAGAAATATTTTCATGTTTAAATGACCAACCTTTTAAAGTCATGTGCCAATGATCAGAGGTGATTTCCTTTTGTGTCATGAAGTGATAGCAGGCACTTTTCGGATTAGCATTAAAGTCACCACAGAATAATAAAGACACATGGACGCCCTGTAAAACATTAAAACAAACCCGTATACATGAACGAGATCAACTGGATGTCAAAACAGTATTATGTTTAAATGAAAAATGGAGTACAAAAGATTGGTTGGCTGGTTTGGTTGATTGGTGTTTTACGTCGTTTTTAACAATTTCTCAGTTTTATCACAACATGGAAGCAGGAGGTAACTAACCTCTTAAACATAGTGGCGCAACCAGGGAATCGAACCCAGTGTACTATATGCTGTATGTGTAGTACTACTATCGTTACACGTTCTAATCATCTCTCACCTGATCTTGATACATGTGTACTATGTGCTGTACGTGTAGTACTACTATCGTTACATGTACTAATCATCTCTCACCTGATCTTGATACATGTGTACTATGTGCTGTACGTGTAGTACTACTATCGTTACATGTACTAATCATCTCTCACCTGATCTTGATACATGTGTACTATATGCTGTACGTGTAGTACTACTATCGTTACATGTTCTAATCATCTCTCACCTGATCTTGATACATGTGTACTATATGCTGTACGTGTAGTACTACTATCGTTACATGTTCTAATCATCTCTCACCTGATCTTGATACATGTGTACTATATGCTGTACGTGTAGTACTACTATCGTTACATGTTCTAATCATCTCTCACCTGATCTTGATACATATGTACTATATGCTGTATGTGTAGTACTACTATCGTTACATGTTCTAATCATCTCTCACCTGATTCTGGTACATGTGTTCTATATGCTGTACGTGTAGTACTAGTATCGTTACATGTTCTAATCATCTCTCACCTGATCCTGATACATGTGTACTATATGCTGTACGTGTAGTACTGCTATCGTTACACGTTCTAATCATCTCTCACCTGATCTTGATACATGTGTACTATATGCTGTACGTGTAGTACTACTATTGTTACACGTTCTAATCATCTTTCACCTGATCTTGATACATGTGTACTATATGCTGTACGTGTAGTACTACTATCGTTACATGTTCTAATCATCTCTCACCTGATCTTGATACATGTGTACTATATGCTGTACGTGTAGTACTACTATCGTTACACGTTCTAATCATCTCTCACCTGATCTTGGTACATGTCTACTATATGCTGTACGTGTAGTACTACTATCGTTACATGTTCTAATCATCTCTCACCTGATCTTGATACATGTGTACTATATGCTGTACGTGTAGTACTACTATCGTTACACGTTCTAATCATCTCTCACCTGATCTTGGTACATGTCTACTATATGCTGTACGTGTAGTACTACTATCGTTACATGTTCTAATCATCTCTCACCTGATCTTGATACATGTGTACTATATGCTGTACGTGTAGTACTACTATCGTTACACGTTCTAATCATCTCTCACCTGATCTTGATACATGTGTACTATATGCTGTACGTGTAGTACTACTATCGTTACATGTTCTAATCATCTCTCACCTGATCTTGATACATGTGTACTATATGCTGTAAGTGTAGTAATGATATAGCTCCCTGGATAACACGTATGTGGTCTGCATCACGATGAAAGAAGAAATGAGTGTTGGCCACACACAGCTTCTGCTTTGGATTATCTTTATTTTCAAGAACCAATACCTATAGAAGACATTGTCTTTTTAATGTAATACATCAAAAACATCCATACAAGACTAAAACTTATTTGCATAAGGCTGCAACACTTATAATACCCTTCCCTGACACATTTCTGATGTGCTCAGTCTAAGTTGCCCAGACACTGAGAAAGTAAACAAAAATTACCTCACCTAAAATTTCAGTGGTAGGGAGTAAGAAATGCTTGAAAACCTGTTTTACATTTGAATAATGGACTTTTACTTTGTCCCGAGGATAGAACATGGAGATACTGATTCCAACAAGCCTGCTATATGCTACAGTCTGATCAAAACTATATCTTTGTCCCGCTTCTCTATTTGTCCCATTCCAGATGAAGATCTAGCAAAACCCCATAAGGGGTGATGTTCTGGTGAACTCAGATGACATTTCAGTCACCAAAATCGTTATTTCCTACAGCCAATCAATGACTCAGCTAGGCACGTGTAAGTGATGCAATATGCAACAAACACTGTTCAAAAAGTACCTTGTAGGTCACGCTAACACTGAAGTGAAACATACGAACACTGGGGATGTTAATTTCATTTTTCGGAATTTGTAGCCAACCCACCGATTGACTGAAAATCAGAGTTCACCAAAACAAGACCTTTACGAAATTTCGCCAGATATTTATCCGCAGTGAGACAAATAGATAAGCAGAATACCTGGTAAAGATTTGGTTTTAATCTGATTGGCTATGCTATTTAGGGAGTCAAGTTAAATTATATAAACGAACCATCTCTCAGAATGGCATCTCTTTGAGTAGAGACACAATGCTATGATTCATAGTGTAAATGGACTTGGTTATGCATTTCATTTTTGGTAAAAAATACTTGGACCAGTTATCCTCAATAACTGAATTACAAATCCTAAATTTGGGACTCCTTGTTTAGCCATTTTTTACTCGGATATCTAAAATAAATATGATATAAATTGAAATAGGACAGCTATCACTCTTATAAACAGCTACTTAAAATAGATAAATCATCATCCTTGTTAACAGCTTCTTAAAATTTCATGACATGACATACTGTCACATGTTCCAAGTATACCAACTAGAGAGAGTCAAAGGTTAGGAAATTTTTGTCTCATCAGGTTGGAAAATATTTCAATGGCATGCACCTTGAAATGATAACCCTCACAGCATTGCCAAGATTCTAAGTGTTGTAATGAGCCCTCCTACAGTGTCATACATCTTGCACAGTCTGCATGCTGACTTACAGGACACTAAGAATTACTTAACACTAGTCTTTTCTGAGGAGACTGCGCCCAGAGTTTATAAACTGGTTTCCTACAAATACTGAGTAACTATTGTCACCAAATTTATCACAAATAGTGTCATCCCAACTTATAACATAAATGATTATGTGATATATTTGTAATATTGTGCTATTTGACGATACCTGCAGGATATTATGCCGTTTCTCTAACTCTTCGATAACGGCTGGATACTGACTGACTCTTGATAAAATATCACTGTACAGCTCTTCTGATTTCAGCTGCTGTGTCAAACCTATACTGTGGTCTTTTTCAAGTCTAATAAAAGAGAAAGAAAAACCACTTATTACTAGCAAGTACTTTGACTTCAGATAAATCAGCGAGTAAGTTTGACAGGAAAATAATGCCCTCACCAATAATTCTTATTCTTTTTACATATTCCCATACATATTAAAAACCTATTTAATATACACTGCTTTTCTCTCAAAATACATACATGTAGCATACAAATGTAAGAGATTTACAGTACATGTACAAAGAACTAAACACCAAAGAAAGAATTAATGAATAATAATAAGGCAAAGCTGGGGGTATATAGGAGACTTGGTCCCACCCCCTTCCCCCATTCTCTGGCTGGCTTATAAAATAATGCCATAAAAAGGCATTCTCCACCCTGCCAATGAAAATATATAATGCAGTCTATCTTATTTCAATGACCACCACCGGGAAGGTAAAAAAGTGGTCACTTAAGGTGGGAGGCCTCTTAATACAGTTTGATTTGTACAGAAAATTAGTAGTAAGGAACAGAAAAATGTAATTGAATAGGGCAGGTGCTTGATTAATACAGTTTGATTTGTAAAGAAAATTAGTTGAAAGGAACAGAAAAATGTGATACAGATTGACTGTATAGCTTTTGGCTCCTACTTTTGATTTAGTCTTCCTACCCCTCTAGTTATATACCTGTCTTATGAAACTTACTATTATCACTGATAGCTTTCAACAATACTTCAGATAAACAATTTTGCTACTTTTTAAGGTGGCAAAATTTAATTAACAACAAGGCAAAATAACAAACCTTATAAATGTCATTCACCAAAAAAAAGTGCAATTTGTACTTTACAAGAAAATAAAAATAAATGTCATCATAAATGTCACCATAGAAACAAGATGTATGTGTACCGGTAAAATCAGAAAACTCTTTCAAAAATAAATTGGATAAGCTTTGGAGAACACAAAAAGTGTTATACATTTATATGGCAGACATTAAGACCGTATTTATGACCATTAGTCACTCAAAAAGTCTTTGTTTAAATGGTTTGGAGTCTGACAAAGAAGACCTCACAGGACCTGTGCTGGAGAACCACCATAAGTAGTAGTAGTAGTAGTACATATAGTAGTAGTAATTATAATGATTTTCTGATAGTTCATCTAAATGTATGCTTTTCTCCAGACAAGAATTTTTTTATTTATATTCATGTAGACAAAATAAATGTTGCAGGGTGAGGTTTATTTATGTATCAACACACATCTTATTTACTATAAACAAATAGATAAACAAACAAAATAAGTAAAGAAAACATAGATTTCAGCTCACACCATAGTGACACAGTGTTAGTACCTAAATCTACTAGTCCTGAAGAATATGGCCTCCCCCTCTGCCATGTTGCCTAGCTTTTCTTTATATTGCCCTTCATATCCATGGCTGCTCAGTACAGGAAGGAGCTCTCTGTTGAATACTTTTCGGTCGACTTCTTGTAGACATATCAGATCAGCATTGTAACCTAAATAAATTTACATCAACAGACTTAATGCACAATTATGAAACAAGCAAATTCAGAGAACTGTGGTCCCCCACTTTCAGGGTTCTATCAGTAAGAGTACATTGAAGTAGGTCAAAAGTCACATGATAAAAAATTTTGGTACCAACCGAAAGGTATTGCAATTAGGGACACACATGCCAAATATGAAGGCCTTACATCTTACAGTTAAAAAGTTATCACCAAGGCTAAAGTTTTTGTGACAGATGGACAGACTGACGGATAGACAGACGCATGAGTTTTAATGTCCCCATGCTGTTGCGAAAAGCAGAGGCCAAAAATAACATGTCCTAACATACAAGATCAAAATCTAACATATCATAAATGCATATATCAATTTAAGATTCCACAAATATTTGAATTTGTATTACTGGGAGAAAAAGAAACAAGAGGCCCAAGTGGGCCTATATTGCTCACCTAAGTACCCAGATGATCAGTCATGCATGAAGGAAGAATTCATTTATTTTTGCATTAATGTGACTAAGTCAACACAGATGTTGAAAATATGTCAAATTTTATTTCAGACTAGTATAAAAAAACCCAATTTTTTGCACCTCCATTCAGGTGATTTTGATATTAAGCATTTCCTTTGTCTCTGCAAGATGTCATTCAGGGCAACAAGTTAGTCATTTTCTTTAGGTGGGGCCTTTTGTTGAGTGATTTCAAGTCTGGGTCATGAACAACAATTGCTTCAAATATTGTCCAGATCTAACTTAAAATTGCCTAATTTCATATGTTAGTACTTCATGTATTCTATGTTTCATTAAAATCTTTCATGTGGTATAACAGCAGAAGTCACCTGAATGGATGTGCAAAAAAGTGTTGTTTTTTATTCTAGCCTGAAATAAAATTTGACATATTTTCAACATCTGTGTTGACTTAGTCACATTAATGCAAAAATAAATGAATTCTTCCTTCATGCATGACTGATAATCTAGGTACTCAGGTGAGCGATATAGGCCCACTTGGGCCTCTTGTTTGGAAGTCTTCAAAAATTCATAAAAAATCCAAAAATTGAGATAATGACAAAATTCTTTCACAATAATATTCCTTACCACAATTATGATCAAAATAGTCATTAAGAAATCATCAATATCAATTAACTGAAAAACATGACACATTTCTGCATTGAAATGACTAAGTCCAAAAACATGTCAAAAAAGCGTAAATTTCTATTTGACGGATCTTAACCCCGAACACAATTTTTAATAACCCATCTTTATAGATTGTTGAAATGCAATTAGTTTCCCCATATATATACTGGTTCTGGAGAAGAAGATGTTTGAAGAGGGGTATTATTTTGCCCCCCCCCCCTTTTTTTGGAAGTTTTAAACTTAAAATTATCTAATTTCATATGTTGAGTGTTGAGAAACATCTAAAAACTTATTTAGATGTGTAAAGAAATGAAAAAAAAATTTTGACCACATCTGAATTTGAACCACTACTCTCCATATTTCAATTACCAAGTGGTATATGTACCATTGTGAGACCTACTTTTTAGACATGGTGGCATTATCTGTTAATCAATTTGGATGAAATTTACCAAATTGACAGAGGACCTTTAGTACTTCATGTATTCCATGTTTCATTAAAATCTTTCATGTGGTTTTGTAGAAAAAGTTGAAAATGTGAAAAATGGCCAAACTCCCCCCCCCCCCTTTTTTTTGGAAGTCTTCAAAAATTCATAAAAAATCCAAAAATTGAGATAATGACAAAATTCTTTCACAATAATATTCCTTACAACAATTATGATCAAAATAGTCATTAAGAAATCATCAATATCAATTAACTGAAAAACATGACACATTTCAGCATTGAGATGACTAAGTCCAAAAACACGTCAAAGCGTAAATTTCTATTTGACGGATCTTAACCCCAAACAAAAATTTCAATAACCCATCTTTATAGATTGTTGAAATGCAATTAGTTTCCCCATATATGTACTGGTTCTGGAGAAGAAGATGTTTGAAGAGGGGTACCGTTTTGGGCACTTTTGGCCCCGCCCTGGATCCATCCCTGAGGGAATTTGGATCCCGAACACAATTTTAGTAGGGGACCTTGAGTACATCATTTACACACAATTTGATCCAAATCTGCAATGTAGTTCCAGAGAAGAAGTCGAAAATGTGAAAAAGTTAATGACGGACGGATGACGACGACGATGACGGACAACGGACGACAGACGGCGCACTATGACTATAGCTCACTTGAGCTTTTGGCTCAGGTGAGCTAAAGAATCAAAATTGTATCAACAAATGAAATTTATCACTGAACCATGTATATATATCAATATACCATGCTGTATTTACCAATGAAATTCTTCACTGTTATATCTATTCCGAGAATAACCAGAGGAGTGTCCATAGTATGTTGATTGTGATTTATGAAGAAGTCGCATTTGCAGGAAATATGTAATTGTAAACAACACTAGAATTTTAATGTGTTGGTGCGACACAAATGCCCCCGCTGGCAACTAAGGTAGTGAAATATAATTGACAGAGAACTAATATTTGAAAATTTAAGAAATTTCTAATGTTCAAGGGCAATTATTTTGTCAAAAATTACCGGACCACATCTATATTCAAACTTGATCTGCATTTTCCCTTGATACATCTACATGTATATACCCAATATCAATTTAATCCATCGAACCCTCAAAGAGAAAATGAGCAGAAACTGTCATTTTTAAGAAATTTTCTATGTTTAAAGGCAAGAACTCTACCAGAAATTACTGGAACACACCTTTATTTGTACTTGATCTGCATTTTCCCTTGATACATCTGTACACCCAATATCAATTTAATCCATCAAACCTTCAAAAAGAAAATGAGCGGAAACTGTCACTTTACGAAATTTTCTATGTTCAAAGGCAAGAACTCTGCCAGAAATTACCGGACCACACCTATATTGTACTTGACATGCATTTTCCCTCGATACATCTATATACCCAATATCAATTTAATCCATCGAACTTTCAAAGAGAAAATGAGCAGAAATTCAATGATGATGGAATGACGGGACAAGGTAATACTATATGCCCCCGGCCATTTCATGGCAGGGGTATAAAAAAATCTGTAATCAGAAATTATAATAGGGCTTAGCTACTGATGTCTGTGTATGACATTAATACATACTCAGTTTGTAACGATAGGGAACCATGTCACAAAAGAACATACATGTAGGAAGCATTTCGAAAGTGAGGTGGTCAAACTTTTAATTTTGTTCTGTTTCATAACATGATAAAAAAATTGGTCCATGATCACTTCCCTCCTATTCTGTCATTCCTGAGGGCCTGTCATATCATGATAGAAGCACACTATATACTATATACCTGGCCTTCATCTTGTGTAAAATGTGTGCTATTAAACACTGATTTGACTTGATAAAAAAAGTGGTCCCTGATTACTCCCCCCATTTCGCTGTTATTAAGGGCCTGTCATATCATGATAAAAGCACTCTGTATCCTTGGATATTGGTCACTTGACCTTCATCTAGTGGTATTTAACAATTCTATATCTTCTCTATACCACTAGATAAAGATCATGTGACCAAACTTCATGGATAAAGAGTGTTTATTATTAATATTATATTGAAGTCTGACTTGTCTGAACATGACGGACGGTTTTTGAGGAATATTGTTACATGTCATATCATTCATTTTAAATGTATCACACATTTTGATTGGTTTAAAAATTAGTGGTATGTCTCATCCATGAGATTTTTTTTCTGCTGACGTAATTTCACGCATTTTCTTAAATGTGACGTCAATATTCACACTACTGCAGCAGAAATTTACCGATGTTGAGAAATAGTGCAGATACATGTACATGTATAGTGTACCAATACCTGAGGACATAAAACATGTTGGAAAAAAAAAATCGTTTTTCGTTGGATGGAGGTACCGGTATACCACAAAAAAAAAAGGACAGATTGTAGTTTTCCATCCTTTTTTTTTCGTAGTATACCATCATCCAACGAAAAACTAATTACATGTAGATTCATTCCTTAAATACTGGTCAGTTACATGTAAATATTAAAGACAGAGTGAAGATGTTTCCTATCTGTCACCTTGTATTTCCTTCGATAATAACTGTATCCTATAGTCTAAAGCCAGAGCATATGATGCACAATATGAATACAGGGTTGTCTTGGAGAACTCTGTATCAGCGTAACAGTCTGCCAAGATGTTGTATGTTACCACACGAAAACTGCAAGACAAGTCAAGTGTTAAGAAAATGCTTCATGTATCTACACAGCAATTCAAAGTAACAACTAGGGAAATGTCTCTGAGAAATTAAATATTCACACAATACTATTCAGTCTATTGTGATGAATGGGTACAGGTATCGACACAGACACCTCAAAGGTGAGAGTGTTGGTCTTGAGAACGGAAGGTTTTGGTTTCAATTTCCAAGTTTTGTTACACCTTTTTCTCCTTCCTGTTACATTTGGTGCTATGGCAAGCCCTTATGGGTTGCATGTTTGTTTGCGCACTGTGAGGGTTAGGATCTTTGGGTTGTTGTGTGTTTCGGTTTCCAGGGTTGGAAACCTTTGGCAGGGTAGGAGTATGACAGATGAGTATTGGCCTGAATAGCTCAATGGTGAGAGAGTCTGCCTCCATAGTGGAAGATTCTGTGTTCAATTCCCAGGTCTGGCCACATCTTTTTTCTCCTGCATGTTACACAATCATTCATGTCAATAATATGAACATATTTTTCCATTTAATTTATAAGAGAAACAAAGATCATCTAGTAATCTGGTTGAACCTTTTATGATTCTTTTCTTATGACTTCAAAATTCAGAATTTCTGATGAGAAAATTAAGAAAATCACAAATTTCAGATTGGGTAAGGGCCAACTGAACTGTCACCCAAAACTTTCCCCGAAAAACATTATGATTTAAAAACTCGTATTATTTATGAATTTTAAATTACAGTATACCTTCCATCTCCCGGGCTTTCACTGGTAAAGACATGGCGAGTTTGGAATGGACAGATCCCTGGTCCAGCTCCCACTTCTACATCACTTACTACCTTCTTCTCCTCTCCTAATTGATTACCATTTCTTGGCGTACAAGTTACAGATAATTTAAAGCCAATGTCATCCACTGTCGGAGTATATCCATATAGAGGGTGAAATTTTCCTAATTCTATGACTTCGTTTTTCTTATCCGATGTTCTATACCATAAGAAGTCACTGTCATCAATCTGAGCAAACTCCATCTCATATCTCAAGTTGACGGGGAATCCCACCATGAGATGTTTCGGCAATTTGAGGGAATTAACCCTCGGAGGATTGATATCCATTTTATATCTTTTATCTCCAATACAGAATACTGAACCAGGTGCGCATGCTTCTTCAATAGTCTGGTCATCTTTTAAACGGAGTCCTTCACGTTCAAAATAAATTGATAAATTTGATATAAATTCATCCACTTTTGCAACTGTTTCCGCTCTCTCGGCCTTTGTTTCCTTCTTTTTGGACTTTGCCAATTTCGATGAAAGATTTTTCCTAACACGTTCTAAAAACACTTCAATTTTCTCTGTTTTCAGTCTTTCCAAACAAAATGATTTCACAAGTTTTCCTTCCAAACCATAAGAGAAATTAAAGGAGATTCTCTCCTGGGGAATGGACCTGGCAATCAGTTTATACATGTTAGATGATTGATTCATGCTGTAGGATCTAAAGAACAGTGGCTTGATAAGTGAGAACCGAACATTCATGCTCTCTATACTAACCCATAGAGTCCAGATTAACACAGACACATGCAACTTCCGGTTATTAATTGTTTAGATAATTTATAAACCGGAAACGTGATCACATTATCCGGCATCAGGAAGTTTTCGCTCTCTTCATACAGCACCATTCGGAACAATCTCGCGTACTTACGTAAGAATGAAAAAAGACGAGGATGTCCGAATGCATACAACACAGGTATATGGCGCTCAAATGTCCTTGTAGGATCAGTTATAGGAGTATGATTTTTTTCTGTTTTTCCCTGCAGGGGAATTTGCCAATGAATTGGGATATTTGAGCGTCACTGAAAAATCTGTGTCAGACAGTTAAACTTTTGGGAATCGGTCCTTATATTTAAGATGAGATTCAAGATTTTATTGACATAAAATTATATATAATGACGACAATTATATAGTGACAACATTATAAATAATGTGACGATTATATATATATATATATATATATATATATATATATATATATATATATATATATATATATATATATATATATATATATATATATATATATATATATATATATATATATGTACACACACACACACACCTACACACACACACATAATGACGACAACGGCCTGGTGCGTCCCTGAAGGTAAAGAGGACATACCAAGTTGGTGCCGCCATTGTTTGCTGAACTACTGACTTGTTTGTACAGCACTGAAGAGATATCTGTCTGTCTGTCTGTCTGAACAGCATACCTCTCTATAACACACGACCGTGTAGATAGTAACACTCTCGGGTCAAGTATGGTCATCAGAAACTGTTTCATAAAGATTGGGTGCTTCTTTCATATAGGGCAGGAAATATAGGATCTGAAATGAATTTTCATTTCATACGATATTTATGAAATTGAATTTCAGATTTGTAAATGTTAATTTTTTCTTCAAATCCTATACCTACTGATGATACACATGTACAGGTTATACCTAATTTTTACACTGAAATTAGAGAGAGAGAGAGAGAGAGAGAGAGAGAGAGAGAGAGAGAGAGTCATTGTGTTACGTCAATTGAGTATTTCATTTTAAAATTGAAGAACTTAGGCAAAATACCCTATAACATACACAATCCAGTGAGTTTTACTTACGTTATTTTGAAGGATTTAATTGTGATACCATGGTGATTGTTTATCATATCACTGCATCAACTAAACTCATCAACTCTGTGATGAAAATAATATAAGAATATACATTTTAACGACATATCTATTATATTTCATTAATATTTTTTTCTATACCAAAGACCTCCATATCCAGTGTTAGTCTTTGATACATGAATACAAAAAAAAAAAAAAAAAAAAAAAAACGATGCAAAATATAAGAACTGAATTTTCTTAACATTCCAACAAATACTTTTCAGCAAAAGATTATCAAACTTCCACATTCAACATCAAAACATGTCAAAAATTATATAATGAATGAATCTATGATTGAATAGTGGCTATAGTGGAGTAGTGCTTATGTAAGCAAAATGGCAAGTGACTAAACAAATATGTGCAAATCCACCCCACCCCCACCACCAAAAAAATGGCTGAAGAAGAGAATGGCCTCAGATTGTTTCATTTTATGTCAATTTTCCTTGGGAGAGGATAACCTTCTCGCACACCTACCCCTATCCCTATCAGCACCTCAGTGTAGCCTTAGGCTTAAATTCTTTTTGATTTGTGCCCTTCATCCTTTCCGAGTGAAGCCTTTCCTAGTGGTAATCGCGCTCTCCTCCTGATCGAGAGGCCGGGGTTCGAGTCCCGCTCTGGTCATACCGTTGTCCTTTCTTTCGGATGAGACAGTAAAAACCGAGGCCCCGTGTCGTGGTATGCATGGCACGTTAAAGATCCCTCACTGCTTCGGGTGGGTCCGTTGCAAAGGTCTTAATTGTATGCCCCGTCACCACATACGTGAAATAATCGTGGAGTGACGTTAAGCAAAAATCAATCAATCCTTTCAGAGTATATAGGCATCCGCTTCTGACAGTAGAAAGAAACATGACGGTGCCCATTAAAAATGACAAAGTACATGCCAAAATTCATTGTTAATGTATTTGTTTGTCAGCGTACTCAGATTTTCTTTAGCATAATTAAAATTTGTCAGATCTAAATATAGAACGTCTATTAAAAATCCCTTAAGATAACAAACAACGAATATGTGCCGATCAGTTATCCAGTGTCGAAGTCGAAAGGGGGACCATAAATTATGAAATTGTCTTCCCATACAAACTGTTGCGAACCCCGGATAATACAACATTCCGGGATGAAACCAGGTGCCCGCGGAGAGTGAGCGTCGATCTACTGTCTGCATGCGGCACCCATTGTCGAATTTATGACAAGTTTAAGCCGGACGAACAGAAATGACGGACAGATGACGAACAACGCGTTATGGCAACAGACATACTTGTGACTTTGGCTCAGATGAGCTAAAAATTACCACAAAAAATACACACAACAGACACGTACAATGTGTACCTGATGTCGTAGTTTGAACAGGTAAAACGCCTACAGTACAAGGAAACAACTCCTTCTTATTGGTTTTTTTTTTCTTTTACGCCAAACGCCCTATGACGTAAGACAATTTTAGTTACTATGGTTACAGTTTGGTTATATCTCACATTTTAAATGAACGAATGATCGCCGCAGTAAATTCTGATTCCCACTGAACAAGATGGGTGCTGTTTGTTCAGGTAGGCTTATGATATTTGTAACGCCATTATACATGTACTATTGCTTTAAGTTATTTAAAAATCATTTTGAATATATTGTTAACTGCCATGTCCTATTTGGGGCATGATCATTTTGATTCTAAAGTGGGGAGGGGGGAAGGGGTGCAGATTTTGAATTTAATTACTCTGGAATCGAACATCTCTAAAATAAATAATCTGTCCCCACTAACAAAACAATGAATAATCTGACTTAATCGATCTGACGGTGAAGATGTGGTCAAAAGTAGTTAAAAATCTTTTGCCGTCTGTAAATTCTTCCACTTGCCACTGAATAGTATATAATGAAATCCATATATGACAGAGCCAATGAAGATTCGTTACTGACTATGCAGTGATCATCTGCATTGATCATCTGCATCCACTTGATCTGATTTATAGAAAAGAAGAAAGAGGATATGCCTCTTCTGTGTAAGGTAAATCCATCAAAAAGCATCGAGGATACAACGGTTTAAATTGAAGAAATTGAGGAAAATAAATAGCATGTCTCTGGTCAGCTTGAAAGTGCATATTCTGTCCTGTGAAAGTTTGAAAACAAATAATCTGGCTCGACACCTGACAAAATTTTCTAGCGCCCCCTCCCCTTCTTATAACTTCAGAATCAGAAGGTCGCCCCCCCTTATTAACCCATCACTTAAGGATTATCAATCCTTGGGTGACGGCATAGATATTCCGTGAATAGGAGGGATTCGGGGAAATAATACTTTGTTGATTTGTCTTCGGAAAAAGTGGCATGTCGCAGGCGGATCTAGAAATTTTTGAAAGGGTGGATTTTCGAGTCCGGAATAATTATTCTCAATCAAGTCCAGAATATTTATTCCTATGACTAATGTTTTGCACACTTTGGTCTGGAAAGTGAGGTTGCAGCCCTTAAAATGGTCGAAAATTACCCTTTTTTTTGGGGGGGGGGTTTGCAGGGGTTGCAACCCCCACCTCTAAATCCGCCAATGCATGTATACTATAGTGTTAACAAAGGAATGTAAAACTATAGGTCTTAAACATATTTCTGATTTACTATAACTGACTACATCATATAGAATATTTGCATCAATATTTTTTTTCAAAATAAGGGGGTGTTCCATTATTATTTTGCTTATTTTCAAATTATCATTTATTTTACAAAAATTACAGACTCAAATAAACATCTGATAGTGTAGAAAGAGTGTAATGTAAAATTATGAATCACACATATAAATCATCTCTATAAGAGCTCTCCTCTCATGTTTTTACAATGATATGGGGACAAAATAGTGGGTCGGGGTAATAACATCTTAAATAAATAAAGAAAATAACATTTAAAATAATATATTAATATAATTATATCTTATATTATAAAAAATAAGATCTGCACATATTTTACATCATCACTTAAATATCACATTTTGATGCCTATGTAGGAGGGAGTGATTTTAGCAGCCCGTTTTTTTTTTTCTTTCATTACGTCAGAGACATATATACACAGAGACTGGAAACTCGCCGCTTCGTCCGGCATATGATGCACGTCCTTTTGTTATGCTAATTAGGTGACCGCGCTCTACAATACACCGATTTTAACTGTCGGATATCGCCCGGGGACGTATAGCGCAGTAGGTGTTTCCTGCCGACGCACCTCAGTTCAAATTCTACGGGCACTTATTATTATTTTTTTTCTTTTATATTTTTTTGTTAATTCTATCGATGTGTAGAAATAATATTCTCCCTTTTCTTTCTAACAAAATCGAGACAAACTTGTATCATTAATCATTCTAAAAAATATTTTTAAAACCAAGATTTTTACTGAGACGCCTTCATTTCCTGCTTTTTTAAAATAATTATTTCTATTTATATATTTATTCATTTTAAACAGCGTTTGTTGCCATTTACGAGTTGTTGATATATGCAATCAATGCCCCTGCCTTTACTACTGTTTGTTCACCACCCCAGGGGAAGCACCAGCGTCTGTCTTTGTCATTCATGGGCAGTTAATAACAATGTTGTGTTTATTTAAAAATTCAGATGGTAAATAGCAAACAAAATAATGTTTTATACACTGTTGACGTGGTATGAGCTGTTTTACTCCCTCCTATGTAAAGAAGTAAAAAGAAAATGGCGATCCAGGCGTCTAAAGAAATTTCGCAATGCAATATGTCCAATTACGTGTTGATAACTTCTTCAATTCGTACTTAAATGGCAACTTTAATTTGTTAATGTGTCTGTGCCCCCCCCCCCCCGCACTTATTATTTTTATTTATTTATTTATTATTTTATTTTCTAAACAGCACTTGTTGCCATTTTATAGGAGTTGTTTATATTTATCTTATAAGGCTGAGCAATCAATGCATCTAGGAAGGTAGTAAATAACAATTTAATGTTTATTTTAATGTTCAGATGGTAAATCATAAAACAAAATAATTTCTGTACCTGTTGTGCACACTTCACGTGATACGAACAAGATTTACTCCTTTGTAAAGAAGAAGAAAAAAAAAAACACACAAACAACAAAAACAAAATGGCGACCCGCCGGCCACAGAAAATTTGCAATGCAAGATGTCCCCTTACGTGTTTAAAACTGCTTCAGTTCTTACTACAATAACAACTATGACTTCTTTGATGATTATAGTATGACTTTCAATATAAAAACAATATATATATCGACAGGTTATATGATTATTTTGCTCTATATGGTATGGTATCGGTTTTCTTGTTAAAAACGATTGAATATTTACCGCGTAGATAAAATTGGATTAAAATCAAATAACGAATAAAGTCTTCTACACCCAATGATATAAAATGTGTCTGAAACCTTTCTTAACACACACGTGTGAGTTTAGTCATGTAAAGGACATTAATTTTTGTTGTTTTAACAATTTTTCTTGCCGTTGTCGTTTCTCAGCGGGTTCGGTAGTGAGGAGAAAAATGTCGCGAGGTCCTCAAATACGACCGGGTAATTATGCATGATTTACAGATATTTCATATGAAAATTAAAGCACTATGACTATAATAAACATTGATGGTGCTATAAACGAAAAATGGTGGCATGTGCTTCAATATTGTGTAAATGTTTTGCATAAACCCAAGTGAATGTTTTCAGAGGTCTATCACAACTAATGGCTTCTGATCGGGGTTATGTCTTCACATTGAATAGATCATATATGAAATGTTTTATGATTCAAATGATCATTTCTGTGTATATATGTCTCTGATTACGTATAGAAGGGATTATAAAATCAGAGACATATATACACAGAGACTGGAAACTCCCATTGAAAGCTATATAGCTCCCTGACATAAGTAACATTTCCCGACAGGCATCTCGATAAGCCGGAAGTCCGCCATATTGTTCTCGGCATTCATTCGCTTGAAAGCATTAAGCTTGCAAAGAAGGGGAATTTTCATCGCTTTTTAAACAAAGGTAGTTCAGATAAGTAAAAAAAGCAATATACTAATCATTTGAATCATAAAACATTTCATATATGATCTATTCAATGTGAAGACATAACCCCGATCAGAAGCCATTAGTTGTGATAGACCTCTGAAAACATTCACTTGGGTTTATGCAAAACATTTACACAATATTGAAGCACATGCCACCATTTTTCGTTTATAGCACCATCAATGTTTATTATAGTCATAGTGCTTTAATTTTCATATGAAATATCTGTAAATCATGCATAATTACCCGGTCGTATTTGAGGACCTCGCGACATTTTTCTCCTCACTACCGAACCCGCTGAGAAACGACAACGGCAAGAAAAATTGTTAAAACAACAAAAATTAATGTCCTTTACATGACTAAACTCACACGTGTGTGTTAAGAAAGGTTTCAGACACATTTTATATCATTGGGTGTAGAAGACTTTATTCGTTATTTGATTTTAATCCAATTTTATCTACGCGGTAAATATTCAATCGTTTTTAACAAGAAAACCGATACCATACCATATAGAGCAAAATAATCATATAACCTGTCGATATATATATTGTTTTTATATTGAAAGTCATACTATAATCATCAAAGAAGTCATAGTTGTTATTGTAGTAAGGACTGAAGCAGTTTTAAACACGTAAGGGGACATCTTGCATTGCAAATTTTCTGTGGCCGGCGGGTCGCCATTTTGTTTTTGTTGTTTGTGTGTTTTTTTTTTCTTCTTCTTTACAAAGGAGTAAATCTTGTTCGTATCACGTGAAGTGTGCACAACAGGTACAGAAATTATTTTGTTTTATGATTTACCATCTGAACATTAAAATAAACATTAAATTGTTATTTACTACCTTCCTAGATGCATTGATTGCTCAGCCTTATAAGATAAATATAAACAACTCCTATAAAATGGCAACAAGTGCTGTTTAGAAAATAAAATAATAAATAAATAAATAAAAATAATAAGTGCGGGGGGGGGGGCACAGACACATTAACAAATTAAAGTTGCCATTTAAGTACGAATTGAAGAAGTTATCAACACGTAATTGGACATATTGCATTGCGAAATTTCTTTAGACGCCTGGATCGCCATTTTCTTTTTACTTCTTTACATAGGAGGGAGTAAAACAGCTCATACCACGTCAACAGTGTATAAAACATTATTTTGTTTGCTATTTACCATCTGAATTTTTAAATAAACACAACATTGTTATTAACTGCCCATGAATGACAAAGACAGACGCTGGTGCTTCCCCTGGGGTGGTGAACAAACAGTAGTAAAGGCAGGGGCATTGATTGCATATATCAACAACTCGTAAATGGCAACAAACGCTGTTTAAAATGAATAAATATATAAATAGAAATAATTATTTTAAAAAAGCAGGAAATGAAGGCGTCTCAGTAAAAATCTTGGTTTTAAAAATATTTTTTAGAATGATTAATGATACAAGTTTGTCTCGATTTTGTTAGAAAGAAAAGGGAGAATATTATTTCTACACATCGATAGAATTAACAAAAAAATATAAAAGAAAAAAAATAATAATAAGTGCCCGTAGAATTTGAACTGAGGTGCGTCGGCAGGAAACACCTACTGCGCTATACGTCCCCGGGCGATATCCGACAGTTAAAATCGGTGTATTGTAGAGCGCGGTCACCTAATTAGCATAACAAAAGGACGTGCATCATATGCCGGACGAAGCGGCGAGTTTCCAGTCTCTGTGTATATATGTCTCTGATAAAATTGATGCTGAACCATGAAGGAAAGATATTATACTACAAACAAGAGTTGAATATTTCGTGCTGAATTACATAGAATTGCCCATGTAACAGAATAATTTGTTCGATCAAGTAATTACCAACAGATACATGCAGCATGCATATGTTAAGACTCCATAATTTTGATTTCTTGATGAAATGAAAACAGATATGGATAGGTAGTTTCTTAACACCACCAATTTATTTGTGTCTTATATGTTCTCAAATGAAAATAGAATTTTTAAAATGCACACTTTTTTACTAAATTTTTCTTGGGGATGGATAACCCCTAAAGTATGTTTAATGTTTTATCAACCATCGTTAATGTCAGGTCGAGGTCTGATCCCCAGTCAGGCCAACAGAAGGGACGTGTGACAGTGCATGTATATACCCTTAGTCGTTTTCTCTCCTGGAACTTCGGCTCCGTCCACCACTGAACAATGACCGCCATCATGATAGTGGGTCCTGGTTTTCATGGTCATATCCGAAAGACTGGACACTGTAGACGAATGAGTTGTGAGGCCGAACCCGAGCAGTTAAACGCAGGACATATAAAGGAAAACGAGTTTTGTATAGATCCATGTAAATAAATGCTTCTTATAACTTGCCATGCGCATCTTTAGTAGACCTACGCAAGTAAACTTAATTCATTATATGAATTTGTAGGTTTAAAAAGGTGGATTGTTTGTGTATGTACACGTACCTAAAACTGCACCGAGTGTTTTGTGAAATATTTCAGCCATCGTGAGTCGTACTGAGATCTATTGGTCAATGCCCTTTGCTTATGATTTATCTTTATGCAATACGTAGGCGTTTACGCCACAAATAATGTTTAATTAAATTAGTTTGAGAAAGGAGTGTTCGAGAATGGAGTGTTCGAAACGCCTAGTAAAAATCAGCTAATATCAAATCAAAATGTATAATAGTCAATGATACATCCGATTTACTTTTGGTATTTGGTATTCAAAAACAAAATCGTGCAACGATGGTCATACAAGACCACCGAATTGAAGGTGGAATAGAGGTACCTGAAGTCAGATGACCTCTAAGTACATGTTGTATTGCTTCTACTCCAAACTCAATGTCTAACTCCTCCAACCCGTTTTCTGCCTTTCTCTTCTCCTATCCCTTCTTTCCCCCTCTTGCCTTCTCTTCTTCACTTGATCGTACCATATCCGCCCCTCACATATGAGAATTCACTCGTAATTCTAAATATATATTCTCACTCCCTTTCAGCATTTCTTGTCGGCACTTGATCCTACCATATCCGTTCCTTACATATGAGAACTCGTAATTTCACAGATATCTATACTCACTTCTTTTCAGCATTCCCTATCGTCATCCAGACTCACGCCAACGTACTCACCGCAGCTCACGGTCCTGTCAACGTAGTAAGTGCTTTTCACTATTCCATGAAAAATGAGCCAATGTTTGTTTAAAAATGTACTTTAAAGTATGAACATGTGTTTCTTTATATCGAGTGTTTTCACTATTCTGCTTGAAGTCTTTTAAAATGAGCAGTCTAGGGGTCTAAAATTAGCAGTCTTGGGCTGAAACGACTCAGTATCGTTTCGCTGGAATACATGTCGCCATACAGGAGTCCGGTTCGATAGTTTTTCGTCCGATTGATTGATTGATTGATTGATTGATTGATTGATTTTGTTTTACGTCACATCACGAATATTTCACGTATATGGTGACGGCATCTGCCTGATGCAGGACATACAAATTTTGACCTTTGCAACGGACCCACCCGAAGCAGTGAGGGATCTTTAAAGTGCCATGCATACCACGACACGGGGCCTCGGTTTTTACTGTCTCATCCGAAAGACATGACACCGGCATGACCAGAGCGGGACTCGAACCCCGGCCTGAAATTTAATATGAGTAGATGCTATTTAAATGTCTCTTCATGCAATGAATTAACAGGACACTAAGTACAGGTTTTGTCTAGTATCACAAATAAACAATAATGACTGATTGATTAATTGATTTTTGTTTAACGTCACTCCCCACGGTTATTTCACGTATATGGTGACGGCATCTGCCTGATACATTGCATAGAAATTTCTTCCTTTGCAACCGCACCCCCCCCCCCCCCCCCCCCCCGAAGCAGTGAGAGAGATCTTTTACGTGCCACGTTTACCGTGACACGGAACCTCGGTTTTTACTGTCTCATCCGAAAGACAGAACACAGGTGTGCCCAGGGACCTCTAGGCCGAGCACCTCATCCACTAGGTCACAACGGCGTACAATAATAACTCGGTGGCAAATGTAATTAAGCAAAGTCGTGAGTATATGCTATGATAGTGTTGTATCCTCGGGATTTATAGTAGAAATCTTTCTCGTGCTTTTGATTCATTTATGTCCAAACTGAAACGTCTCATAATCGTTTTTGTCCATTTGCCGTTTTACTGATTGAACCCCACCCCTTTTTTTTAATTGATTGATTGATTTTTGTTTTACGTCACACCACGAATATTTCACGTATATGGTGACGGCATCTGCCTGATGCGAGGGATACAAATTTTGACTTTTGCAACGGACCCACCCGAAGCAGTGAGGGATCTTTAACGTGCCATGCATACCACAACACGGGGCCCCAGTTTTTACTTTCTCATCCGAAAGACATGACACCGCCATGACCAGAGCGGGACTCGAACCCCGGCCTCCCGATCAGGAGTCCGACACGACACCACTAGGCCACGCCGGCTTCCCTTTTTTTTTAATCACAGTTGGATAACATATTCATAGGATAGGATAATAGTATACTGTAACTACTGTAACTACATATTGTAGGAATAGTCTTCCTATAATGGGACGTAACCCCTACCCCCAAACTGACAAAGATACACGGAGTGCACATGCACGGATCTAGAGGGAACTCTCCGCCTCCCAGAAATATGCGAAATACAAAATATCCATCATACTAAGGCACTCATTTTAGGACTTGGCCAAAGTTTGACTTCATGAAAAAAAAAATCCTGGACCCGTGCATGGGCACAGCCCTCAATCAGTTTTCCCCTTCCGTGTTCTTTGCAATATAATTTTGTCCATATCTAATTGCAACAACAAACATGTCCAATCAGGTTGTGTGTTCAAACAATAACACACATGTCCAATCAGGTTGTGTGCACAGACAATAACACACATGTCCAATCAGTTTGTGTGCTCAGACAATAACACACATGTCCAATCAGGTTGTGTGCTCAGACAATAACACACATGTCCAATCAGGTTGTGTGCACAGACAATAACACACATGTCCAATCAGTTTGTGTGCTCAGACAATAACACACATGTCCAATCAGGTTGTGTGCACAGACAATAACACACATGTCCAATCAGGTTGTGTGCTCAGACAATAACACACATGTCCAATCAGGTTGTGTGCTCAGACAATAACACACATGTCCAATCAGGTTGTGTGCTCAGACAATGACAACACTAAAGTAAATAACCTTCTATCTAACGTTACTATTTTAAAATCGAAAATAACCCACTCTAGATCAAATATAGAATCGAATGCTTAGCACTGGAATCATTCAGATGAAGTAACACAAAGATGAAGCTAAAACTATAAAAAAAAATTGTTAAAAGTTTTTATTTCAGACATCCGTTTCATTTGTTCATCTTTCTGATGAGGATTTTATACCCGAGAGTATGTATAATATACATTGTGCTTGTATTATGTGTTTATTATTGATTGGTCTAACGCGTGTACAAGTCTCTTACAGTTACCTACCCTAATTAATCCCCTAAAGGTCACGTGACTTTTGACTATAATGCACCAATCATAATCCAGATAGGATAGGGTAACAAACTTTCATTACTGATCATGCTACCCTGTGACATGTGCAAGACAGCGCTCAATACAGTTTTGAGATTTTGAAACACTAAACTAAAAATAATAGATAAATAACTAATTTCTCACACATAAATATAAATCTTTTCCCAGAAGCCCCAGGTCCGTGACGACCGTGTCTCGGAGGTATTAATCTGTACAGACGGTGCCCCTGGCAGGATCTACAATCTCCAGTTCTCTGCCGTCCTCTTCGACCCGGCCACGACTCCACAGTGGGCTGATTTCGTCATCGACAAATCTATCGTCATCGTCAAAATAAAACTCTTCAATGTATCGAAGGTCAGACGGGCGGAAAATTACATACTTACCAATATGCATATAGACTGGGGAAATTTGCCGATTATGCATGAAGGTATATGTATTGCATCACTTTCATTTCTTCACGCTCGCTTCCACACGATGTGTGTTAGTATTTAGTCCTATTTTCTTCTTCTTCTTCTTCTTCTTCTTCTTCTTCTTCTATTATTATTATTATTATTATTATTATTTTTATTATTATTATTACTATCATCATCACCATCATCATCATCATCATCATCATCATCAAGTTGGAAGGGTTTGTGGAAGAGTTTGTTCCCTTATTCTGACGCTTCGTGGCTGTATCACAATACACTGTCAGTCTATATTCATCTTGTCTTGTGTGAGCGGTGTTCACATATTTTATATGCCATCTGTATTTTATATGCCATCTATATTTTATATGCCATATATATTTTATATGCCGTCTGTATTTTATATGCCGTCAGTATTTTATATGCCGTCTGTATTTTATATGCTGTCTATGTATGTGTGGGGGCATTCATGGCAGATGCAGCTAGATAGGGTAGCAGGAAACGCTTACTTTTCCCATAAATCTGGTCTCATTTCATATTTTCAGGGGTCTATTAATTACTGTTACTCAGATTTCCAACCTCTTTTCTTTTGTTGACCGGCTACAGTGAGTCACCTTATTATTCTGCTCTATAATCATCCCCTTCATCTCCCTTTTCTTGTCTTCGTCTGTAATAAAATATTCAGTATGAATTACGGGAAAAAAGTCAGGTGCTATATCAATGAGGTACTTAAACTATTCAGTATCACAAGGGACACTCATCGACCCTTGTATGTTATGAGAGTTTTGTGTGTTATACAGAAATCTAATCTACCGTAATGATCCAATACCAGTATGTCATTTCTGTATGTTTACTTAATCTTACAGTTCCCCTAGTGTCGTCTCTCGCACCTGGTGTCGTAGATATATACGGCGTTCTCTCGGACAGCACTGATGAATTCAGCCTCACAGACGAGTTCGATAAAATTGTTCTTCATGCTACCTTGGAAGGGACGACTGTAATATCTTTATGTTCATTAAGATGAATTAATGATTCATGAATAGACAGACAGATAAATAAATAAATAAAATAAAATAAATAAGTAAATGAATAAATCTGTATAGATCAAATAAATAAATAGTAAGATATATGAATAAATAAACTAAAAATAAAAATTCCGGAAACGTGAAGTATTAGTACATGTAATGTCATGTACTTTTTTTTTAAAAATGGTTTCTTTGTCTTACAGATAACACTGAAGACCGACGTAAGTCGGTACAGTGGAGTCACACTTGATGCCGTCGCCGCCATGTACAGGTTTTTCGAAGTAATGATTTGTAAATACATATTTATAATTTATCTATTTATTTCTCGTGTTTTAGTGACTGTCATGACATTAAACTGTAAATCACATACTTAGCCTGACATCGTTTTCACTATTATCTCACTTTAGATATAAGCCGGCGTGGCCTAGTGGTATCGCGTCGGACTCCTGATCGGGAGGCCGGGGTTCGAGTCCCGCTCTGGTCATGCCGGTGTCATGTCTTTCGGATGAGACAGTAAAAACCGAGGCCCCGTGTCGTGGTATGCATGGCACGTTAAAGATCCCTCACTGCTTCGGGTGGGTCCGTTGCAAAGGTCAAAATTTGTATGCCCCGCATCAGGCAGATGCCGTCACCATATACGTGAAATATTCGTGGTGTGACGTAAAACAAAAATCAATCAATCAATCACTTTAGATATATTACGGTGACATATTTTCGCGAGAAGCCATACATAAAATAATCAGCCCATTGTTCTATTTCCCAAATTATGATCGACTAAACGTCTCAAGACCCGGGTTGAAGCCCGCGTGATTGGTGTAGGGTGATGCATCGTCTCTTGTCTTAGCCAACCTTAGACCTTAGACAACAGGTCCACAGACTAGGTTAGTATATGCAGACGAATCGAAATATTTGTGGTGGGAGGGTGGGTGGTTGGTTTTGGTTAGTATAAGAGAACACCCAACCCCCAACCCCCACCCCACCCCACCCCCAATATTTTGATTCGTCTGCATATATTGACCTGGTTTCCTGGACCTTTGCCTTAGACAGTTGGACAGTGCAAACCGAGGCCCACGTTACACCTTGGTACGGATACGTCGTTGGTTCTTGTGAGTCAGATGCATAGACAATTTAAGTAAAATAATCTTTGAGTGGCCCAAGACAATAAATAAACAAACAGATTATTAAACTATTTCCTTCACGTGACAACGCGATATCTATTTCGGTTTCAAAATCAATAATTATATAAGATAAATAGATGATCTACTTCTGACATCCATTTCTCATGCACAGCTCTGTGATTAGTTATTTGTCGGTTACTTTTTAAGGTCATATCGATAATGAGCGTCCTCTCAAATAATATTTTCGCTTTGGATTTCAATAGTTTCGTTCTTATGCATCATTGAAAAGACATAAAATGTCGAAATACGCACATGGTGAACTAAATTTATACACGTATACACACATATCTTATTATTTATTGTTAACAATATTGAAAAAGTAAAAACATGTGTATTCGTGTTTTTCTAGATCAAATTTTAATTAATATTTGCATTAATCTCTTAACTCCCCACCATCGTCAACTCCTACGCATAATTCAAAAAATTTTAAACACAACAACATGGAAATAAAATGTATATTTTACCTGTGTCTCACCTCCGTATGACGTCACTCTCTACACCGTCAATTAACACCTACTATTCAGGTGTAAATTGATAAAAGGTTACCACACAGTTACTAATCGTGCTAAATTTTGATTTCGCTTTTGATAATTTTTGATTGCTACTTCTCAAAATTTGAATACGACCGAATAAGTGTTTCAGTAACGGAACCAGAACCAATTAAGGGTGTGATAACTTTAAGAAAACACACCTAATTCCGTCATTACCAAACATATTAGTCATTTTTTCTTTTTTCATAAACCACAAAATGTGGTCTTAGATCACACCTAATTCCGTCATTTGTCGCAAAAGAGATACTGGATCCGCCACTGAAATGTTGAAACGATCGTCCAATCAAGGGTATATGTAACTAATCATTATTTATACATTTTCAGACACAAAATGAAATCATGGCAACATTTAGTAAGTATGAATATAATTTATTTATTTATTTATTTATTTATATATTTATTTATTTATTTATTTATTTATTTATTTATTTATTTGTTTGTTTATTTAATATAATTTATTTACAGGTATTCATTTAATCATATATATTGTATGAAATGCACAGATCTAATCATATATAAATATAAATAATATACTTTATCTATACTGAAAATAAAACCAAACAAACAACACACACATACACACACCTACACACACACCTATACACACACACACACACACACACACACACACACACACACACACACACAACCCAATCAAACAAACAGAGACAAAAGCAAAAAACAAAACAAAACAAAATTAGACATGTAAATAGATAAATAAATAAAACAAACATTCGTTATTCGCACTCTTACTCTTACATTTTTTATATATATATATACTCTCACACAATCATATTTCACTCACAAGTCTTTTACAATGCAGCATTGTACCTCTGTCTCTAATTAATAATTCTTGTATTTAGGTACACGAAAACTGTCTGGAACAACACAAAAGATATCAGGATCCTCAGCAAAATCGTGTAAATTCCGGCGAGGTAAATGGTTTACTTGTACATGCACGCTTTCTCAGTGTTCAGTCACGGCGGATGTGGATTGTCGACAGTAGAGGTTACTCACGAAAGACACTTGGAGCCAGGTTGTTCGAAACTTTAACCACTGGTTAAGCTAACCAATGGTTCAATTTCATCTAACAATATCTTTGAAATTAGAAGACTTAAAGTCATAGTCTGTGTACTGATTTGTAGCATATGAAACAAGATTTGTAAAGTAATATAGATTTTTATACAGGTATCTTATAAATCAAATTAATTATCTCTGAAACTTTAACCTCTAGATAGTTTAGCCAGTGATTAATATTTGGAAGAACTGGCTCCAGATTTTAGATCTGGTTACTTTTGAGGTCTGTAAGACACCTGATCCCACATCTGGTTATATTTGGGGTCTCTAAGATACCTAATCCCACATCTGGTTATATTAGGGGTCTGTAAGACACTTGATCTTATATCTGGTTATTTTAGGGGTCTGGAAGACACCTGGTCTTACATCTGGTTATTGTAGGGTAGGTAAGACACCTGATCTTACATCTGGTTATTTTAGGGGTCTGTAAGACTCCTGGTCTTACATTTGGTTATTGTAGGGGTAGTTAAGACACCTGGTCTTACATCTGGTTATTTTAGTGGTCTGTAAGACTCCTGGTCTTACATTTGGTTATTTTAGGGGTAGGTAAGACACGTACCTGGTCTTACATCTGGTTATTTTAGGGATAGGTAAGACACTTAGCTGATCTTACATCTGGTTATTTTAGAGGTCTGTAGGACACCTAATCCCACATCTGGTTATTTTAGGGGTATGTAAGACACCTGATCTTACATCTGGTTATTTTAAAGGTCTGGAAGACACCTGGTCTTACATCTGGTTATTGTAGGGGTAGGTAAGACACCTGGTCTTACATCTGGTTATTATAGGCGTCTGTAAGGCACCTGATCCCACATCTTGTTATTTTAGGGGTCTGTAAGACGCCTGGCGATCGTTTTACAAAGGTCCTAAGTCGTAGACTTTGTCGAAGACCACCTCTACGAATTGAGACTGTTTTACAAAAAGACCCGACCTACGACTTATGACCAAAATCGGCTGTAAAGTAAAGTCGCTGATAATAAAATATTATTCTGAAAAAGTGTGTGTTTGGCAAGGGAGGGCTGGGGATGTCCGCTGCCCCGTGTACCTTGCCCCTGTATTAAAGCCTAAAAAAACATGTTACAGCTGACAATAGTGCGGGGACTCAAACTTAGATAAAGCAAATTCAGATAAAGCCAAGCCGCTGTGGCCCAGTGGATGAGGTGCTCAGCTTGTGACCGAGGGGTCCAAGGCTTGACTCCCGCTGTGGACACACCGGTGTTCTAGCTGTCTTTCGATGAGACAGTAAAAACCGAGGTCCCGTGTCACGCCTACCGTAGCATGTAAAAGATCCCTCACTGCTTCGGGTGTGTTCGTTCTGACGGTATGAATTTCTGTGCAATGCGTTAGGCAAATGCCGACACCATATAAGTGAAATAATCGTGGAGTTATGCAAAACAATATTCAGTCAATAAAATCAGATAATTTCAAGCTTAGTCGAGTGGCTATAAAGTTCTAATAGAGTTTCTGTAGCACTTTATACTCTAAACCAGTCCATCAAGATAATCAAATATCTTCTTCAAATGATAATTATGCTGTTGTACGCAAAACATAATATGGTGTTAACATAATAGCTATTACATTTCATAGCTTCGTCATTGGATATTATTGAAGAGGAGCATGAATTCACAGAAAAGACACAGGTAAGAGATGCCTATTAACACTTGCCACACGCTAAATATTCTGTACGACAAATTGAACTTCCTTAAGCATTGTAGAGCTTTACCCAAACATTTAGCCATTTGTGAAATAATTACTTAGTATTATTTCTGTACAAATTACCATATAAATTGTGAAAATAACACGGTCTCACGGCGGGGGATGCTTACTTCTCCATCGCACCTGATCCCACACACTCACAGCAGGTGTGACATGTCAGTAGAAATGTGTGCTACTCCAGGACGTCCGACAGCACTGACCGACAAGCAGGGGATAATTACTATTGTGTGGCACCAAATCCCACACTCACGGTAGGTGTGACCGGTCAGTAGAGATGCATGCTCCTCCAGGTCGCCCAGTAGTACTGACCGATCAGCAGGGGATAATTACTATTGCATGGCACCAGATCTCACAAACTCACGGCAGGTGTGACCGGTTAGAAGAGATGTGTGCTCCGCCAGGGCGCCCGATAACACTGACCGACCAGCAGGGGATAATTACTATTGCATGACACCTGATCACAATGACTTATGGCGAGGTTCGCCGGTCAGCAGAGGATCCTTACTACTGCATGGCATCTGAGTTCAACGACTCACGGCAGGTGATCGGTCAACAGGCGATGCTTACTCATACATGGACCCAAATCTCAATGACTCATGGTGGATGGTACCGGTCGCCTAGAGATGTTTACTCCTCCATGGTACCTAATCTCACTGACTCACGGCGGATGGTACCGGTCGCCAAAAGATGTTTATTTCTCCATGGTACCCTATCTCACTGACTCACGGCGGATGGGACCGGTCGCCAAGAAATGTTTACTCCTCCATGTTACCTAACCTCACTGACTCACGGCGGATGGGACCGGTCGCCAAGAAATGTTTACTCCTCCATGTTACCTAACCTCACTGACTCACGGCGGATGGGACCGGTCGCCAAGAGATGTTTACTCCTCCATGGTACCCTATCTCACTGACTCACGGCGGATGGGACCGGTCGCCTAGAAACGTTTACTCCTCCATGGTAGCCTATCTCACTGACTGACGGCGGATGGTACCGGTCGCCAAGAAGTGTTTACTCTCCATGGTACCTAATGTCACTGACTCACGGCGGATGGGACCGGTCGCCTAGAGATCTCTCCTCCTCCATGGTACCCTATCTCACTGACTGACATCGGATGGGACCGGTCGCCTAGATGTGTTTACTCCTCCATGGTACCTAATCTCACTGACTCACGGCGATGGGACCGGTTGCCTAGAAACATTTACTCCTTCAGGGTACCCTATCGCACTGACTGACATCGGATGGTACCGGTCGCCTAGAGATGTTTACTCCTCCGTGGTACCCTATCTCACTGACTGAAGGTGGATGGTACCGGTCGCCTAGAGATGTTTACTCCTCCATGGTACCTAATCTCACTGACTGACGGCGGATGGGACCGGTCGCCTAGAGATGTTTACTCCTCCATGGTACCTAATCTCACTGACTCACGGTGGATGGGACCCGTCGCCTAGAGATGTTTACTTCTCCATGGTACCCTATCTCACTGACTCACGGCGGATGGTAGCAGTCGCCTAGAGATGTTTACTCCTCCATGGTACCCTATCTCACTGACTCATGGTGGATGGTACCGGTCGCCTAGAGATGTTTACTCCCCCATGGTACCTAATGTCACTGACTCACGGCAGATGGGACCGGTCGCCTAGAAACGTTTACTCCTCCATGGTACCCTATCTCACTGACTCACAGCGGATGGGACCGGTAGCCTAGAGGTGTTTACTCCTCCATTGTACCTAATCTCACTGATTCACGGCGATGGGACCGGTCGCCTAGGAACGTTTACTCCTGGATGGTACCCTATCTCACTGACTGACATCAGATGGTACCGGTCGCCTAGAGATGTTTACTCCTCCATGGTACCTATCTCACCGACACGGCGATGGGACCGGTCGTCTAGAAACGTTTACTCCTCGATGGTACCCTATCTCACTGACTCACAGCGGATGGGACCGGTAGCCTAGAGGTGTTTACTCCTCCATGGTACCTAATCTCACTGATTCACGGCGATGGGACCGGTCGCCTAGGAACGTTTACTCCTGGATGGTACCCTATCTCACTGACTGACATCAGATGGTACCGGTCGCCTAGAGATGTTTACTCCTCCATGGTACCTATCTCACTGACCGACACGGCGATGGGACCGGTCGTCTAGAAACGTTTACTCCTCGATGGTACCCTATCTCACTGACTGACATCGGATGGTACCGGTCGCCTAGAGATGTTTACTCCTCCATGGTACCTAATCTCACTGACTTACGGCGGATGGGACCGGTCGCCAAGAGATTTTTACTTCTCCATGGTACCCTATCGCACTGACTTACGACGGATGGGACCGGTCGCCTAGAGATTTCTACTCCTCCATGGCACCCTATCTCACTGACTGACATTGGATGGGACCGGTCGTCTAGAGATCTCTACTCCTCCATGGTACCCTATCTCACTGACTCACGGCGGATGGTACCGGTCGTCTAGAGATCTCTACTCCTCCATGGTACCCTATCTCACTGACTCACGGCGGATGGTACCGGTCGTCTAGAGATGTTTACTCCTCCATGGTACCTAATCTCACTGACTCACGGCAGATGGGACCGGTCGCCAAGAGATGTTTACTTCTACATGGTACCCTATCTCACTGACTCACGGCGGATGGTACCGGTCGCCTAGAGATCTCTACTCCTCCATGGTACCCTATCTCACTGACTGACATCGGATGGGACTGGTCGCCTACAGATGTTTACTCCTCCATGGTACCCTATCTCACTGACTCACGGTGGATGGGACCGGTCGCCTAGAGATGTTTACTCCTCCATGGTATCTAATCTCCCTGACTGACGGCGGATGGGACCGGTCGCCAAGAGATTTTTACTCCTCCATGGTACCCTATCTCACTGACTCACGGTGGATGGGACCGGTCGCCTACAGATGTTTACTCCTCCATGGTATCTAATCTCCCTGACTGACGGCGGATGGGACCGGTCGCCTAGAGATGTTTACTCCTCCATGGTATCTAATCTCCCTGACTGACGGCGGATGGGACCGGTCGCCAAGAGATTTTTACTCCTCCATGGTACCCTATCTCACTGACTGACGGCGGATGGGACCGGTCGCCTAGAGATGTTTACTCCTCCATGGTATCTAATCTCCCTGACTGACGGCGGATGGTACCGGTCGCCTAGAGATGTTTACTCCTCCATGGTACCTAATCTCACTGACCGACATCGGATGGTACCGGTCGCCTAGAGATGTTTACTCCTCCATGGTACCCTATCTCACTGACTGACATCGGATGGTACCGGTCGCCTAGAGGTGTTTACTCCTCCATGGTACCCTATCTCACTGACTCACGGCGGATGGGACCGGTAGCCTAGAGATGTTTACTCCTCCATGGTATCCTATCTCACTGACTGACATCGGATGGGACCAGTCGCCTAGAGCTGTTTACTCCTCCAAGGCATCTTATCTGTTTCGCCATAGGTCCGTGTTTGCCTATTATTTCTGATTTTGTTATAAATGTACATACATTGATCGCTGCACTATTTCTTTCGGTAACTAGTATTTACCGATATTTTTAATCTTTGTTGATACTTTCACAAGCACGACAGATGAGGGCAGCATACCCGAAGAAAACCTGTATATTTTTCAATTCATTTATTTTGAGACGTACGTCTCATCAATGTCATATATATATATACAAATACAATAACAATACATTATGTAGATGTTTAATCTGCATAAATTATTTGTGTATTTGATAAATCCTGTATTTTACGATGATTAAATGCTGTGCTCATGTTTGTAAGATAAGCTGTATAAATCAACATTTTGATAAACCTTTAAACATTTTCATACTCAATTTTGTTTTTCGTTTTAGGGAGCCAATACCATCGGATCAGGTGAATATGAACTATTTCCGTCGCAATTTGAAATACTCACGTATGCTTATATATATAATCTATATATATATATATATATATATATATATATATATATATATATATATATATATATATATATATATATATATATATATATATATCTTTAGGCAAAATGATCAATTAGTCAGCGATGTATTTTTGACACTGAGAGTTATCAAGCATTTAGTCGTTTCCCAATACACAGCTGGTATAAACTATGTCGATTTAGTACTTTAGATGTGGCTGTTAGTAGTGACACCTACAGATCAAGGATCTGAGCTCGCATTCAAATCGGCAGAGCATAGTGTGATATCTGGGTCTTACCTTGCTTTACGTGTTTATATATTCATGAACTCTCAATATGAGGAACTTGTTGATCCTTGTTCTCTGTATGAAGGGTTAGTTAAAGATTTTTAGATGTGTGTCCTTTGATTATATTGCTTTTGACGTGAATGGGAAGGTAAGCCCGTAGAGTGGTTAACCACACCAATTGATTGACCACTAGAGAGTGTTTGAACCACAATGTATGTTTTCATTCTATGAACCGGATTTGCAATATATTTGATATCATTTGATAGAATACTTTTATGTATTATTTGGGGAAAAACGGACAAAAACGGAAGAAAGAATATCTTAAAATCTGTAAAAATAATATATCTGTTCAAACAAATTGTTCTTTTACCAGAGAGGAAAACTGAAGAGCCATGTGGTGCGTCCACTTTACTTTCGGTCCCTGATGCCACCAATACAACAAGGGAACATACTCAAGGAGACAAAGTCTCTGTCAGAAAGTAATGATATACAGTATTTTCGTTTCTTTTTGCTGGCTTCAGATAATTCATTATGCCTTACAAAATTAGGGAAAGTAGTCCAGCTGTTACATTCATGTGGTATGGTATGATATTTCTGCCACACATTCGTCATATAGGTCGATCTAATTTTTGACGTCGACATTATTATCTGAAAAATCGACATTATAATATGAACAAAGACTTTATTATCTGATAAATCTGCATTATTATTTGAATAACCGACACAATTATTTGAAAAAATATACATTATTATTTAAAAAATCAACATCATTATTTGAAAAATCCACATTACAATCTGATAAATCGACATTATTATCTAACAAATAGATTTAACATCTGACAGGTCAACATAATTATCTATCACGTCGACATAATTTTCTGTCAAGTTGATATGATATCTGACTAGTCGATATTACATATCTGACTAGTCGATATTACATATCTAACAAGTCGACATAATATGTATTAACTCAATATAAATTTTCTGACAAGCCAATTATTTCTGGCAGGTTGATATAAGATCTCACAATTCAACATAATTGTCTGACAAGTCGATATGATACCTGAAACGTCGATATGATACCTGACAAGACGACACGATACCTGACAAGTCGATATGATATCTGACAAGTAGATATGATATCTGACAAGATGATATGATACCTGACAAGTTGATATGATACCTGACAAGTCGATATGATATCTGACAAGACGTTATGATACCCGAAAATTTGATATGATACCTGACAAGTCGATATGATATCTGACAAGTCGATATGACACATTACAAGATGATATGACATCTGACAAGACGATATGATACCTTACAAGTCGATATGATATCTGACAAGACGATATGATATCTGAAAAGTCGATATGATACCTGACAAGACGACACGATACCTGACAAGTCGATATGATATCTGACAAGTCGATATGATCTCTGACAAGAGGATATGATATCTGACAGTTGCAGTTGATAATCAGGCTTATATTTGGCAGAAATATGCCATGATATGTCCTTTGACATATCTGAAAGATATTGATATTTAGATATGCTTAATGACTACCCTGATATGTCATAGGATTACCAGTTACCCGTAGATGATTATTCATTCTAAATTTAGTCATTTTAAACTGTTTCAGACTAAAAAGAAGCCTGTCTATCGAGTCGGTATCCTTTTGATTTAATGTTTGACCATTTCAAGCCAGCAGTATGTAGTGAGTCGGTATCCTCTTGATTCAATATTTGACCATTTCAGGCCAGCAGTATGTAGTGAGTCGGTGTCCTCTAGATCGTTATCCTCTAGACATTCCTCAATCTACGACGATCTCAGGACTGGTGCCTTTCCGTGCAACAGAACCATACAGAAAACTAGAAAACTGACACCCATCGTAAAAATGAACATACCAGGTAAGCGGGGATCATTCAGTGGCAGAAGGATTCGAGGGAGGGTGTTTCTAGTTTAAGAGGTGAGATTTATTCACTTGATTATTCAAACTGGGACAAGAACATTGACCTGTACGTGTTGTAGCATAGATTTTCCACCACGTAGCTTCCCCTCCCCCTTCGGAAAATTGGTCTATTATATATCCCTCACATCCCCGGGAAAACGAGCCTAGCATAGAGATTTGTTAAAACCTTAGTTCAGGAGTTAAGCCAAATCGCTTCATCTGATGACTAACGGTGTTTTTCCAAACCTCCGTAATTGTACGTAATTATCAGCTTGTAAATTCCCGGATGTTAGAAGGGGATTCTATACCAAGCCCTTTTCCTACCAAGTGGGAAACTAAGCTGTCATCTTGTAAGAGAGAAATTTTATGTTATGTGAGAATCGATTCCCCCACGTAAGTGCAGTTGCGGGAGGATCAAATCTATGCTATACCAGTTTTTTTTTTCGGGCTGGGGCTGGCACAATGCGGAGGAAAGTTTACATTATAAAACACCGGAATGCAAGGTAAATTAGGTCTGTGGTGGTTAAAAGTGTAGAGCCGGTGGTGTAAAATTCTTTTTCCCCATCTTTCGTCGCCTTGCAAAGGAATTCTCCCTCTTTTTCTCTCTTTCAGATTTCTCCATTCTTAATTTAAATTATATTTTCTTTTGTACATACCGAGGGAAGAGCATGCCATAATGGTAAGTGGGGGCGGTTTGAATTTGTTTTGCCATCGTTCTACGCCACGGCAGAGTTATTTCACTTAATGAACATGGTGGCGGCACCTGTCTGGTGCAGTGCTTGTTTTATTTTGTCCTGTGTTACCAACCCATTAGAAGCAGTGAGGAATCTATATGGTGTCAACATACACCGTGATACGGGGCCTGGGGTTTTTTTATTTCTTATTTTCCCGATCCTCCATCTGTTTGATATATTTCTATTAACAGTATCGGTAATATTTTTCTGTAGAGAAGGCGAAACATGCTATGATATTCAGGAGGGATAATGTGATAAATTTTGAAGAAGAAGACATCGTAACCTTGTTATAGACTTACTACGTAGTAGCATCACATACTTACTACGTAGTGGCACCACATACTTATTACGGAGTGGCATCACATACTTATTACAGAGTGGCATCACATACTTATTACGGAGTGGCACCACATACTTATTACGTAGTGGCACCACATACTTATTACGGAGTGGCATCACATACTTATTACGGAGTGGCATCACATACTTATTGCAGAGTGGCATCACGTACTTATTACGTAGTGACATCACATACTTATTACGGAGTGGCATCACATACTTATTACAGAGTGGCATCACATACTTATTACAGAGTGGCATCACATACTTATTACGTAGTGGCACCACATACTTATTACGGAGTGGCATCACATACTTATTACAGAGTGGCATCACATACTTATTACAGAGTGGCATCACATACTTATTACAGAGTGGCATCACATACTTATTACGTAGTGGCATCCCATACTTATTACAGAGTGGCACCACATACTCATTACGGAGTAGCATCACATACTTATTACAGAGTGGCACCACATACTTATTACGGAGTGGCATCACATACTTATTACAGAGTGGCATCACATACTTATTACAGAGTGGCATCACATACTTATTACAGAGTGGCATCACATACTTATTACGTAGTGGCACCACATACTTATTACGGAGTGGCATCACATACTTATTACAGAGTGGCATCACATACTTATTACGGAGTGGCATCACGTACTTATTACGGAGTGGCACCACATACTTATTACGGAGTGGCATCACATACTTATTACAGAGTGGCATCACATACTTATTACGGAGTGGCATCACATACTTATTACGTAGTGGCACCACATACTTATTACGGAGTGGCATCACATACTTATTACAGAGTGGCATCACATACTTATTACAGAGTGGCATCACATACTTATTACGGAGTGGCATCACATACTTATTACAGAGTGGCATCACATACTTATTACGTAGTGGCACCACATACTTATTACATAGTGGCATCCCATACTTATTACAGAGTGGCACCACATACTTATTACGGAGTGGCATCACATACTTATTACGTAGTGGCACCACATACTTATTACGGAGTGGCATCACATACTTATTACAGAGTGGCATCACATACTTATTACGTAGTGGCATCACATACTTATTACAGAGTGGCACCACATACTTATTACGGAGTAGCATCACATACTTATTACAGAGTGGCACCACATACTTATTACGTAGTGGCACCACATACTTATTACGTAGTGGCATCACATACTTATTACAGAGTGGCATCACATACTTATTACGGAGTGGCATCACATACTTATTACGGAGTGGCATCACGTACTTATTACGTAGTGGCATCACATACTTATTACGTAGTGGCATCCCATACTTATTACAGAGTGGCACCACATACTTATTACGGAGTAGCATCACATACTTATTACAGAGTGGCACCACATACTTATTACGGAGTGGCATCACATACTTATTACGGAGTGGTATCACGTACTTATTACGTAGTGGCACCACATACTTATTACGGAGTGGCACCACATACTTATTACATAGTGGCATCACATACTTATTACGGAGTGGCATCACATACTTATTACGGAGTGGCACAACATACTTATTACGGAGTGGCACCACATACTTATTACAGAGTGGCATCACATACTTCTTACGGAGTGGCATCACATACTAATTACGGGGTGGCATGACGATTATCCTGTACATAATCCCGAAAGACGTCATTTAGGATCCTGTGCATAATCCTGAGAGACGTCATCCAGAATCCTGTACATAATCCTGAGAGACGTCATTTAGAATCCTGTACATAATCCCGAAAGACGTCATTTAGAATCCTGTACATAATCCTGAGAGACGTCATTTAGAATCCTGTATATAATCCTGAGAGACGTCATTCAGAATCCTGTACATAATCCCGAAAGACGTCATTTAGAATCCTGTACATAATCCTGAGAGACGTCATTTAGAATCCTGTACATAATCCTGAGAGACGTCATTTAGAATACTGTAAATAATCCCGAAAGACGTCATTCAGAATCCTGTACATAATCCTGAGAGACGTCAATTAGAATCCTGTACATAATCCTGAGAGACGTCATTCAGAATCCTGTATATAATCCTGAGAGACGTTATTTAGAATCCTGTACATAATCCTGAGAGACGTCATTTAGAATCCTGTACATAATCCTGAAAGACGCCATTTAGAATCCTGTGCATAATCTTGAGAGACGTCATTCAGAATCCTGTACATAATCCTGAGAGACGTCATTTAGAATCCTGTACATAATCCTGAGAGACGTCAATTAGAATCCTGTACATAATCCTGAGAGACGTCAATTAGAATCCTGTACATAATCCTGAGAGACGTCATTTAGAATACTGTAAATAATCCCGAAAGACGTCATTCAGAATCCTGTACATAATCCCGAAAGACGTCATTCAGAATCCTGTACATAATCCTGAGAGACGTCATTCAGAATCCTGTACATAATCCTGAGAAACGTCATTTAGAATCCTGTACATAATCCTGAGAGACGTCATTTAGAATCCTGTACATAATCCTGAAAGACGTCATTTAGAACCCTGTACATAATCCTGAGAGACGTCATTTAGAATCCTGTACATAATCCTGAAAGACGTCATTGAGAACCCTGTACATAATCCTGAGAGACGTCATTTAGAATCCTGTACATAATCCTGAAAGACGTCATTTAGAATCCTGTACATATTCCTGAAAGACATCATTTAGAATCCTGTACATAATCCTGAGAGACGTCATTTAGAATCCTGTACATAATCCGAAAGACGTCATTTAGAATCCTGTAAATAATCCCGAAATATGTTAATTACAACGATAATCCTGTATATAATCGCAAAAAGCATCAGATGGAATGACAGTGCTGTAAAAACTGTTAATAAGGCAACCCAAGAGGTTACATGGTGAAGTAAAATACCATGGCACCTCTGTTCACGTGTTCACGTGAGACGTCAAATATAACGATAAATCTATGTAAGCTAAAGTGATGTAACATGTAATGGCGATTCTGTTCAAAATGCAGAGGATGGAAAATACAACGGCAATTCTGTATGTGTGAAGTCTGAATGGCATAAAATACAACGCCGGCAACTTCTTATATTAGTGTAGGCTATTTGGCGTAAACACAACTGCAATCACAGACATAAAACTGGGAAATGTCAAATACAACGGCAATCAAGAAAGAACATAAATCTGGGAAACGCCAAATAGAACGGCAATCACGGACATAAAACTTAGAGACAGCAAGTACAACGGCAGTCACATCAAATACAACGGCAATCATGGACAAAAAAAAACTGGGAAACGTGAAATACAACGGCAATCACGGACATAAAACTAGGAAACACCAAATGCAACGGCAAACACATACATTACTATGAGAGATGTCAAATACCAGGGCAATATATGTATATGTAAGCTAAGCCTTAAATACAACAGCGTTGATGTACATGCATGTTAATTTAAGACACGTCAAATACAACGATAACCCCCCCCCCCCCCCCCCCCATTTAATTCAGTACAAACAATTATACATCAACACTGATAGATAACAGCTCCATACTATACTGAATACAATTTTTAGAACCTAAATTATGAGAGAAGATAAAAAAGATGAAAACATCTGACTCAGTCGTATTAGTTTCCTTATGCATTATGCGCTACGCGCAATGATGCAGTATTCCGTCCTTTTCATTATTATTATTTTTTTTTTTTTTTTTTTTGCGTGGTATACTTCCATCCAATGGGAAAAAATAGATTCATTCCTTAAAGAAGGAAAAAAACCGCGATACCGACTTGATATGTAGTCAATAAATAATTTTTCATGCGCGGATACAGAGGGAAGGGGGGTCTGACCCCCCCCCCTTGGAATCCGAAAATTTTACCAAAAAAAGGTAATATTTGGGCATTTTTGGGTTGCAACCCCCCCCCCCCCCTCGTCTAAGAGAAAAATTTATCTTTTTTTGGTTGGATCCCCTCTGACAAAAGTTTCTGGATCCGCACATGTTTTTTGTGGGGTTATATAACCGGTTTATGGGCCCATCTTCCCACTCACCACAAAAGCAGTATAATCTGATACATTATTTAGTCAAGATCGTATACAATACCTTTTGATAACTTGTAGATTAAACGATAGAATATACACGACGTACAATAATACATCGTTTTTGTCAAGTCACTAGATGACTTACTGTATAACTTGTTATATGCGGTTTCAATAAAGTGAGTTACCTACCGTTGTTTATTTAGGTAGCCCGTGAAGTGGAGGAATATAATTCATTTCAATAGAACGGCGTGAATTGAAATTGAATTACATGAAATTCCTTTTTATGGCGGTTTTCCCCGCACTTTAAGGAGGCATTGTGGGTAGTTGTTATAAGACTGGTCAATCCACGTTTTAGTGCTTCGACATCGACAGTTAACACCTTAATTTTGTTCTATTTTGGTATATAACCAATATATTATGTAGGCCTAGGACGGACTGTATTTCATTTTTCACATGTATTATGTATAAAAAATATTTTGAAACAAGGTATTATTGTGATGTGGATTATTAGATTGTAATGTTTGTTTATAGAGTGTTTGATGTTCGTAGAGGTTTGATGTTGTCAATGACGATTGCAATGATGATATTGTTATATATATAATTAAAGATGAGCACTAATCGTGTCCATATGCACTTTATTTATAGTCTCTGTTCATTGTGGGCCGGCACTAGCCTGCCATCTATTGCTATAAATCTGGGAAAGTTGCTTGCATTTCTGTGGTACAGTAAAGTCACATCCCCAGGATTTTACACCAATGATAAAAATGTCCGCGCCACTCACTTTGTAAATCGAAAAATCTGGATTTTCATTTATTTATCTTTAAAATAGTTTTACAAAATTAATATCAATCGACAGATTTTGTTTAGTCGTAACTTTTGGTGTATGTTATATGTTTTTACGAAGAGGCGTTCGTATTTTATAGGGAAAAATCATTTTAGATAGGGCGTTTTCTATGTTAATTTTGACGTGACGTCGCCGATATTTAACATTGAGTCTATGGGAAACTTGGCGACGTCACGTCAAAATTTAACATGGAAATCGCCCTATCTAAAATTGATTATTTTTTCTATAAAATATGAACGCTTCTTCATACAAACATATAGCATACACCAAAAGTTACGACTAAACAAGATCTGTCGAATGGTTTTGCCTTTTTGAAATTATTCTGAAGATGAATAATTGGAAATCCAGATTTTCCAGTTTCCAGAGTGAGTGGCGCGGACAGTATATTGATTGATTAATTATTGTTTCTCGTCACTCCACGATTATTTCACGTATATGGTAACGGCATCTGCCTGATGCATTGCACACAAATTTTTACCTTTGCAGCGGACCCTCCCGAAGAAGTGAGGGATCTTTTAGCTGCTACGCCTAACGTGACACGGGAACTCGGTTTCTACTGTCTCATCTGAAAGACGGGACACCAATGTCCCCACGGCGAGAGTCGAACCCGGTCATCTCATCCACGGAGCCCACTGGTTTAAAACAAATAGTAAATGACATGGCTAGTAATTTTAAAAGTATATTTCTATATCATATGCAGGCTAATCTGTAAGACTATAAACTTGCTATTGCTTTAAGTTCTGAATTGGTCTAAATGATCCCAAATATATACTTTTTCCTAATATATCAACTGAAGTGATACTGGAGATTTATACGTCACATGTCTGTGGTCGATCATCATGGTCTTTATATGTCTGCTAATTAAAAGTCACACAGCTGAACAATACATATTTTAAAACGTTATTCTGTTTTAAAAATTCTTCGCAGTTTTGTCAACCATCCCATTCCGGCCCACACTTTGGTGCTTGCACCAAATTGTTTCTGGCTTTATATGTAGTAATACTATAGTATTTACAGCGTTTCGAAGGGGTTCAAGAGAACGAGTGGTAGCAGTGAAGCACTTTTTTTTCATTGCAAATACCTTCAGCAAGAAGAGACCGCCATTGTTCCTGTCACATACGAAAGACAGGATACTGACCAGCCCTCTATGCGCGGATCCAGCGGGTGGACCTGGGCTCCGAGATTCGGTGCAAATGACTTTCCTTTTTATTTTTCCTTATAAAATAAGTAATTCTACGCACAGAAGCAAAAAATGTACCCCATCTCGGAAAAGTCACTAAGGGTGAACCCCTCTCGACTGCACTTGGTGTTGGCCTGGAAACCGAGGAATCATGGCAGCTTGATATAAAAAGAATACGATACCGACTGAATATAGATCTACAAGAAATTCTCAATTTCTTCAGTTATATGCCTGGAACACCAATATGTTAACGTTAAAACGAGTGGCCAAACTCAATTCGCCTCACCTAGGAACATATGCAAAGTCGATGTTCAAATTAAAACATGTGCATTTTATTTACATTGTGTCATTCCTGTTATTGATTGATTTTTGTTTAACGTCACACCACGAATATTTTACGTATATGGTGACGGTATCTGCCTGATGTGGGGCATACAAATTTTGACCTTTGCAACGGACCCACCCGAAGCAGTGAGGGATCTTTAACGTGCCATGCATACCACGACACGGGACTTCGGTTTTTACTGTCTCACCCGAAAGACAGGACACCGGCATGACCAGAGCGGGACTCGAACCCCGGCCTCCCGATCAGGAGTCCAGCACGATACCACTAGGCCACGCCGGCTTCATTCCTGTTAAGTTTCACTTAAATCAGTATAAGAAGACACGTGTCCAATGATTCTAACACATTCATTCAATCGTAAAATAAAAAGTAACATAATTTCGAAATGGGAACAAAAGTAAATCAAGAAAAACTTGGATCTTCACATAACTTCCCTGATAACAAAAGTAAGAGGTCCAAATGGGCCTATATCGATAACCAAAGACATAGATTAATTGATTAATATTGTTTTACGTCTCTCCACAGTCATTTCACGTATATGGTGACGGCATCTGTCATTACATAGAAATTTCTACTTTTGCATTGGACCCACCGAAGTTTTTACGTGCCACGGGAGCTCGGTTTTTATTGTCTCATCCGAAAGACAGAACACCGGAGTGCCCAGGGCGGGAGTCGAAAACAGGGCTTTTGGGTCACGAGTCCAGCATCTCATCCCCTGGGCCACATCGGCTGCCTGAAACACAGAAAACATTGCACAATGATATTGAACGATGATTGTAGATGGCCATAAGCTGTTGTGACTTACTCACTTAATCTGTATTGGTGAATCAGAATAGAATTATCTTTCCCTGCTTCGAGATACTGTAGAGGGCGCTATTTCACGCCTTTTTCGTGTGGGTTATGGGCAATTAGCGAGTGTTTGGTCATTTGACGAGTCGGCCAGCGCTCAGACAATCCACACATAAATTTTTGAAATTTATGATTCAATTTAATGTAAAGACTTGAGTTACTAGAAAACTGACAAAGTCACAAGGGCCTTCAAAGATCTGAAATTAATCTGATTCGACAAAATTTGCCAGTCTCTCATCCCCTCAGAATCAAATGGTCAATTCCTAATGATAGGATGTGAAGTTACGACTATTTCTATTATTTTGACAATAAAGATGTTAAATTGCTATGAATATGTATACACGGGCGCTATTATCCGCGTGTCCTCCACTTTCTATAACGTGTTTGTCATTTCTAGTATCTCAGGGGTGACTGGAGAATTTACAAGTTAAATACCATATGCAGTTACATACACAACATGTGAACAATCCAGTGGCGGATTTAGAGCCCCCCCCCCCCTTTTTTTCGCCACATATTTACAAGTAAAAACCCACCCAGATTTGGCACAAAAAATGGCCGACTAGTTTGACTAATAAACATGTAGATGTCCTCAAAGTGCAGTACATAGCCAGGATTCAAACCAAGGAACTTTTAGATGTCTTAGCTCTTCCTCGACAAAGGAAGATGTTCAATAATTGGCATTCCTGCAAGAAACAGGCCTAAAGACCGAGCATTGTCATCCCACTTGTGTATATTATGGTGAAGGTATTCGCCCGCTGCATGCACAGAAATTTATATCTTTGCAACAGACCTATCTGAAGCAGGGAGGGATCTTTTAACTGCCAAGGAATTCTTGGGGGGGGGGGGGGGGGGTTGCAGTCTCATACACAGGGTCTTGGGTAGTCGCTTAAAAAAGACAGGTGCGTCTATAGCTGGAGTCATATACGATGAGAACACCAGAATAGTTCATGCCACAGGTTGGAAAAAAATAACTGCTGTTATGTACCTCACCCCGACTGCTCAATATTCTCCGAGTCGGAAATCCGGGTATTTGATAACGAGCATTCGGACATTTGGGGTAAAGCATCGGACTTTATCATACAGAGTAATGCATATCCCAGATAGCATGACTACGTCGGCCCAACGTCGATATATGGTTGGCATCGTCGCATTACGTCGGCGTAGGGTATACAACGTTGGGCCAATGTTGGTCCGATGGAAACCGACAGTGATAAAGTTAATGTTGGCTATCAATTGCAAGGCCAACGTCGGACCAATGTTAACATTTTGACATTAGAAAATAAAGATTTTTTCACGGTCACTTTTGTGGTAGTGGGGGTTGGGTTGAAGGGTGGTGAAGTTTGACTTCATCATTTATACATTTTAATTCTACGAAATATAAGCGATCCATTCCTAATATGGCTAGGTCATGACTGAATGAATGAATTTATTTGTAATCTACTTATCAAATTATCTATATTTATTAATTCATTTTTAAACATTTATTTATATTAACTTTTTGTTTAACTTTTGTAAAAAAAAAAGGGGGGGGGGGAGGACACAGTTGTTCTGCCTACACATATGCATCGATCAGTTATCTTGCGTACTTCTGCTGATGAGGCTACTAAGAAATAGGTCAGCAAATACCTTATGCAATATTCCCACTGAAACTAGCCGATCACCGGGTCATCAGATAAGGAACGGTCAGTAGTGCTCAGCATGCAGCGAGGCGCACCCTCGCATAATTTTGAATTCTGTTGGATAGAACGTACTCTTGTGCAGCTCCTACGTTAGATAGTTTTGGACGTGAAGTGTATAATCTGTTGCAACTTAAAAATGTAAGTAGTATTTCGGTACACATTTATTCATTCCTCCATTTTAAAAATTTATATGCGAATTTTTAAAGCAAGTAGAACTACTTTTTCCATCTGAATTACTGAAATCAGGTTCGTAGATTTCTATTAGATATGCACGTGTATATTTTGTTAAAGTCGATTATATATACAATTGGAATTTTAATTTTTCTTCATTATTATCTTAAATTTATCGCTAAAAGACTTCTTTCTGAAATTTAATTAAATGCATGTAAATACATGGCGGAATATTTAAACACTTATTGTCACGTGATATCGTACGGTGTCGTAGATCACATGATCGTTAGATTGGCAACTGCTATATGTTTTCCTGTTTTCTGTTAGCATTTAAGTATGCGCTGTATTACACACCTTTGCGATAATCGTGACTATTACATACAGTTAGCACAATCTGTATTTATTTTTGTAAGTAGTTTAGGTCAATTTATTCAAAGATTGATTGCGGGAAAAAACAGTAATTGTGATTATGTAAATTCCTACTGCATTTTTTAAATATTATGTTTTTCTTCAACAGATGCAGTAAGGAAAACAGGCTGTGCTCGTCAGCTTCCGATGTAGAAGTATGCACCATTTGTAGACTCGTTCAGAAATGCGGAAGATCGAGAGGGAGGGGGAGAGAGAAGAAAGAAAAATAATGAAAAGGAGATCAGAGGAAAAAACCGGACGATGATGGAAGTCAGATTGAATGAATAGTGACATACCAAGTGTTGAAAGTAGCATAACACTATGAATGTGTATATATTTTTAACATTTATAAATTACGATTGTGTTCATTTGATAAATGATTTTGATATTAAAACATACTTTAAGCTTAACTTTTAAAATTCAAGTCATCTATTATGATAGTGTTTATGATTTCAGCACATATTTGCTGCCAGTTTATGATTTTCTGTGGTACTGTATGTCTGCAAACAGCGAAAGTCAATGTTGTAATGCATACATTGAGAACTAATACTGATTTAGGTTTGCAATATGCTGCCTTATGGATTAGATTGTTGACTTAAAAGGAATTATCCAGCTGCATTTGACCTGAGCAAGACAACGGACGAGATAAACCTTTTTTTGGCCAATTCACGGCCAACGTACATTTTAGTCGGGGTAACTTTGTTGGGCCAACAGTGGGCCAACGTCTGTAGTAAATATAATATGGGATCTCTTTGTTGGACCAACGTTGGGCCAACGTCGGTAAAGGATATGATTGGCATCTCTTTGTTGGGCCACTGTTGGACCAACGTCGGAGAATCAATTTCCACAGTTGGCCCAACGTTGGGCCAACACGTTGGACCAACGTTGCGCCGATGAGCAAGATTACATTGGGCCAACGTCATATGCCAACGTTGGGCCAACGCAACTGTCGTCGTTGGCCCAATGTTGGGCCAACGTACCCATGCTATCTGGGATTATTGTCATTCAAATAAATCAATTTTGAATGCATGTTTTACACATTTCCGATCGTATTTCAAAATGATACCTGAAGAACTTAGCTGTATTGAGGCCAACGATAATTCCCGAGTTTTACCCCAACTGTCATAGACAGACTCCTTGGGTATCTACGTAGAGCAATAGAAACAGTGACGTCACGCCGACTTCGAAAATTCCGACATTTCCAGTCGTCGGGGAGGGCTACAAGACCGCTCCGAACACTCGTCGAAATACTCATTATTGCATCAGCTTCTGAAACAAAGCATCCTATATTAATCCCGACCCGTGTTATCTAGCTTGATCCGCTTGCAATTTCATCAAGACGACTGCAAACCAAAACACTTTCCTTGAACCAATCTCTGATATCCTTCCAATATTTATCTTCATAATTTTGTATTTTTTCTCTTCTGTTCTAAATATCAGAATATTTCAAATATGTCATAGGACACTTCCTTTACATTTCAATCACCGTTATTCTGTACACAAGCCGACGTGGCCTAGTGGTATCGCGTCGGACTCCTGATCAGGAGGCCGGGGTTCGATTCCCGCTCTGGTCATGCCGGTGTCATGTCTTTCGGATGAGACAGTAAAAACCGAGGCCCCGTGTCGTGGTATGCATGGCACGTTAAAGATCCCTCACTGCTTCGGGTGGGTCCGTTGCAAAGGTCAAAATTTGTATGCCCCGCATCAGGCAGATGCCGTCACCATATACGTGAAATATTCGTGGTGTGACGTAAAACAAAAATCAATCAATCAATCAATATTCTGTACACACTATTCTACATGTATCTAAAACGCTGCGTTTGTGAAACACTAATGCCCAGGCGGCACCGAAGTCCAAAAACTTATTTTTAGCATGAAAGTCATCGACCTTGATGTCATTTGAAAGGGCTTCGTTAGTCGAGTATGCATGTCAATTAGGAAGTCTCTATCCCTCACGGTTCAAAACTTAGAGCCAAGGTTAAAGTTGACTAGAGCTGTCCTAACGGGACGATTGCCCCCCTCCCCGGCATAAAGTTCAGATATGCAAAAAAGCATCTGTTATGGAAACCCTTGAGATACAATAGAGGAGGTAAAAATGAAAGGACTTGAAAGTCCTCAAGGTCAGAATTGCGTGGTCAAGTACATCAAAGGTAATAAAGTCATGATCCACCAAGAGATCACACACCAAGAGTGTAATGTTTAGGATCAGTATTGACAAAAACACGGTCTGCGTTGAACATAACAAACAAATGAAGGACTTGATGCATCGCCTTCGGGCTTTCGCCCATTCACACATAAAGAATTAATGGACAACGACAGCAAATTTCATTTAAAAACTCCACACATTTCTCGAGATATACAAGGTCAAATCCGCATGGCCATGAGCCCAGCTAAGCATCCGATCGTATGGGGAAAGACGGTCCATTTTGGAAATGCAACAGACGAATGAACTATACATGTCATGTTTAAAGCATATTTGACTTGAATTCTTTGCCTGAAATAGCATATCAAAGTCATTCGCCTCTTCATTTGCCGATTTTGTCAAACAAATCCGCTATCATTTTCTCTTATCACTTTTGACCTTGACAGTAGTATGAAATTAGCAATCTGGACAAAGTCTCCCGCTGTACATGTACATTTGGGGAAAACGACGTCTACACATGTATAAATAACTGGCCATTTTTAGTAGCATTACAAATCAACAACTACCAAGACGTATGTTTATCGTTGTGACGAGAAGATTGTAGAGTACTTCGAATTCCACTGCTATAAAAAGGAGCGATATTCTCAAGTTTTATTAATTATAATACAACGGATACTAGTACGGACTAGTAGTGTACTTCTTATTACGACACAGCTTTACAATAATGTCATTCGTATTTTTTCGGGGCTTTCCGTCGAGTATCCGGAAAGACTGCATGTCCTCTAGCGCATGAATATAACTCGTGTAAATCGATGGAATAACGGCACATCTATTTTCTCATCTGACCAAACTGATCTTGTATTGACTCGTACAATATGTATTATAATTACTTATAGTAAATATAATCACGCTTTTTCTTAATATCGAAGCACTATTTATACACGAGGAGGTATTTTCAGCGGTCCCCACAGCTTATTTTAACGACTAGATCTGGAATTACTCAAAAATAACAGTTACTATACGATTTCAACAACCAAGTTCACAGTAACCTCCACCTTAACAACCACGTCCACAGTGACCTCGACCTTTGGTCCAGGTCATGACACACCCCACCCTTTGGTCAAGGGCAACAATCCTGTGAATTATCATAATCTATCTACCCAATAAAAAGATATGGCCGGAACACAATTTTACCAACCAGATCCAGTGACCTTGATGTTTGACCTTGGCAAAGTCATGGGCAACAATCCTGGGAAATATTATCTAAATCCATCCACCCAATATATGGCCCGGACACGACTTTAACAACCAAGTTCACAGTGACCTTGACTTTGGTTCAAGATCACGACACCATTGGGTCATAGGCAACAATCCTGTGAAATACGATCTAAATCCATCCACCCAATAAAAAGATATGGCCCAGACACGGTTTTAACAACCCAGTCCAGTGACCTTAGGCAACAATACATGTATCGTGAAATATTATCCAAATCCATCCACCCAATAAAAAGGTATGGCCCGGACACAAATCAGGACAGACAGGGCGATTCCTATATACTCCCCCCACAAACGTATTACAGCCAAAACAGACAGGACAAAAACAAGATGACCATGATCTATCGATCCGAGGGCATAATCATGCAAGAAAACAAGAAGGCCCCATCTCTTACAGTTCAAAAGTTATAGCCAAGGTTAAAGTTGACAACAGTCAGGACAAAAAACAATATGCCCTCCAATCTATTGATCCGGTGGCATAAAAATTAGAAATGTAGCAAGCTTTGTGCCCCCAAGATTCAACAGCCAGGTGACAAATGGCTTCAACTAAAAATCGTTTGATAACACTACGTGCGAATTATGGAAGATAGATTAAATGACAAGATTTAGCCGACTGAATTAATGAAATGCTGAAAATTTGTGACCAGTGTGAATCATATTGGCTCTCTACTAAAGAATTACAAGGGGCAGTCTTGTAGCCCTTCTGGACAAATGAATCCATCAAAATTAAGAGTCAGAAAGGAATTCATTGTTGGTTGGTTGATTGGTGTTCTAGGTTGCTTTCAACAATTTTTCATTTATATTGCGTGATGGTTTGTTGATTGGTGTTTTACGTCGCTTTCAACAATATTTCAGTTATATCGCGACATGGAAGCAGGTAGGTTACCAACCTCTTAAACATAGTGGCGCAACCCGGGAATCGAACCCAGATCGTCGGCGCCGCAAGCCAAGCGCTTAACCACTACACCACACCTGCCCCATATTGCGTGATGGAAGCCGGAGGTAACCAACCTCTTGAACATAGTTGCGCAACCCAGGTATCAATCCTGGATACTCAGCACAACAAGCCAAGTGCTTAACCACTGCACCAAGCCTACCCCTTGAATACATTGTACATAATAAAAACTATGAGGAATCCAAGGAAAGACCTTACACAAGGAAATTGGCAGACTGTTCTATACAGGATTAGAACCAAGTCCAACACTATATACAGCGAGTTCTAATCTGCAACAGACAGTCACAATAAAAAGAGAAAATGTTTTCATAGCTGTATTAAGGAAATGTTTCTGATTTACTTAAGAGCAGTGAGCAAGTATACAATAACTCTAATGTTTTTTTTTTTCATTATTTTAATACAACATTCATGAAATAATATAGTTAACAGCAAAGTCCTTTAATGAGGCTTCTATTGTCTTATCTAATCACAAATAAATTCTGAAATCTCAAATTCCTATCCCATATGGCCAACAAGCACATAGCGGTGAGCCAAAACTGATCTACCTCTTGGCATGGAGTAGAGCACAGTATTAAGGCCTCCCTACGAGTTTGTTGAACCAAGTTGTTGTTGTTGCTGCTGTTGTGGTTCTGATGTTGTTGCTGTTGTTGAAGGAAAAATTTCAAGTACAGGATAAGATTCTGAGATGAGCGCAGTCTGTTCAGATGGGTGATACATGACTTTGCTAACAATCGGCAACTACTGCAGTCGCAAGGGGCAATGTACTGCCTGGTCACAGAATCCATGATCACGCAATAACATTAAGTTTCTTCTTCCTTTCTCTTCTTCTTCTCTCTTCCATTTCGTTACACTGGAATTGGGGGACCTTACAGATACATTCATCTTGCAAGGTCAGGTCGAATGAAGTCGTTGTAGATTGCACATTTATTTGTAATCAGCTCATGGAACGTTGTATTTATGAGAGGTCCAATCTACTTCGATCTGAAAATATGATAACAGACATTTCACTGACTTGTAAATTACAATGACATCTATTCATACAATATGTTAGCTTTGTAAAATTGTTGAAGCAAAAGGAAACCTCCCATGAAATTTAGTCCAAGTGTTAGAAGAGAACAAGACCCAACTCCCTGCTTGTAGACTACATCAGGTGCACCTTTACACCAGTGTTTTTTATTCTCCTTCATATCAGGTTTTGTAAGGACCCTTCCCAATGGAAATTTCATTGATTTTCCCCCAAAATGTGTCTAAATTTTCCTCAACTAATGATCTTTTAGCACTGTGCAAATGAGACAAAATTTCAAAGTGAAAAGGTACAGGCACCTCTGCAAAAAAAAAACCCCAAAAAAAAAAAAAAAAAAAAAACAAAACCCCAAAACCACCATTGCTTTATATGTTTAGAAGGGAACAAGACTCTCCTCTTGGTTGTAAAATTTATCTAACATGCATGTCTAAAAGAGAACAAGACAAAATTCCCTGTGCACAAGACATCTATAATACATGTCTAGAGGGGAGAAAGACCATACTCCATGCTTGTAAACTACACCGGACGTACATATACATGTCCATGGCAAGTGTCTGGATTGTACCAACAATTAATAGAGAAGCTCTCAGAACGGCGAGTGATTAGATTTCATCACTAAAATAAGATGCACAAATCATCATGAAGCTTCTCCTTGCAACTTAAAAGGTTCGAAGTCCTGGCTCTTTTCAATATTAAATTGTACCAAAAATGAAACTTTTGTGGTAATTTTATGCAGGGTTTAAAATTAACACTTGCCCATTTGCGAGTAAAATCTGAACGTGGGCTGCTTAAAATCAATTTAAGCTTGCCTATAGAGAATGAAATTTTTTGAAAGGAAACGAAACAGTTTTTTTTTTCATAAAATCTCAGTATTGTATGAACTTGACCGAATGACCCAAATTTGGCTGAATCTGAAACCAGGAATGATGCACAATGTCCTGACGAGCCTAGCTCCGGTAACTCGTGTCTACCCGAAGAACCTCTCCTTAAAATGTCCATAATACAACGGATCAATAAATTAAAAAAAAAAAAAAAAAAAAAAAGTAATTTTGAACTTTCAACTAAAATCATTTAACTTTTAATGAGCCAGCTAGGTACACACCAGTCATGTATAAAAGAGACCACAGTTGTCATAAGACAACATGGCTTGCCAAGTACATCTGTAGGTAAAAATTTTGCAAGTAACAGCTGTAAAACAGATACATGTAGGACTAAAAGGTTAAAGTTGAAGATCAAGGTTACAAGGTCATAAATTATGGTACTAAAGGAAAGTTCTTGGCACAAGGGTCAATGGAAAACATGAAAGTGCCACCTCATACAGTTGAGAAGTTATGGCCAAGTTATGGTAGAAATTTTTGTCCATGAACAACGACACTGCATAGGGTAGGAGTATAGCTGTCTGAACATCTTGTCTCTGCCTCAAAGAGTTTATTAGGAATGGTAGCTTTCTCAGAACGGCGAGTGATTAGATTTCATCACTACTGTAAGAACAGACCAATCATCATGAAGCTACAATCCATGGCTTGGTTGAAAGTAATCAACAATACAGTCAGCAAGATACATGTATTTATTTTGTAACAGGACTACTACATTTTGGTCACAGGTTAGTGTTTTCTTCAAATCAGATCAGGGAATAAACTTAACGCTCGCCCACGACGAGTAAAATTTGTTGTGGACGACCAAGAAACACTTCCTACTCGCCCATGTGGCGAACGAAAAATCTGCAAGACAAATCGGCCGTTTCCTCGTTTACAGTCTGAACAAAACCATATCTTTATTTCTCCTCTCTATTTGGCCCATTGCGGATAAAGATCTGGCGAAACTCCGTAAGGGGTCATGTTCTGGTGAACTCTCATGACGCTTCAGTCACCGAAACCGTTATTTCCCATAGTAAATCAACGACTCGGCTAGACACGTGATAGTGACACAATATGTAACAAACACTGTTCAAAGACTACCTTGTAGGTCACGCACGCTGGGGATGTTAATTCCACTGATTAGCTGAAAATCAGAGTTCACCAGAATATGACCCCTTACGGAGTTTCGCCAGATCTTTATCCACAATGGGACAAATAGAGAAGCGGAATAAAGATAAGGTTTTAATCAGATTGCATTGTTGAATTCTAATCTGAATCATCTAGATGCTTAATTCTGTCACTGAGTAAGCGGAACTAAGCATCTAGATGTTTCAAATCCGGACAGGTTCTTTTTATTTGTTAATTAGCAATATCCAATTTCATGTTTGTTTACATATGTCAAAGTATAGTAGTTCCATTTCCCATAAGATGTCCTCATGTTAAATTAACAAACTTCCAGCAAGATGTACACAACATCCTGCATTTTAGCTATATACAATCCATATATCAAAATGTTTGTCAGACCGTCCTCTATCAGAATTTTAACAATTTACCATAGGTTTTCCACCTTAATTTTGAGAAAATCATGCTGGAAGGGGGTCACCCCCCAAAATTCAAACGTAAACAACCACCCCTTTTTAGGTTATAAAATTTCTGCATTAGGGAAATGAGATAAAAATTTATGATTTTACAGCAGAATCAATCTTTTTTTATAGATAGATTAAATAACTTCATCCAATCACAGCTCCTTATACATTGAAATAGTAGTCCCTCCCTACACCACATCAACCAATCACGACTCTCTTTAATTATTGTTCTTTGACCTTTAAATTATGGCTCGACAAGCCCACTTAGGAAGTTTTTTCGCCGTTCCCATGAAACGAAATGTATCGCCAACAAAACGGGATCATTACTTCAAGGAGTAAAATTGAAGAGAAATTGTTGTGTAATGTAATAAAATTCAGAAAAAAATAAATATTTGATTACTTTTTCTTGCAATTTTTGAATGATTTCAGTGTGGGCTCATAAAGATTGGTGTGGACCCATAGATTCTGAGTCTTATGAGCCCACATGGCTCGTACAAATTTCTGTTAAGTTTATTCCCTGCAGATCTGTCACAAGGACCCTTCCCAATGGAAATTTCAATGAGTTTTCCCAAAATCTAAATTTTTCTTAAACATCAGTATGTTCACTGTTGTTTTATGCTGGAGTTCCCTGAAAATATAGTCCTCTGCAAGTGCACTTCCCAGATCAGCAACACAATCTCAACTTGTCAGAGTTTAGCATGAGTGTTAGGGAGGAAACAGACTTCAGTAAAACGCTTTCATTAGACCTTACTAGATCAATACCAAAGCATTAAACCCCTGATATGCAATTGTAGCGCCAGCTGCTGGAAAACCTAAGGATTTTTTACCAACGAGCATCGAACTGTTGCTATATGGAAGTACTGGAATAGATTTCAAGACCATAGTTACAAGTCAGTTTAATAGACTGATGGATTTGAGATTATTACTTGATGGTTCTATTTGACAGAAATATTTTTCGTATCAATTTATACATTATAGTCCTGGGGTTTATTGACCTCAGCTGTACAAATACACAGTTTCGTGTTAAACTGATTAGTACCATCATGACATGGAGTAACCCAAAACACTTCAACAGTAATCCTCCAAGTTAGAGTTGCTCTACCAGAACAGTGAGGTATCACAATAGTAAGACCCAAAATCAGGACGGGCAGTAGCTCTATCAGAAAAGTGAGTGGTATGGTATCATCATAATAGCAAGACCCAAAATCAACGACAGACAGTAGCTCTCTCTGAATGCCGAGTGGTATGGCATTATCATAATAGCAAGACCCAAAATCAACAACGGACAGTATCTCTCTTAGAACGCCGAGTGGTATGGCATTATCATAATAGCAAGACCCAAAATCAGGAGGGGCAGTAGCTCTCTCAGAACGGCGAGTGATAAGGTATCATCACAATAATAAGAACATACCAATCATCATGAAGCTACATTCGTATACAGTGGTTTTCTGGGGGGTTTTTTTCAGAAGAGGACTGTACCTTTTCATTTGGGTTTTTTTTGGGGGTATATTTTCAAAAAGGACTGTACCTTTTCATTTGGGTTTTTTTTTTGGTCCCAATTACATAATGCTAACAGATCAATGTTTGGGGAAAAAAAAGGAGACATTTTAGGAAAAATCAGTGAAATTTCCATTGGGAAAGGTCCTGATAATGGACTGGATTTGAAGAAGAAAAAAAACCCAAAAACACAAAACACTGGCATAAGGCATTATTTAAGTGTTGTAAGCAACCTCTTGTACATCAAGCTCGTAACCCCCCCCCCCCTTTTTTTATGATAATAAATAAGAATTTTAAACAGTAATCATTAACTCACAATCAAATGGAGTTGAAAATTATGAAATTAATGCTCTTAAAACAAGCTCGAGACAACTTCTCCTATGAAAAATAATCAATCAAAACAGTAACAATCTGTTTTCCATCATCAATTTCAAGGATTAAACAAAAAGAAACAAGTTCAAACAATAAATAATTTGTAATCTGACTTCAAACTTAAACTGGCACATCTTTATAACATTCTGAATATAGTTTATACTAATATTGTACATGTAGCTATAAATTCCAAAATGATGAAGTAAAACGGTCAACACGTTTTGTAAACTATATCAAGTATAATATAAAAATGTGCCCTTTTGAATTTCATTTCCTTTTCGATTAATACTCGAAATTGATTACTAAAAACAGGAATAGCTACACATTTGAGTGATCATCGCTTAAATTAGATGTCTATGTAAAAAATGTTTGCTCCATTACTACCGATTTAAGAAAGTCATTGCTCCATTTTTGTTGTACAGTACCACACTTAATTCTATTTCTAGACTATGATCATACCTTGCCCTCATCTTCCTCCTTTTCCTCTTGAGCCTCCTCATGCGCTTCTTCCTCCACTGTAAATATTAAAATTACATGTCATCGTCACAATATGCTAAAGCTACAAGTACTATAAATCATACAATTTCAGACTTAATTTTTGGGGACAAAATGATTGTGGCCTAATGCAACATTACATGACCATGGTACATTTAAAATATTATTCTATTATACATTCCTATTATTTATCAAAGAATACTACAGAGAATCTAGTGAATGGACAAATGACCACTTACGGATCTTGACAACGGCTGTATCTTGTCCTAGCCCACACCTTTCGGCTTTGTTTTTCAGTGACGTCATAATACCTGATATAAATTTATTGTAACGTCACAACGAAAAACAAGGCAAAAACATATTAGCTTGGACAAAAGACATTATCAAGATCTGTAAGTGGTCTATTGTTTAATACTTCATCAGATGTCTTCTGTTTTTTCTTTCATCCATGTATTTCACCTATATCATATGGTTTGGGAATGTTTAGTACATTGCTGTAAACTCTGTCTATACAAAGCATCCATGTGAAAAGGAACCTACGACTTCAAGATCGTTTCACAATAGACGATCTTCATATTTTACATGATATAAGCAGCCCAAGACCAGACATTTTACTTTTTGCCAGGGTTTTCATTTTGACGTAAAGAACTAGATAGTGACGTCACAATTTAAGCAACAACGTCAAAATAAAAATCCCAGCAAAGCATTGCATGTTAGGTCTTTGGCCACTTATATCACGCAAAATATGCAGATCGTCTATTACACAGGCAGTACCATCATCCAAGATGATACGTTATCATTACATGTACACATCTCATCAATCAGGTCAGGTCCAAAGGTAATCTAGCTATAGAATATATAGATAATTCCCCTTCTGTTTGCAGAGTCAGAGACATAATCCTTTTAGGCTCATTCCATGGCGATACCAGTGAATTTGATCGTGGTGAATTTACAGTCAATTTTCATGCAATTTTTACAATAATTCCACTTGCACAACAGTCTCTGTTTCAGCGACATAACACAAATGGGAGCAAACAGAGACAGGATTATTCTGTATCTAGAATGTATATACTGATCGGGATATATTAACCTGATCTGGAAACTGATGCACTTCCTGATCTGGTTTATGGTCAGATCAGGATGGGTTAGATATATCCAGAACAGAAAAAATAGCTCAATCAAACTAATTGCTCGACTGGCTTTGGACCCATCCCGTCAATATCTACTTATCCAACATAAATGTGCGGTTCTACTACTTACCGAAATGACTCAGTATTTACCGAAATGACCCGTTTTTCTTTCTTTTTTTACCTGATATGGATAGAAGGGTGTTAGTTACATGTAATAGGCGACTTCTGTAACATCTATAAGTCATTTATAACATGTAACTATCACCTTTCTATCCATATCAGGTGAAATAAGAATGAAAAACGGGTAATTTCGGTGAATAATGAGTCATTTCGGTAATTCCGAGTAATTTAGGCAAGTAGTAGAACCCATAATTTTGGCAGTGCAAGCCTCAAAATGGCAAAATGTTTTGCTCATCAAATTTAAAGAGAACTTTGACCACCTCCATTATATTTGATGGAATTTTACAGTAGGATGTCCAATGAGATTTTATCATGTTGTTTCTAATGACTGCTAATTTCGAACACTGGCAGTGCAGATCATTAACATGCCAATACTCATATTTATAAATTATCTTTTTTTCCCTTCAGTCTCATCTAAATGTTTGAAGATCTACACTAGTCCCAAACACAAGACCAAAGCAAAAGACATGATATGGTCCGGTTTTTGGACGAAACATTGCCAAAACATGAACTCGAATAATGACCTACAACAATGTTGTTAGTCACTTAACAATTATTCTACAAATATGAAATATGTTAAAATTTTCCAAACGGTTTACACTGTCCTCGACAGTAACTTGTTAACAACGGCATAGGGCTACGTATTCGATTCTTCTACAACAGGTGCTACATTATCAACGGAATTTCTAATTACCTTTGCTCGCATTTTGTCCGATTTGCCCTAAAAAAGAAAGAATATACATTGTAGTTTTATTATCTGTTAAGTTATTCAAATCTTATACAAAGATACTTCAGATTATGGTAGATTTAAATAACACGTTTTCTTCCCACTACAAACCTGTGGAAATCGGAAATTTGAAAGGTCAAGGCAAAATCTGCATTTCATAAAGCCTCAGAGCAAAAGCTTTTTTTGTAGTTTATCGATTTCCATTAAAAGTTAGGCCCCACATGCAGTATTCATATATTATTTTTATGTGAATACTGTCATTTTTATCGTAAAAAGTGAAATAAAATCATCAAGATTGTTTTAGAGATTATGAATTTAACAAATTTTGGTCGTTTCGACACCTAGACGTTTGAACCAATCTGTGGATTGTAAAGGAACGACAACTCTGTTTGGAGATTGCGTTTGAACATCCAGACGGCGCCTTTAGTCAGCTGTATATAATCTAGTTTCTGATGTAATAACAGTGGCGGATTCAGGATTTCTGAAGGGGGCACATGTGAAAGGTCAAGCTAAATACTCAGCCATTTTGGGTGCCAAATCTGGAGTTTAAATCATTATTATTTTAGTGTTTTCTATTTTATCATGCCTTGTAGATTTGCGGAAAAAATCTTGTAAATCCGCCACTGTATAAACTTTTGTTTTGAAGGTGTGTCATTCATTTATTAGTTCGATTTCATTTCTTTATTGACGAGAAACGATATGCGTAACGAACATTTACACCATTACATATCTACTATTTAAATATCATACCTTTAAATTTCAGAGTGAAGTATAAATGATGAAGCACAATCTGATTTTAAACCATATCTTTATTCGCTTCTCTATTTGTTCCATTGCGTATAAAGATCTGGACCCCGTAAGGGTTCACGTTCTGGTGACCTCTGATGACGTCTCAGTCACCTAGACTGGCAATGCCTGTCTAGATCTTAAAATATCTTCGCGCAGCGATAGCAAGCAAGAGCAGGTAACTCCAGTCTACTCAGTCACCGAAACCGTTATTTCCCATAGCCAATCAATGACTCGGATAGGTACGTGATAGTGACGCAATATGTAACAAACACCGTTCAAAAACTACCCTTGTGGGTCACGTACGCTGTGGATGTTAATTTCATCCCTAAAATTTTGTAACCGATTCACTGATTGGCTGAAAATTAGAGGTCACCAGAACGTGAACCCTTACGGGGTTTCACCAGATCTTTATAGGCAATGTAACAATTAGAGAAGCAGAATAAAGATATGGTTTTAATCAGATTGGATGAGGCAGTGGCGTAGCTACCTTATACCTGTGTATGCTCAAGCGTACACATAATATTCACAAAAGAATAACAAAGAAAAGTAATTTTCTACGGGCTACGGGGAACATGCTTATTTGTTCTGTTGGACCAAGGAAAATAGATGACTGCACCTATTTATTTTTTAACTCTTGGAAAACGCAGATGAATCGAATCATGGTTTGAAGATTGCAATCAAGTTTTTGTTATCAATACAACAGTCGCGTTATGATAAGGACTTATAAACTTGTTTAGAAGTCCTTGATTATGAACCGCCTCTCTCACCTTGAAAGACGGTGGTATTATTCCCTGTCTCTGTACACCATGACCAGTCACTCTCATTGGCGGATCTAGAGGGGGGGGGGTTGCGGGGGTTGCAACCCCCCCTTTGGTCCGGCCAAAAAAAAAGAGAGAGAGAGAGAGAGAGAATACTAATCTTTCCAGAGAGTTATGAACAGCTACAGCTGAATTTAATTGAACACTTGGGTAGTCTACTTTTGTTACACCCTGTAGTAAGCAGGTATTCTGTTACATCCTGTATCATGCTTTACATCACGTGACGTGACGTAATAGCATAGTTCCAGTGTGACCGAATTTCGAGTTTTGTGCCATTTTAAAGAGAAAAAGTTCAAAAACGTGTCGCCATCATGTCTAATGCCCTTCAGGATGTCAGGGATGCAATATGCACGCCTAATTTGGTTCAGAGACAAGATTTACGATTAAAACTTGAGGCTGCATTGAAAAAGAAGACGTGCAAAGATAACGTAAAAGTGCGTTCATCGCAGCTTGAGAGAGACGACCTTGGAACAGCATTATTGCCAGAGGACACTCGCGATAGATATATTGCAGTGAAAGTACCTGGAGATGGCAACTGTCTTTACAACTGCGTATCGATATTCTTGTCAGGTAAATAGAACAAATCAAATTTCCATAATTAATAATTATTATGTACAGAGAACACAAGACCATACGAATGGACCCCCCTTTTCCAATAAATTTTATTCTTGACCGGTCAACCACGTGACGTAAGACGTGCAAATAATAGACTTTGCACTTAACACTTTTCAAGTTTTGCTCCAACATATATATATATATATACATATTTGTACCTATATAGGCTTTATGAGCTGAAGCCGGCGTCGCTCAGAGGTAGATCGGTCGACTATTGACCGAGAGGTCAGGGGTTCGATCCTCAGCGTAGACATGTCGGTGTCTGACTGTCCTTCGTATGAGACAGTCAAAACCGATGCTCCGTGTTGCGGTAGACGTGGCACGTTAAAGAGCCCTCACTGCTTCGGTTGGTCCGATGCAATGGTCAAAATTTCTGAAAAACTGCATCAGTTAGATGTTGTCACCATAAATTTGCAATATTCGTTAGTCAGTGTGACGTTAAACAATGAAAAACAAACAAACAAACAAACAAAACCTATATGAGCTGAGCAGGTAGTCGAATTTTTAAAATATAGCAATCGATATGAATAATCTTTACAATAAATACTTAATACATGTATATGACACGGAATCTGTGTCAAAATTACCGATTTCAGCTATGGCTTAAATATTTAAGCCATGGCAGAAATCGAATTCAGCATTTTAGCCATGGCTGAAATAATTCTGCCATGGCTAAAATCTAAATTCGAATTATGCCATGGCTAAAATGATTCAACCATAGCTGAAATCGATTTCAGCCATGGCATAATTATGTCAGCCATGGCTTAAATAGAATTCAGCCATGGCTTAATTATTTAAGCTATAGCTAAATTCGATTTTTGCCATGGCTGAAATATTTCAGTGATAGCCGAATTATTTTTGCCATGGCTGAAATCAATCCCGCCAAAAGCGATTAACCAATCACGTCAAACCTACTGTATTGTTTCAGAAATATTTTGTAATGTTTCGAAATCGCCGAAATCTTCAGATCCGTCCATGTTAATATCATTTCAATATCATAAAACGCGGGACGGTTGTCTTACATGCTGAGGAAAAGAGCGAGACGATCCGAATGTAATCCTGTAGTTTCAGCAACATGAAACAGCAAAGGTGATTGGTTGGAGGAAAATGATTTCGGCTATGGCTAAATCAATTCAGCTGGCACTAAAATAATTAAGCCATGACTAAAATAGAATTCAGCTACAGCTGAAATAATTAAGCCATGGCTGAAATAATTATACCATGCCTTAAATCGATTTCAGCTATGGCTAAAATAATTCAGCCATGGCATAATTCGAATTTAGCTATGGCTGAAGTCGATTTAAGCCATTGCTGAATTATTACAGCCATGGCTGAAATCGATTTCTGCCATGGCTTAAATATTTTAGCCATAGCTAAAATCGGTAATTTTGACACTGATTCCGCGTCATATTAATAGTCTTTTTGTTTTCAAACTGTCTATTACCGTTATTAAATATTCGTGGTTTATTCTTATTGCTATTTTTTACTTGTAAACAAAAAATGTATCGGAGAAAAGCAAATCATTTGTTGTTATTTATGTGTGAAAGGGGGGGGGGAGTCCACAAATGATATTTTGTAAAGATCGATTACAACTGTTATCACCGACTATACGTTCTATTGCTGCCACGACGTGACCGTGATAATGTAACGCAATATTGGCTAAATCTAGTTGGAGGTTTGATTAATTATTGGAGTATAACGTATAAATTATAGACTACAATTCGTAAATTATGTAATTTGGTTCTATTTAAAATTTTCAACAATTCGACAATACATGTATGCATCGCACATTAAAGCCGACCTGTCGTTTCACCAGCCATAAAAATTCTTATAACACATCCGGGATATAGTTTTGATAGACAATTTGCGTGTTACAGATGAAATTATGTATTTTCCTATCAATTGGTCAGTATTCCGTATTCGGATCTACGTGTAGGATAAATTTATAAAACTTCGGTGTCCCTTCACAAAATATATATGTCATAATGACCGGGAACTGCACATTAGAAGTCGTCGCACATCAGGTCTGTCGGCACCGAGTTACGATGCATACGCGTGTGTTGTACATTGTACAGTTAAATACAATAAAACCAAATCAGCTATTTTTAATAATTCATATCTTTGTGGTCAATAGCCAAGAAATACTAAATTTGAATTTCAGGAGACACGTCCTGCAGCGAGACCTTACGGGCATTAACAGCCCTTGAATTGTTTGAGCAAGCTGAAGAATACGCAAAACATTCAATTTTGGCTCGTACTCTGGAAGAAGGACTGGTTTTTACAGACCATGAAGACACGCTGTTTTCCTTATTACTGACTGAAGAGCCATCTGATTTTTTCGACCAGTGCAGAGACAGAGTTACTGCTGTTAAGGAAGAAGCAAAACTGACATGCGACGAACAGCGTTGGTCTTCAATGATTCACATTCTTGCCCTTGCATCTATATTGAATTTAAGAATGCTATCAGATTATCCGAACGCAAATCAGGGACTGCGTCCTCTTTTCCATAGAATCATTAATCCTTTGTCAGAGGTTTCCGATGGTGAAAACCCCGAAGAGTTAGGAATATTATGGTCACGTGATGGAAATTTAGATATTCGTTGTGGGATGTCTTTTGAGCCAAATCACTTTGTGCTTCTCTTGCCACAGGTGATACAACAAAATCTAAATGAACCGTGGGATAGTAACGTAGACTGTAACTATGAGTTTAGTAAAGAATCGGGTTCATCGACAGAATGCAATCAAGTTGATGATGACGGACAAACTGGTGACCAACCCCAGAATAATCAAACTAAGCCCCCTTCTGCAAGTGATGGATCAAAATCAGCGTCCTCAGGAATAGATGTTGGAGATTTGCTAGACAACGATCGAGTTCTTACCGATCAGGACAGATATACGTATTTAAAAAACCACTTCATACCAAGCAAAAGTTATCCAGGTCTGACTACACAAACTATCACAAAAGGTGCCAGAAAACAGCGGTATACCTTAACATTTCAAACGTCCTGGTTGAATAAGTACCCATGGCTAGTGTTTAGCCCGTGTCAGAAAGGAGGCCTTTGTAAGTTTTGCATTTTATTTCCACCAAATACTGGTCGGGTTAAAAATGCAGTGTTTGTAAGTCGACCGCTTGTCAAACTGTCAAAGGCCAGTGGAAAGGATGGTTATCTAGAAAACCATGCAGGCTGCAGCTATCACAAAGAAGCCGTGCTTAGAGGTACCAACTTTCTTGAAAATTACACTGAGCCATCTCGAGGTATCAAGTATAAAATCCTGGAAACAAATAAGAAGACTCTAGAGGAGAATAGACATATAATTGGCTGTATCATGAAAGTCATTCACCTCTGTGGCAAGCAAGGAATCGCTTTGAGAGGTCACAGAGACGACTGTACTAGCGAATCGGGAAACAAAGGAAATTTTTTGACCATATTGAATTTAATGGCAGAAAATGATAGCGTTCTTCGAAACCATCTCGCTGACGCACACCGAAATGCGAAATATACTTCAAAAACGGTTCAAAACGAGATAATTCAAATTATAGGAGACTTCATCCGGGACGTGATTACACGACACCTTAGAGATAATGATACACCGTTTAGCTTAATTGCCGACGAAGTGACCGACATATCAAATAAAGAAATTTTGTCAATATGTGTCAGATTCGTTTCTCTATCTCCAGATGTAAAAATCAATGAAATCTTTCTTGATTTTGTTCCGTTGGATGGCATTACAGGTGAACTGATCGCTAAGGCTGTAACTCAATCTTTGAAGAAACACGGCATTGAAATTTCAAACTGCAGAGGTCAATGTTACGATGGTGCTTCCTCGATGTCATCAGAGAAAGTAGGCGTACAGGCTCGGATCAAGGAACACAGCTCATCTGCGCTCTATACACATTGCAATAGCCATGTTCTTAATCTCAGTATAGCAGCTTCCTGTAAACTCCCAGCGATCAGAAACATGATCGACAGTGTAAACGAGATTTACCTGTTCTTCAGCAATTCACCAAAGCGCCAAAAACTTCTTGGGGCCATGATAGACCAGTGCGCGCCCGAGTCCAGGGTAAAAAAACTGAAAGGTTTATGTAAAACCAGATGGGTCGAGCGACATTTGTGTTTCGAAACATTGCATGACCTCTTTGGTGCTGTGTGCTCTACTTTCGAGTATATTTTGGACCCAAGTTCTACTGAACTCGCAGACACTACGACGGAAGTCCTGACCAACTGGAATAGAGAGACCCGTGTCAAAGCACAAGGGTTGCTGGCGGCCATGAAATCCTCTTCATTCCTTATTGCATTTGTTACCGTCAAAAACGTCTTAGAAATAATCAAGCCATTGACAGTGAAACTGCAGAAAAGGGATGTTGACATTGAAAATGCATATGGCATGATAGACGATACAAAGGAAGAAGTTAGTGATCTGCGATCGGGAATTAGCGACGATTTCTCGATTTGGTTCGCAGATGCGGAACAACTGGCTACTATAGCAAACTCGGCCATCACAGTACCACGTCTGTCTGGCAGGCAAATACATAGGGCCAACGCAGAATCGGCGAATGCAGAGGAGTACTTCTTGAGAAATACTGCCATTCCGTTTTGCGATCATATCGCAAGTGAGTTGAACGTGCGTTTCCAGGAAGAAAACAGGGCTGGAAAAGCGTTATTTTCCCTTTTACCAAAGAGGATATCAAAGACGGGTCCTGCTGAGGTGTCTACTTTAATAGACGACATGTCGATATGGGAGAACGACTTATTATCCCCTTCTTCGCTTAAACACGAAATCTTTGCGTGGAAACGCAAATGGGAAAGCGTTGATTGTATTGACACGAAGTATGATAACATGATAGGATGTTTGTCAGACATCGATAACGACATCTATCCGAACTTGGCCAAACTGTTTGTGATAGCATGTACGTTACCAGTCACCAGTTGTGAGGCTGAACGATCATTTTCTGTGCATCGGCGCACAAAGACATACTTGCGGTCCACAATGACCGATGAACGATTATCAGGTCTTGCACTCATGAACATTCATCCAGATATTGGCCTCGATTTTGATATCTTAACAAAAAAATTTGTACAGAAACATTCACGAAGAATAGAAGTGTAAATGACAACTAAAAAGCCAAGATATGATTAAAGATATTGATAATATACCTACCACATCGTCATCTTTGAGTTTTACATTTACACATTTTATGATTGCAACCCCCCCTTTGAAAAAATCCTAGATCCGCGCCTGCACTCTGCATTGGACAGTTTGGAAATGGTGCTCGCTCCATTATGGAACTGGCAATTTTTATGTAACCTTTCTTTTATACTTGACCTGGTATAACGTTTTTATTAGTGTATCATCAGAGACATATATGTCTCTGGTATCATTTATGATATAGATGGCAATAAGGAAGGGAGCAACCATTTGATTTTTATGAGGGGGGGGGGGCAGGAAGACTTTGCAAAAATAAAGTCCGGCTCAAATGTTTGGGGAAAAAATAATCCGGCCCGAAAGGCCGGCAAAAACAAAAAAAAAAAAAAAAAACAAAAAAAAAATAATCCGGCTCTGAAATTGGGCAAAAAAAAATTATTCAGGTCGGTGAAAGTCTCCCCCCCCCCCCCCCCCCCCCCCCTTAAAAATTAAATGGTTGCTCCCCAAGCTGTACATATATAACTTTCAACAAACCAGTAATATTAAGCACTACGACTTGTATCTCTTTCGAGATCAGTTAACTTCCCTGTTATCAAAACACCTGCTGGAATAAGAAAGACAAAGGCATACGTAATACATGTGTTCTTTGTCTCTGATAAAGATAATAAATAACGCGAGCACTAAAGACGAATCCCAGTATATATAACTAGTATAACCAGTATGTTACTAGGTACCATAGGTCGTGGAATCGAATCCCAGTATAGACCATTCTATCGCGTAACACACGGACGCGGCCATCTTTATACCACGTGACTATCCGCCATTAAGGTACTGAATATGGCTATCATCAAAATAGTCTCGTATCATCAGTAAACGACTTTTAAACAAGTTTACAAGTCCTTGCATCAGCTGATACTATCTATTGTGTGTGGTTTTTTTTTATTTGTTTTTTAATTAAGTTGTTTTTGCAGTTATGACAGTGATTATAAGTGAAATACAGACTATTTGCCATGGGTTGTCTTGGTAACATTACTTTACAAAACCTAAAGCAAACGGAGATAGATTCAATCTTATCGCTTATAATGAGAGTTTTATGAATAATTGACTGTTTAGTACTGATCTATTAAAATTAAATTATTTCAGAGACATAAATCTCTGATTATTCCCATGATTGTTACTTTGATCCACGTCCCTGTGTCGAGTGGTAGCTTGTACTCACAGAAAATGGATTATGTAACAGGTTTAAAACCAGGTTATCACCTGGGGTCAGTAACATCTCAGCATAGGTATCCTTGGCAAAAGTTAAAGCTACATTCCAGAAACTGTCGTCCGTATTACGCAACAAACTTTTTGGATTTATGTCGGGTGTTTAACCCCATCAATCATCCGTAAGACTATTATCGATACACGTGTATGTTGATTGGAGCAAATTAATTAACATTGCACACACGAGGGAAATAATGCAGTGAATTGACGTTCGTTTTTACCTAATGGCGGATCCTGCGCCTCCTTTGCAAAAGGGGGGGTCTAGGGGCGAATTTTGTCAATTTTAACAGAAAATTGGCCAAAATATAAGGTTTTGGTAAAATTTTGGGTCACAGCCGGGGGTGGGGCGAGCGACCCCTCCGTTCACCCTAAATCCGCCACTGTTTATCAAAGTTATTTTGGACAAGTTGATTTCGGTACTTGCGAAGTATCGTCTCTGTAGAGTTGTATTCAATTTTCATAAAACTGCAGGTCATGTTCCAAAAGATCAAATACGAATTTTTAAAAGGATTTTCCGAAATTTTCAACCCCAGGTTTTTCAAATAAGGATAGCCTGAATTTGGAAATAGTTAAGTAGATGATATTTCTCATCCCTGAATACAACAATTCATCTGCATGCTGAGATTGGTAAATCCTGAAATTTAGTGATAATCTGAGTAAAAGATACAAAAAATCTTCGTTTGTGAAATGGTCTAGGTGTTGATATTGATATTTGCCGAAACATAGACTATGTTTTGAAAGTTGTCTATGTCTGTTATATGTATATCATGTGTATACGTTGTGGAGTAAAATATCAAAACTAGGCATTAATGGGAAAACACTTACTGTTATTAAGTCTATGTATAGTAAAATTAAGAATAGTGTTTTATTAGATGGTAAAATATCAGAACCATTTATAAATCACTTGGGTCTTTTACAAGGGAAATAATATTCCCGATTCTGTACTCATTTTATGCTAATGATTGTGAGATGAAGTTTTTGGTAAATGGATGTAAACCTACTGAGTTACTTGATCTTTGTACTTACTCATGTACGCTGGTGATACTGTCATTTTTTCTAAAAGTATAAATGGTTTACAGTCTATGTTAGATTCGCTAGCTCTTTATACTGAAAAATGGTCTTTAACTGTAAATGTCGATAAAACAAAAATTGTAGTTTTTAGAAATGGTGGTAAGGTCAAAAATGAAGAATACTGGTTGTATAAAGGTAACAAAATAGACATTGTTGATGAATTCTGTTATTTGGGTAATGTTTTAATTATAATCGTAAATTTCAGAAAACACAAAAACAGTTATCGTTGCAATGTAGAAAATCTATGTTTGCGCTGAAGAAAAAATGTACTAATATGAACTTTAATCAGGTGACCCATCTATCTCTGTTTGACACATATGTAGCTTTTTACGGTTGTGAAATATGGGGTATGCATACGGCACCCGATATAGAAAAGGTTCACCTTGATTACATTAAAAGTATTCTTGGTGTAAAAAGGTCAACACCTAATGTAATGGTCTATTGTGAATTGAGTAGGCTTCCGTTATTATGCTTAAGAAAATTAAGAATCATCAAATACTGGCTTAAGCTAATGAGATCAAGTAATTGTAATTTGAAAACTTGTTTGAATTATTTGTATTCAGAATTTACTGAGAAGGCGAATTGTAGAAACTGGCTATCAAATGTACATAACATATTGTCTGAAATTCGTTTGAATGATATATTCTCGAATTATTTTACTTTAAAAGAGCCAGAAATTTTATCTATTGTAAAAATGCGTCTCATGGATATTATAAACAGACCATAATTGCTGATATAAACCCATCTTCAAAATGTTTTTTGTATAGGCATATTGTTGATAATTTATCATTGAAAGAATATCTCGAAAAACCTAGCAGAAAAAGGCTATCACAAAATTAAGACTGTCATCACATTGTTTACATGTAGAGTCTGGTAGGTATAAAAATGTACCCATTGAAAGACGTATTTGTTTTATTTGTAAGTCTGATGTGGAAGACGAGTTCCACTTTATGCTTAAACGTCCCGCATATAGTAATTTGAGGAAAACTTTTCTGAAACCTTATTACTACAAACGACCCTCTGTCTTTAAACTTGTTCAATTATTATGTTCTTCTAACACAAGTGAATTATGCAAATCTGGAAAATATATCAAGAAAGCTTTTGATTTAAGAAATACTCTATTATGAAATTATTGCAACTGTGGTTAATTTATCATGACACTGATTTAACCTTGTTATATTATTTATGTCGATTTTATATGTATATCTATATGCTGCATTTGCATTCGATGAATAAACTATATAAACACGTGTATATATGTCTCTGGTTATAGGAAGCGTTGTTTGACTCTGACTTGGATGATGGGACCCAAACACCGCCGTTTACTTAACTGCTCACGGGAGGGAGTGAGGTGGGGCTAATGACAAAACGACAAACGGAGTGTTCGGGTTTTAATGAATTGGACACTGTAAATAAGATGTTTTTATTCCGATTAAATATAGGCTCAACTTGGAATCTCTTAATGTTTTACTAGCTGCTGAACTAAGTGAACTAAGACATCTAAAAGACGAATGACAACAATGATATGCATGATTTGGCGCAGCAGTAATTAGGTCATTTAGAATGAATATTGTCAAATTTTAAGGTGTTACATGTATAATTAGCCTCAATTAACGAAATAAGACATCAAAGTATGTACTTTGCATTAAGGTTCTATGTCAGAGTGATATCTATGTTGTCTTGAAAGGTATTGATGTTACTGAGTGTAAAATGAAGGCTTGTACAATGTGAATTAATGCCCGTATAAGAGTTATCTCCCCTTGTTGAAAATTTTAAAATGCAGAAATTGTGATGGGTGAGCTTTTCTTTTATTCACGAGTCTTGATGAATAAAGATATAACTGAGTTTTTCACCGGAAACTATGTATAAATTTTGTCTTTTTTGAAAAAAAAAATATAAGCAAAACATAGGTACTTCCTGTAGGGTTCAATAGAAACTTTAACAACTTCTATGTCGGTGGAATAATGTTACTTTAGAAAATCCTTCGGTGAAAGGTTTTCTTTTATAGAATGCTTCAGAAGCATTCCAAGGTTATATCTATGGAGATCTAGAAAGGGTTCATTATACATCCAACACGTTAATCCTTCTTTCAGAGAAAAAGAGGGAAAGAAGGGATACATGTCCTCAGGAGGAGCCAATGGTCGACTTGGATTGAAAGTTGTGTTAAATTAGTTTGAATAATAATTCAAGTAATGGGATGTTACTATTATTATTTTAAAGGAAAGAAATACTCAGATAAGAGCTAACTTAAAGCATTTCTGAAGCACTCTTCCTCGGCTCTCATCTTAGATTTTCTTGTTCAAAGTATCAAAATATTCTCTCTTTTCATAAAATGAAATGTATGTGCATGAAATATTGTTTTTAAACTTTGACAAATTAAGTTTTGTGCAGATGAGGCATTTAAGAACATTACTTCACAGCAGTTTTTACAAATGTTTTGAAGACATGACAAAAAGGTTTGCAGGAACGTTTTTCAAATATGTTTTGAAAACATAATCTAGATGTGAAAATCATATTTTCAAAACACGTTTTTAAAACGTTTATTTAAAATGTTTATCAAACATGTTTTAACAATGTGAAAAAAAAAACATTCAAAATCACGTGAATAAAATTAACATTTTAAGAAAATGTTTTCGAAGCATTTATTAAATGTTTTGGAAATGTTTTTAAAATGTTTTGTGTTAACTGGACACTTAATTACGTCTGTGTGCGTCTGTTCTTCCACACGAAGTAATCTCTCCCAATAAAGAGTAATTATATAATTCGTAATCAGAATTTGATCAAATTTTACGAATAACGGGATTATATTTTAGGGAAATTTCAGTAGACAATGTTCATACTTCAGATAAATGTTAATTACCTTTCTGTGTATGGACTTTTTGACACTGGTCATCCAAGATCAAGGTTTTTGAAAGGTCAAAGTCTCTCAGAAAACAGAACTTTATAAGACAATGGGTTTATATTCAAGTGAATTTTCAACAAGTATTATACTACATCATGTCAGAATTAGGTCACGTCGAAAGGTCAAGGTCACTGAGCAACCACAACTTATCATGCAGCCCAACTTTTGTGTTCCTTGATAAAAATCAAATAACGACTGCTGTTTCTGTATGTCTCTAAGTTTTTCCATCCCTCTGACAGACCGTTATTTTTATATTTCAAATCAAACCTATCAACAAAGAAGATCTTAAATCCACAGACTTAAAGAGTAAGAGTCAGAGTAAGCAGTTACCAAGCCTGCAGTCCTGCCCCTTCCTGCCTCACAAGCGAAGCTGCGCAGGCCAGTGCCACCCCTCGGTTCAGGAGAGGGGGGCACGGCCGCAGCAGCGAAGCTGCGCAGGCCAGTGCCACCCCTCGGTTCAGGAGAGGGGGGCACGGCCGCAGCAGCGAAGCTGCGCAGGCCAGTGCCACCCCTCGGTTCAGGAGAGGGGGGCACGGCCGCAGCAGCGAAGCTGCGCAGGCCAGTGCCACCCCTCGGTTCAGGAGAGGGGGGCACGGCCGCAGCAGCGAAGCTGCGCAGGCCAGTGCCACCCCTCGGTTCAGGAGAGGGGGGCACGGCCGCAGCAGCGAAGCTGCGCAGGCCAGTGCCACCCCTCGGTTCAGGAGAGGGGGGCACGGCCGCAGCAGCGAAGCTGCGCAGGCCAGTGCCACCCCTCGGTTCAGGAGAGGGGGGCACGGCCGCAGCAGCGAAGCTGCGCAGGCCAGTGCCACCCCTCGGTTCAGGAGAGGGGGGCACGGCCGCAGCAGCGAAGCTGCGCAGGCCAGTGCCACCCCTCGGTTCAGGAGAGGGGGGCACGGCCGCAGCAGCGAAGCTGCGCAGGCCAGTGCCACCCCTCGGTTCAGGAGAGGGGGGCACGGCCGCAGCAGCGAAGCTGCGCAGGCCAGTGCCACCCCTCGGTTCAGGAGAGGGGGGCACGGCCGCAGCAGCGAAGCTGCGCAGGCCAGTGCCACCCCTCGGTTCAGGAGAGGGGGGCACGGCCGCAGCAGCGAAGCTGCGCAGGCCAGTGCCACCCCTCGGTTCAGGAGAGGGGGGCACGGCCGCAGCAGCGAAGCTGCGCAGGCCAGTGCCACCCCTCGGTTCAGGAGAGGGGGGCACGGCCGCAGCAGCGAAGCTGCGCAGGCCAGTGCCACCCCTCGGTTCAGGAGAGGGGGGCACGGCCGCAGCAGCGAAGCTGCGCAGGCCAGTGCCACCCCTCGGTTCAGGAGAGGGGGGCACGGCCGCAGCAGCGAAGCTGCGCAGGCCAGTGCCACCCCTCGGTTCAGGAGAGGGGGGCACGGCCGCAGCAGCGAAGCTGCGCAGGCCAGTGCCACCCCTCGGTTCAGGAGAGGGGGGCACGGCCGCAGCAGCGAAGCTGCGCAGGCCAGTGCCACCCCTCGGTTCAGGAGAGGGGGGCACGGCCGCAGCAGCGAAGCTGCGCAGGCCAGTGCCACCCCTCGGTTCAGGAGAGGGGGGCACGGCCGCAGCAGCGAAGCTGCGCAGGCCAGTGCCACCCCTCGGTTCAGGAGAGGGGGGCACGGCCGCAGCAGCGAAGCTGCGCAGGCCAGTGCCACCCCTCGGTTCAGGAGAGGGGGGCACGGCCGCAGCAGCGAAGCTGCGCAGGCCAGTGCCACCCCTCGGTTCAGGAGAGGGGGGCACGGCCGCAGCAGCGAAGCTGCGCAGGCCAGTGCCACCCCTCGGTTCAGGAGAGGGGGGCACGGCCGCAGCAGCGAAGCTGCGCAGGCCAGTGCCACCCCTCGGTTCAGGAGAGGGGGGCACGGCCGCAGCAGCGAAGCTGCGCAGGCCAGTGCCACCCCTCGGTTCAGGAGAGGGGGGCACGGCCGCAGCAGCGAAGCTGCGCAGGCCAGTGCCACCCCTCGGTTCAGGAGAGGGGGGCACGGCCGCAGCAGCGAAGCTGCGCAGGCCAGTGCCACCCCTCGGTTCAGGAGAGGGGGGCACGGCCGCAGCAGCGAAGCTGCGCAGGCCAGTGCCACCCCTCGGTTCAGGAGAGGGGGGCACGGCCGCAGCAGCGAAGCTGCGCAGGCCAGTGCCACCCCTCGGTTCAGGAGAGGGGGGCACGGCCGCAGCAGCGAAGCTGCGCAGGCCAGTGCCACCCCTCGGTTCAGGAGAGGGGGGCACGGCCGCAGCAGCGAAGCTGCGCAGGCCAGTGCCACCCCTCGGTTCAGGAGAGGGGGGCACGGCCGCAGCAGCGAAGCTGCGCAGGCCAGTGCCACCCCTCGGTTCAGGAGAGGGGGGCACGGCCGCAGCAGCGAAGCTGCGCAGGCCAGTGCCACCCCTCGGTTCAGGAGAGGGGGGCACGGCCGCAGCAGCGAAGCTGCGCAGGCCAGTGCCACCCCTCGGTTCAGGAGAGGGGGGCACGGCCGCAGCAGCGAAGCTGCGCAGGCCAGTGCCACCCCTCGGTTCAGGAGAGGGGGGCACGGCCGCAGCAGCGAAGCTGCGCAGGCCAGTGCCACCCCTCGGTTCAGGAGAGGGGGGCACGGCCGCAGCAGCGAAGCTGCGCAGGCCAGTGCCACCCCTCGGTTCAGGAGAGGGGGGCACGGCCGCAGCAGCGAAGCTGCGCAGGCCAGTGCCACCCCTCGGTTCAGGAGAGGGGGGCACGGCCGCAGCAGCGAAGCTGCGCAGGCCAGTGCCACCCCTCGGTTCAGGAGAGGGGGGCACGGCCGCAGCAGCGAAGCTGCGCAGGCCAGTGCCACCCCTCGGTTCAGGAGAGGGGGGCACGGCCGCAGCAGCGAAGCTGCGCAGGCCAGTGCCACCCCTCGGTTCAGGAGAGGGGGGCACGGCCGCAGCAGCGAAGCTGCGCAGGCCAGTGCCACCCCTCGGTTCAGGAGAGGGGGGCACGGCCGCAGCAGCGAAGCTGCGCAGGCCAGTGCCACCCCTCGGTTCAGGAGAGGGGGGCACGGCCGCAGCAGCGAAGCTGCGCAGGCCAGTGCCACCCCTCGGTTCAGGAGAGGGGGGCACGGCCGCAGCAGCGAAGCTGCGCAGGCCAGTGCCACCCCTCGGTTCAGGAGAGGGGGGCACGGCCGCAGCAGCGAAGCTGCGCAGGCCAGTGCCACCCCTCGGTTCAGGAGAGGGGGGCACGGCCGCAGCAGCGAAGCTGCGCAGGCCAGTGCCACCCCTCGGTTCAGGAGAGGGGGGCACGGCCGCAGCAGCGAAGCTGCGCAGGCCAGTGCCACCCCTCGGTTCAGGAGAGGGGGGCACGGCCGCAGCAGCGAAGCTGCGCAGGCCAGTGCCACCCCTCGGTTCAGGAGAGGGGGGCACGGCCGCAGCACTTACTTACTTACTTACTTACTTACTTACTTACTTACTTACTTACTTACTTACTTACTTACTTACTTACTTACTTACTTACTTACTTACTTACTTACTTACTTACTTACTTACTTACTTACTTACTTACTTACTTACTTACTTACTTACTTACTTACTTACTTACTTACTTACTTACTTACTTACTTACTTACTTACTTACTTACTTACTTACTTACTTACTTACTTACTTACTTACTTACTTACTTACTTACTTACTTACTTACTTACTTACTTACTTACTTACTTACTTACTTACTTACTTACTTACTTACTTACTTACTTACTTACTTACTTACTTACTTACTTACTTACTTACTTACTTACTTACTTACTTACTTACTTACTTACTTACTTACTTACTTACTTACTTACTTACTTACTTACTTACTTACTTACTTACTTACTTACTTACTTACTTACTTACTTACTTACTTACTTACTTACTTACTTACTTACTTACTTACTTACTTACTTACTTACTTACTTACTTACTTACTTACTTACTTACTTACTTACTTACTTACTTACTTACTTACTTACTTACTTACTTACTTACTTACTTACTTACTTACTTACTTACTTACTTACATTGCAGGTATTCAAATTCCTCCCACATTCAGTCTCCTGAAAGAATTGAGATTTCATTAGACAAAAGATAATTCATCGTCGGAGACCCACGTCTCATTGCCCTACGTTTATCACGCAGCGCTAGCGGAAAAAAGGCCGTGGGTTTCAGACGATGAAGATAATTATAACATATATTTTGTTGGAGTCACCATAGCTATATGTTTTACTTTAATAGCTACAGGAGGATCTAGAGGATTCATGTAATTTATACGCGAACCCCCCTTCCCCGCTGACATATTGAATATATTACATTATTACTTTAAAAACTGAAATACCAGTGTGACGTCACTAGCTTTATTGGTCTACGTAGATACCCTAAGAGTCTGGCTATGATACTTGGGGTAAAAATCGGGGTTTATCGTTAGCGTTAATACAGCTTTTAAGTTCTTCTGTATAAATTCTAACGTGGTTTTCTTCACATACGACAGGAAATCTGTAAAACATGTATTCAAAATTCAATTATCTGAACAGTAAAATATTTTTATTATTACTTTTTCACAAAATTCTTCCCAGAATACGCATGCTCTCTATGATAAGGTCCGATGCTTTAAACTTAATGTTCCCAATGCTCGTTATCAAAATACCCGCATGTCCGACTTCCAGAATCTCTCCACCCCTCCCTCCCCTCTCCGCCTACTGCTCCATCTGCTCATGTTTACACTTAAAGTTCACTACCTGCAAAAATAATAAATACAAGCGACGGTTCGTGTACATGCACTTAACTTGACTATGAAACTAGCGAAAATCAAACCACCATCCATTACGAACCGCCCATCGTAAATACTTAAGCACACATAATGTTAATTATATGTACATGTATATATAATTATAAAACAAATATAAAACAAACAAAAAAACCCCACTATCACTTACAATACCCGTACATTTCTTTGTTACTGCTAATAGGTATATAACATCAGTACAGGAAACTCGGGTATCTGGAAGGAAATCAAGGGCATTCGGTCTGGTGCAGACTGTTTGTCTATACAGGAACGAGAGACTGCTGTGAGTTGTAGCTCACGGTGTTAACTGGCAGCGCCGCTGAAACATCTCTGTAAAATAAAATCTAAATACACCACGACATCAAGATTTATGTAAATCTAATAGTACACATGGTCAAAATAAAACTCCAAAACACAGAATCATAAATTGTCTCTTACAGCATATTAAAAATTTCATCAATTACCTTCTAAATTAATTATGAATTATTTTATGAAAAATTCAAAGTTCACAATTCTAATGTCTTATTCAAAAGCATGTAAAGAGAAACAAAGTATGAAAATATTAAGAAAAAAAAAATTGATTAAAGTAAATTTAACAGTACATACCTCGAAAGTTTGCCGATGCAGTCAGGATACCATGCTGTCCAGGGGATCGGAATTTCTTCCGATGACCAAAGCCAGGCATGCTAGCTGTATTTATACTACATAAAGCGGTTCACACTAGATATTTCTAGATAAAACCCACATTACAAAGGGTATTTCTCAACACTGAGTTAAAATCTAAGTTTGAATACTTTCTGACACGTAAGGCACAATGTAAAATATTGATTCATTTGGGATCTTAATGGAGTGATGTAAATTATGGATGGGTGTGATACTGTTTAAACTCATCTTATATGTTAATCTTAAGGTTTATATTATTAACCAAACTGTATAAAAATATCGTACAATAACCTCTTTTTCTTTTTGTGAACGTTACATATCTTAATTAATATTACTTCACTGTTTTATTCGAATGTTCGGTTCATGCGAACACTCTTTTTCATTCGAACACGCAGTTTTGTAAAAAAACATTCGTACTGTTAACGTGGACTGATTTGCTTGATCCGCCTGATAGTTTTGTTTACATATTTTCATGGGTATCTGATTGTTTGAAAACAAATTCCTCAATGAAGAATAAAAAACAACACTATTCTTTTAAAATATATTCTTATTATTTACAAAGAGTTTCACGTGTGATATTTAAACAATCTAAACCCCCCTCTTTGGTTTTATTTTATTTGGTCCGTCAACTTCTACAGCTAAATGTCATACTGACTGCGTAATATCGTCATTTTCATTATTTTGATTTGCAGTGATGGTGTTTATTTCTGTACATGACTTTGTGTAGTTATGCTGATACAGAGGCCATTACTTCCTTATCATACATCGCAAAGCGTTTTTAGAACTTCGGGAAGCACAGCCCCCACTCTTAACCAACCCACCTCCATCCACACTATTCTGGCTGATTTTGGACCGATTTTTCTCACATTACGAAATGAATTGAAATTCAAAGTCCCCCCTCCCCCCCAACATTTTGACATGCTTCTTACAGCCCTATCCCTAAATCCCACCCTTTATCATTCTCTTGCTCACATTACTGGATCCGCTCCTTACCCTAGTTATAGAGTTTAATCTCCAGATGCCTGTTATATTAATCAAGAAAATGTTTTAACTTGCATTTTCAAATTAGATATATTAGTGTTGTTATTTCAGAGAATTGAATTCAAACTATGTCTGACTAGGGTCTTGGGGGCGGGGAGTAGGACAGAGACTGCAGCTGTGTCCCCTCCCCGCCTGACCAGGGTCTTGAGGGACGGGAAGTAGGGCAGAGATTGCGACTGTTGAGGCCCCAGAGGTTGAGGCAAGATTTCAGATGATTACCCTTTTCAAGTCTTGTAGGTGAAGCAGGAATTTTTGAAAAAAAAAGAAAATATAGGAAGGTTTTTAAAGAAGATTGGCAGATTCGACATGTAATTAGGAGTCCGAGTGCAGTGTCCAGGGTCCGGTGCCATAAACTGAGACAATACTTAAGTCAGTTATTTCATTTTAATTTATTCCATTATCGAAAGTTCAAATAAATTGCCATGCAGGATGATTTATTTCTATTTATCGACAGAATAAAATCCCAATCCTACTTATTATTTCATTGCTGAGCAAAAGAATATGAAATTTTGACTTAAAAAATTTCCTCAGTTTATGGCTCCGGACCCCTGGCCTTTAGCTGTAGCGCTGTAACTTGTGTCTTGTGTGGGCCAAAGGGTAGGTAAGAACTGCACGTGGACCTGGGATCGGGAGGAGTATGACTCCCTTTATGTAACTGATATTCGAGATCATGGAAGAATAAAGCCTGGGAAATTATTGTTTTATCACCTTAATTCAAGACCATCCATCAATAATAAACTTCGATTAAAACTGATGTCGCGTAACCCACATTTAATTCAGCAACGCCTACAAACTTCACTTGATATAAGTACATAAGTCTTTCTGGGTCCCATGTTGTGCTCGACTGAACGTAAAGGGTGTTTCTTCGTAGTCATTGGACTCTAGTTAGTTCTAGATTCCCTGTCTAATGTATACATGCCTTTTTCCATTTCCTCCCTTTCTTGACTTTTAATGGTCGCAGAGGCATTCTACAATTGAACCAGCCACAGTCCAGTTTATCCCATCCTTGGCCTCACATTACTAAGATAGGAGTGAATCTACAGTTGTCCCGGCTTTCAGTCCCACTTCTCCTTTTTGGACCTGACTTGGGGGAGGGGGGGGGGGGGTTCGTGGTGGTACATGTATATGGATCTGCAGCTATCTATGCTGGCAACCCGTCTTGACCGTCCTTGATCTGGTCTAGGAAGTTTTGAAGGTATTGTTCTGCATAAGTCCCGACAGAGGTCTCAACTCTCCTTATGGACCTAGTTGTCGGAGTATTGATAGTATCAGCTGTCATCTGTCTCGGTATCCGTGGTGCTATATCGCCTTTCTGGCCTAATCAGTATAGGCTTGTAATTATGCCGACCTTAGTCGATTCGCTACAATCATTCCATATGGTGGATCACAGTTTCATCTCCACCTCTTTACACTGGATTCCTCACTCAGTCAGGCTTATGACTAAGTACACACTGGAGTGCTCACTCAGTCAGGCTTATGACGAAGTGTACACTGGAGTGCTCACTCAGTCAGGCTTATGACAAAGTGTACACTGGACTGCTCACTCAAACAGGCTTATGACGAAGTGTATACTGACGTGCTCACTCAGACAGGCTTATGACGAAGTGCACACTGGAGTGCTCACTCAGTCTGGCCTATGACTAAGTGTACACTGGAGTGCTAACTACCTCAGGCTTATGACGGAATGTATACTGGAGTGCTCACTCAGTCAGGCTTATGACAAAGTGTACACTGGAGTGCTCGCTCAGTCTGGCCTATGACTAAGTGTACACTGAAGTGCTAACTAACTCAGGCTTGTGACTAAGTGTACACTGAAGTGCTAACTAACTCAGGCTTATGACGAAATGTATACTGGAGTGCTCACTCAGTTACGTCTATGACGAAGTCCAGCGCTTAACCACTACAACAATCCTGTCTGCGCCGCAAGTCAAGCGCTTACTCACTATATCAAGCGCACACCAAGCGCTTAACTACTACAGCTCCGGTCTGATGTGGAAAACAACGCTACGCAGCTGAGCTGCTGATTCAGTGCTTTCATTTGGTCCGATGTGGGGCACAAGCCTACGTGCCATCCTCTAGTCGGATGTCGGGCACAAGCCTACGCATCTGCGCTGCTGTGATAGTGATGTCTTTGGTCCGATGTGGGGCATAAGCCTACGCAGCAGCTGCGCTGCTGTGGTAGTGCTCTCCCCTGATCTAATGTGGGACACTTGTAAGCCTACGCACTTGCGCTCGGTACTGACCCTCCCTAATGCCTTGTGAAATCATATAAGGTAGGCAATATTTCTATAACGACGAGGAAACGGAGAGACAAAGAGAAAGTATATGAAGATTGAGAAACAACTATAATGTAATCCAGGAACCATGACTAGGAACTTAAACACAAGTCCCAAGGGAAGGAGCATAGAAGTGGTAAGGGTCCAGATAATTCTTGCCCCTCGCACGCATCATCTGAAGTCTCATAGGAGAGGGGTTCTTGGCCGAAGAGCAAATGGATAGACGTGATGAAGTATAGGACATCGCTCTTGCATCTGACCACGTGTAGCATGGGACAAGGCCTATTGTGCCCTTCATTCTATAGTATCTTTACTGGACCTAGAGACTTGTTGACGCAGAAGTGTTTGCTATGTGACACTAAGATGGACGAAATTAAAATAGGAAAGCAGAGCAACCTACATAGTCCATGACTGTGGCCATCCCCTCCCCTCCTACTGTGCAAGGCCTCTGTGGCAGGTAAAGTAAGCGGCTTTCATGGAACTACTTTGAGAGCCGATTGGAGCGGTAGCTACAAGCTGGACTCTTCCACTCCCATTGACTGTATGAGCTGAAACACCTGCATATTTCCCTGTCTACTAATCATGTCATACGAGGAGTCCTAGTCCTGCTTGTTGGTATAGCAGCTGGTCCTGCACGTCTCCCGGAACATTGTAACCTTGTCAGGAGGATAGAATAAGAGACATACATGTTGTATGTCTGTAGAAGGATCAGAGACATGCCACACATGTTGTATGTCTGTGGTAGGATCAGAGACATGCCACACATGTTGTATGTCTGTAGTAGGATCAAAGACATGCCACATATGTTGTATGTCTGTGGTAGGATCAGAGACATGCCACACATGTTGTATGTCTGTGGTAGGATCAGAGACATGCCACACATGTTGTATGTCTGTGGTAGGATCAGAGACATGCTACACATGTTGTATGTCTGTGGAAGGATCAGAGACATGCCACACATATGTTGTATGTCTGTGGTAGGAATAGAGAAATGCCTCACATGTTGTTTGTCTGTGGTAGGATCAGAGACATGCCATACATGTATATCTGTGGTAGGATCAGAGAAATGCCACACATGTTGTATGTTTGTGGTAGGATCAGAGACATGCCACACATGTATGTCTGTGGTAAGATCAGAGACATGCCACACATGTATGTCTGTGGAAGGATCAGAGACATGCAACACATATATGTTGTATGTATGTGGTGGGATCAGAGGCATGCTACACATGTTGTGGTAGGATAAGGAAAAATTGCTCTGACCTGCAAAAAGAAACGAGTTAACCACTTCTTTTAGCGTTTGGCTTTAGAATCGTTGAGACAAGGCTTCAAAGTTTGTCTTCCACTCCGTTACCAAAGGAGATCGAGGGGGTTGTATCTTGTTTAGGAATGAAAACATTTTAGAAATTTGATATTGATTTTAGACCACAAAATATTTGCAAAATGCTTTGTAATGAAAATACACGGAATAAATGCCTTATTGTTGGTGTTCATGAAATTTGTGCGTGACATGCTGGCTTCGCGGTTCAAGGAATTTGTGCGTGACATGCTGGCTTCGCGGTTCAAGGAATTTGTGCGTGACATACTGGCTTCATTTTCCATGAATACCAACAATTAGACGTTCATTCCTAGACTATCTTTCTTTCAAGAGGAAAAATTGAGAGTACTTAAGTTCAAAATGCCAATGAGGGGCCGTATAACACAAATCATCAAGGACATACACATAAAACATGATAATGGTCAACTAAACACAGACATAAGAGGACGACATTACAAAAATATACGATTGTACTGCAGTTACGATACTGACGGTCAATTAAAATAACAAACGTCACTCAATTGGTGTGGTTTACTGGGTTATGGGCACCCACCTTCCCACTCACCGCAAAAACCGCACAATCAAGGGACATACATACGAAAAATTTATTGCTATTAGTAGTGATCGAGGATACATGTATTAAAAAGTTTATTAAATTGTTTCTATAAACACATGCACACAATTTTGGCTTTGTAGGAATTGACAAACGTCTACACAGCGCGGATTTACATGTAAACAATTGGAGATACGCTTTGGTATGTACGTTCTAGGCACGAAAGGCGTAAATTAAAAGGCTAGTTTGTAATTTTTTAAAACTTTTTTATGGTATTATCATTATGAGATCTCACTGTTTATTTTGATTCACAGTTCCTTTCATGTTCAATCGAATTAATACCACAAACTCCTTGATGTCATTCTGTGTCGGGGGTAATGCCTCTAGGTTGGCCAGCAGTCTCGATATGACATAGTTAGCAGTCAGGGTACGACATGGACATGGTATATTACTGCTATTTGGGGTTTAGCTCACTAACTCCATGGCAGCCCACACTAATTAGAGAATAGCTAAAATTATTCGATTGTTGACATTGATTTTCCCTTCCTTTTTGCTTGTCCTGACAAGACCTATATGTGCATTGTTTTCAGTGATGGGATTTTCTCCTAATAACCATTAACTAATGATTGAATTGATATTTTTATGCTTGCATACAGCAACACTTTTCTCTGGTTGAATAATACATGTATATCTATGTATATCTATGTAATAATAATAATAATATTAATAATAATAATAATAATAATAATAATAATAATAATAATAATAATAATAATAATAATACTGTTTATTAACGTGACAGGAAGTATATACATTGCATAATATCAAAACAAGTAAGTTTAACATATGAAATATATACTACATAGAATGCAATGTAGAGATAACCCAGCCAATTGGCTTATCAGTCACGAATAATCAATAATGAACGTTAAGGTGAAAGATGAAAGGTGGTCTATATAAAAGTGTCCTTGACCGCCCTTTAATATTAAGTTAATATTGTGATTTAATTACAAGTGCTGTTTTAATATATTTTGCCAATGGAGAAATTAACTTTTTATGTGAACACAACAATAGCAGTTTTTCTTTATCGGACAGTGATGGAAAATCAGTTACTAAAGTGATTGCCGATTGGTATAATATAGATCGAATTGTTATATATTTTGAACAATGAAATAAAAAGTGTACTTCCGACTGTATATCTATGTATATCTATGCTGGCATGCATAATTATTAGCGGTGCTTATCATTCACCGACATTTGTATATAACGACAGAAATGATAGGTCATCTGCTACTGTTAGGCAGCCCGCATATATATAGTACAAATGCCTTTTCCTAAGTTGTTTTCCTCTAGTTCCGTGAGATCATTTACATACATATTGTATAAGTGAGTGGAGAGTACTCCTGTCTCACCTCTTGTAATATTTGTTATGTCATTGTAATCCCCCCCCTTCCATTTTACTCTACCGGGTAGCAGAGAGCCCTTCATACATCCCTTTTACCGGTAAGGCTCCAAACACTTAGATTAACCCCTGTGTGGTAAAGTCTAGTATTATCCTGTGGTTAACTACTTCAAAGCGTTTTGGCTATCTGATGTTGCTAAAAATAATGGAGAATTCCTATATTGAGAGTCTAAGCTTGCCTCAGAGACTATTAACGTATCTATTGCCAGGGAGGATCCTATAATTTGTAAACCCAAATTGTAGTCGAGATTCATCCTTGTTCATTCGTTGTAGTCTGAGGAGTAGATTTTTTTTACAATCCTTTCCTTTTTATGGACTGGGTTGATTTAACCTGTTTTAAAAAATTTCGGGAATAACCCTTGATGATATAATTTTGTTGAATAACTCTGTTAGTAAGTCTAGCAGCAATGTTTTACCTAATTTGATATGTTCAGCAGCAATGCCATATTCTATTGGTGATTTATTATTGTTTAGACTGTTTATGACTTAATTTCCTCCATCTCGGCTCGCTTGCATGGGTCTATCTGTTCGACTATATGCTGTAATATTTTATATAGTTTTTAAAACCTTACATGGTTATATGTTCTTGGAAATTACTGTGAAATATAATTTCTTCTTTTGGAACTGCAAGATCGTTGTAATGATTTGCAACACCTGTTCTTCGCAGAATCGGAGCTGCGTTCAGAAACGTGAGCACTCGATGCGCAGCCAAGTGCACATTATTTGAACGAAGGTACTCACTGTAGCGCTAGCGCGCGCTCGCGATACAACATCCTAGGTGTTTTACAAAGATTCTCAAGACAGGGACTAATATGCTAAAATGACCACGCTGCAGTTGGACGAACCTAATTTTATTTTATCATTAATTATTTTAATTAATCAATTATGTATTGAAATTTATTATCATTTATGATGGTTATTATTAGAAAGTAATTTCATATTCGAGAGCTCTCTCTCTCTCTTTCGTTCAAGAATGTTAAAATTCCAGCAGCGGGTTCGCACTAGGCGCTCTCTTTATTGAACACGCCCCCGTTTTCCATTTCTGCACAGTTAACCATAAGCGTATCATGTTTAAGATCGTTGTAATTTTTTTCTCCTTTATGCCTTTTAATTATTTTATAGAAGAATATCGAATTTGGATTCTTCGTGAGCTTGTTGTAAAATCTGTTTATATCCTCTGCATTTTCTCTTCGCATTTGTATTCTTACCACTTTCTTAGCTTCTTTTCGTTTTCGTTTCGTACCCCGCTGAAACGTCTTGATATCGAAACGTGCTGATGCCGAAACGTCCTGTATCCAAAATTGACAATATGGCGGACCAAGTACCTGGCGCTGGTCTTGGTACAGACCTTTCTTCGGCTAATCAACCAAACGCTTTGCAGAATGCGATGAAATCGGATAAACAGACTCTATTGGCAGTTTTACAGTTCTTGAAGAAAAATAATCTCAAAGTATGACTCACATTGAGAATGTCATAATACTCAAAAATCTACTTCAGTTCAGACTTAATTTCTTCAGACTTAGTCTAAAAGTCTAACAGTAACCTGCTTATTTAGTAATGTCTTAGACCTTAGCGCAAATCCAATACGGTTACAGTGTTTGTCTTCTTGGAATTTGTCAGTTTTACAAATTTTCCGTTTTAAATGTAGAATGTATTAATTTATTTTGTATCTTATTTCAGTGATTTTAACCCTAGTCATGCTGGACCCGGAATAATCCGGGCATCGAATACACGCGCTGTGAGCTGAACCCGGAATAATCCGGGCAACAACTAGGTCGACTATAGCTTAATTTTAGATCGTATCTATAGCCTTCCAATCGTTGTAAACGTTATAAAAAGACTTTCTATATGTGAATACAGAATTCCTATCTTTAAAAATTTCCATGACGTCACCTTCAATTTGATTGGTTCGTATATTAAGGTACGGGAAAAAGTGAGATCAAAATTTGTATTTCAAGATGGCGGATTTATAAACACAACTCGATTCTTTCTTCAAATAAGTCTTTGGAAACGATGATAGTGATGTGGAACTTGATGCACTTAATGTCGCAGATATAATTGAAGACAATGATTACTAAAAAGATATACGATCGGGTAGATTTCATGAATAATCGACGCGCACGTGACGGCAGCCGGCCACATGTACGTGTTGACCTGGGATTTAATCGATTTTACAGGTGTTTGTAAACATCACTGAAGACCGTCGATCTTCTTTGGATTTCCTCAATTTGTTTATCAATGATTACAATGACACATGAAACTTATCGGTGTGTATACCAGTATCTACGGAAAATGCCGGCAACTTAAAACATACCTCCGTTTGTCGTAATTGAATTTTCACAAAAAGGAAGGGGGAATAAAGGTGTTTACCGATTAATTATTATGATGCCGATGGGCCTTATTGTTACTGGACAACATGTTTAGTGAACGTGATCCATTCTTTTTATCGGTGATCACTAGATATCGACTCTGGCACTTTTAATTATTTTTCACCTGGCCGATACTACCTTACAGGTACGACGTGGAAACCGCGATTTTAATCGGTTATTCAAACTAGTTCAGTTATATAACGAAAATGGGCATCAGTTTGGTGCAGTATATACACCAATCAGCATCTCTCATTAGATATACTTTATATACTTTTAAATGTTACCTGAGTTTTACCTGAGTAGTAACTACTGGCCTACTGGTGTGTGACTTTTATTATATTTTTATTTCATATTTCATTATTTTCAATCTCTTTTATTGTATTTTTGAAAATATATGCATATATTTATTGCTAAATCTAGCTTTTTGTCACTTTACCTGTATTTACCTGCAGTTTACCTTTACTGTGCATAAATTGTGGTCAAACTTTTACAATATTCATAAACTTCAAATATTCCTTAACATTTTGGTATATGATATGCCTATATTATTATGCAAACATCTTTCATAAAACAGCGTACAAAAACATGCTTTTATTTTTTAAAATACATAGAAAAATATTCAGCTCAGAGCACTATTTCTGTGTATTTTATGTAGCATGACTAGGGTTAATAACTTACTGATAAACATTTTTTTCCCAATTTTACATGATGTAAGGGGCAATAGTGGACATATGAAGTTTGTCATTCACATTTGTAGATTATTGGGACGTCATCATCCATGCATTGATGTCATAATTAAAAGTCCAGCAAACATGGTTTGTTCGGCATTCTTGAAGTCAGACATCCGGGAATTTGATAAAGAGCATTCGGAACATTTGGTGTAAAGCATTGGACTTTATAATAGGGAGCAATGCATGTTCCGTGAGGAATTTTGTTAAAAAGGAATGATTTAAATATTTTGTCATTCAAACAAGTCAATTTTGAACATCTGTTTTACACATTTCTGATCGTATTTTATAATAAAAGCCCTTTGGAAATGATACAGAAGAACTTAAAGTTGTATTGACGCTAACGATAAACCTTGAGTTTTACCCCAACAGTCATAAACAGACTTCTCAAGTATCTACATAGAGCAATAGAGACAGTGAGGTCATGCCGACTTCGAGAATAAGGCTCCTTACATCATTTGAAATTAGAAAGCTCTCTATTTGTCGAGGTCCCGTTCCCGGCTGACCAGTTACCAGCAAGTACATTTATAGGAGTATTCATAACGTGAATTTACGAAAATTTCATATGTACATGTAACAGTAGATTCCCTGTATATTGCAGATAATCACTCAAAAAACCCCCATAAAATCATGTTTCAAAAGTCAGACTAACAATTAACCGGGAAGCTGGTCTTATGTGGTAAATGGTCTTTGACCAATAGCCAAGGTGGTTTATCATCTTTTTATTGTTATTTTTATTTTTCGCATTTGATAAGCCACACATCAGTAACAAATGAATGAACACTCATCAGGATTAGAAACATATAAGACCATATCACAGTCAGGAGCTTTGTTGTTGTCAGTCATGTTGTAAAATTTAAATTAAAAAATGAAAAAAATAATTGCTGCATGAAATGGACGTTGTATCTAGAACTGTAGTACTTTTTATAAAACCTAATTTCCAGATATTGAAAAGAATAAATAAACCTGTCTTTCTATAATGCTTTTACTAATTGCTTTTATTTACATCTCGTAAGTTGAACATTTTTCTTAACTAGCGGGTCAGGTTCCTATCCATTGACAGTTTTGATTTTAAACAACGACCTTTCCATGTAGATAATGTAAAATTTACAATTGCCAAAGTGGCTATTGTGGCTGAATTTTCTTATCCACCTCTGAAAATTAGTGACCCTGGCAAATATGGCAACCTTTATCGCCAACACAGAATAAAGATTAGCGTATAGTGCAAAGCAAGTCCAGACTGTGAATTGGCAATGCTGTCTGTCCATTCTTCCTGTGTCAACAGTTTAGCTTGATCCCTTACATATCATAAAAGATAATTTTGCCAAATTTGATGGGTTTGAAAACATTAACAAGTTCTTCTCAACTGATGCAAAATTTGGTGTCCTTGACCTTAGTTTTATTCTTCAGTGAACACAGTTAATTTGCAGGTAGCTTGATCTCTTGCATACCATTAATGATACATAAGTCAAGCTTGAATGGTTTGTGCATTGTACACATTGATAATTTTTCTCAACTGATGCAGTATTTGGTGAACTTGACCTTGATTTCATGCTTCAATGAACACATACTGATATTGTGTTTAGTTTTATTTCTTGCATACCACTAATGATACTTAGGTCAAATTTGGTGGATTTGTAGACATTGATAAGTTCTTTCTGATTTACACAAAATTTGGTGACCTTGATTTCACATTTTGGTGAACACAGGCTGATTTTGCAACTTATTCAGTTTATTGAAAGTTAGTATTTACATTTTATATTTTAATTTTTAGGCCACACCAAATTAATTATTAGTTCTTCAGACATATTTAACAATTTTAAGGGGCGAGCGGGCGCAAAAATAAATTAAATTAATTTTCAAAATGAAGTTGAAATTACAAAAGTTTAACAAAATAAGGACCTATAGAGTTACGGAAGTTATGAAATATTTATAAGATCTGCCTCATTTTTAGAATATCGATGTCTTAATCAATAAAAATGACTCCATTTGAAGCCTTTAAACACAGATCATCATCAGTTTGGTGTACAATTCTGACTCGGGAATCTATCAGGTCGTTTATGAAGACCAGTAACATCTTTTTTAAGGCATATTCAGGAAGCATAGTGTCAAGTCTAGAAGGAAAAATAGCTCTTGGCGTTCGATTGGAAAATTCGTGCGGGATTAATTTTTTAATATTAAAATTTGAAATTGGCAATTTTAGGTGCGGTCGCTCTTGAAGAACTTATAATAAATTTGACGTGGCCTTATACTGTACGTGTACATGTATTAGCGCAATCAAATTTTACCGTAAAATGCTCGAAAGAGGGGTCGGCAGTATTTTAGCGTAGTCATGAATTAGCGCATTTGTCATGTTTGATTAGCGCAATTTATCCATTAAATCAGCGCATTCAAAACAGTTTTGGGTAAAAAAAAAAATAGTGCGTTTAAGTATCTTACTTACGAGGAATTGAAATATATGCCACACGTGCGATTATCGAATCGGCTGATATGACATGTTTGCCATTGGACATAATTAACGAGTACATGTACCTGGAGTTGTTAAACCGTTGATTGGCTTGGATGACAAGCGTCGGGTCAATTACCTTACTCACAGTATATACATTGACTCAAATACAACCTCAGTTCATTCATGTTTATCCAACAACCTACGATATCATTGAAAGCAAAACACCTAGTTATAATGATAAGTAATAATTCATTTTTAAAGAAAGACATATAGAAAACAAAATGCCATTCTTACGTTTTACGGACGAAGCCATTGTTTTCATAAGTTGATATAAAATAAATTACTTGTATCGGTGACCGCTCTTTGCCTATAATTACGTAATAGACGGTATTGTAGAAGCGATATGCTTAGCGGGGGATTAATTCCTAAACTTCAAACCAAGTTTTTTTTAATTCTTGCGTTGGCTTTGTGATAATCATATCGACAGTGTCCGGTAATGCAAACATCTTTAATCGATCGTTACTTGCGTCCTCTTTATGCTTTATCAAAATAAATGATGAATTTGTTCCCGATGTTTATTTGATAGACATAACTATAGAGTTGAAACGGAAGTGCCCATTTAATTCTATCGATCTCATGTACTTTATATTAGCGTAGTCATGAATTAGCGCACTTTGAACAGCGCTAATTGCGCTAAAATATGAATACCGCAAAAACAAGTACACATACAGTATATAAATTTCACTTAGAGAGTTTGTACCTGGATACAGTTTCTCCATTTTTAGGACAGTTTATCACACACATATATATATATATATTTTAATATCATATATATAAATTTTGCTTGGAAAGTTTGTACCTTCGTACAATTTCTCCATTTTTAAAACAGTTTATCACATATATATTTTATTACCATTAAAGGTTACTGTCTTTGACAATTTTACATACATGTCCCGATACCTTTACATCCTATTAAATTTTCTGTTTGTTTGAGCAGACAAAACATTAAAAGTAGATATTTGACCACGAGGAATTCTAGACATCATATGTCCACATCTACAAAGTGAAACATCAAGACAGTGTTAATATTGGATTTTTTTTTTATTTGTAGCAATTTATTACATGTTAGAAACGACTTTTTTCAGTGCATTTGAGCAATATTGATATGATTTCAGTTTCTTTTTTTTCTTCAAATCAGGTCCGTTATAAGGACCCTTCTCAATGGAAATTTCCTCAGTGTTTCCCAAATTTGTCTAAATTTTTCCCCAAACATTGATCTTTAAGCATTGTGCAAATGGGACACAAAAATTCCCAAATGAAAAGGTACAGGGACCTTTGATAAAAAAAGAAAAAAAAACCCACTGGAGTTTTTGTTTGTTAAATATACATGAAAATATTCTTTCACTAATTTTGGGCCAATTTGACTGTTGACTGTATACTGTCAGTATGCTTGTATGATGTGCGCTTTTTGGTAAATTTCTGATGTTGAATCCATAGATGCGCATTACTGGTATGCATATAGGATCTTCGATATATGAACATTTCTCTTCTCTCAATAAAAATGATATCTACACAAAAATGTTCATTTAAATGTTTTAGTAGTAGATTTTTCCCATACAACCTTGTTTTCCTCAAATCAACTAGAGTTATCTGGCCCCCCTGTTTTCAGATTAAGGTCATGACCTATATTTCCCGCTCCAGTGCACTTGTTAAGAAAAATTGAGCAAAATGTTAAAATGTTTTATTTTTTCATTTGGACAGCTAGGAAGTCCAAACTTGCACAATCGATATAATTATGAATGCAAAGATGCAAGCTGGTTTTCAGACCTAGGTCATGGCCTATATTTTATGCTTCAGTGCACTTGTTGAGAAGAAAGCAACATGTGAAAAAGTTTTATATTTTTTTTTATTTGGACAGCTAACAAAGTTCTTGGTTCTGCTATAGGGATTATATTATGTTTTATTGGCAAATATGTTACATGTATGAGGTGAGCTTTGTAATCTTTGATTACTCTATGTTTAATCATCTATTTATCAATAATTTTGTCAATCCAATCGCTTTTTATGAAAGCAACATGTGCTGGAAGGAATTCTCTTATATTTCATGTCCTCATTAGGGAAAAACATTCAACAACGATGATGTTCCCAATCTGATTAAAACCATATTCTTATTCTGCTTCTCTATTTGTCCCATTGTGGATAAAGATCTGGTGAAACCCTGTAAGAGATCATGTTCTGGTAAACTCTGATTTCCAGCCAATCAATGGATCCTCTACAAATTCCTTGGAATGAAATTAAAATCCGCAGCATGCATGACCCACAGGGTAGTTTTTGAACAGTGTTTGTTACATATTGCGTCACTATCATGTGCCTAGCCAAGTCATTGATTGGCTATGGGAAATAACAGTTTCACTGACTGAAACGTCATCAGAGTTTACTGGAACATGACCCCTTATGGGTTTTGCCAGATCTTTATCCGCAATGGAACAAAGAGAGAAGCGGAATAAAGATATGGTTGTAATCATATTGATGATGTTCTGTGCACTGATGTCAAACTTGGCCACTTGAGCCAACCAGTGCACGAAGATAAGATCTAAAGGTCATTATTTTCAAATGACATTCCATATAAAAACCCTGTACCTGTAGAGTAGTAGACGATGGCAATTTCAATTGCTTTTTTTGGTTTATTTCCAATTTATTATTTGGCTCTGAGGATAGGAACATTGAATGCCGCAACCAGTTCAAACATTGATATAGAATATACAGTGTATGCAATTAAAACATTTAGGCAAATCGAATCAAAAGATAATTTTTGTGACTGAAAATTTTGGAAACAACCCCTCCCCCCTTGACAAAGTTGGATCTGCCCCTGCATCTGTCTAACAGTACTTTGTTTATTATACATGTAGGCTGTTAAAATGAAAAAATACAAGTGACTAAAAAAATATGTATTTAGGAAATAATTGAATTCAATTGAAAGAACATGCATTTTAATGATATTTAGCTGTGGCATGTGCGGATACAGAGGTGGGGGGGTTAGCCAGACCCCCCTGGAATCAGAAAATTTTACCAAAAAAGGTCATATTTAGGCATTTTTGGGGTTGGACCCCCTTGTCTAAGAGAAAAATTTACCTTTTTTGGTTGGACCCCCTCTGACAAAAATTTCTGGATCCGCGCATATGTGGTATCGAAATAATATTATGTTTACCCAAAATAAAATTGTCACTTAAAATAGGGTATGCTTGGTAAATTGTTTGGCCTGAACAATATTTCAAAATATTGAGTGTGATGAGTACCGTATCAACAATGTCTATTAGATATATATGTACATGTACAGGGTTCTGTGTTGATATACAGGTATACATTTGTGAATGCAATTCTGACCCTTGGGAACATCAATCCTTTGATTGTCTTCTTTTTCCTAAATAAGACTTTTATTTTAATCAGGGAACAGAAGAACTACTGAAGCAAGAAGCTGGAATAAAAGAGGATGAGGTCAAGCCACAGTCCTCGGGTCCCACTGAGAGTGATGTGTCACATGCTCTAGCAGCTTATAAAAGGTAAATCACAGTGGTCATTTATTAGTTTATCATTTGATACTCTGTTATTTGTAGTATGTAATTTCATTTTGCTGTTCTACAATTAGACATGTAATCTATAGTTGAACTTTCAATCCAAAATTAAGATTATAAAGTTCTGTCATTCCTCATTAAGTTTATTATACATTTCAGACAGAATTTTAGATTCATGATTTTATCATAATCTTTCAATTTTAAATATAGATTTAAAGAAAAGTACATATATAGAAATTAAAAGTCCTGAATCACTATCACGTATGTAAATATTGCAAAGAGATACACAATATGTCAAGACATTGTTTTATTTTCAGCGCTGATGATCCAAGCTTGTACACCGATCATTACACTGATCTCAGATCCTTCATTGAGTCGTGCCTGGATGTTCACAAAGTCGAGCTTTCTCTCATCCTTTATCCAGTATTTGTTCACATGTACCTTGAACTGGTATATAATGAACATGAAGGCCATGGTAAGTTCTCAGTTCTTCAAGTAAAAGCTTACATTACTGTAGGTAGTTCAGTAAGGCCAAGAAAAAAAAACAGGTGTGTTTCCACTTTCCCTACTGACCCTTTTTTTTTTGCCGATGACCCTGTAAATTTTTACAAGGTTAAAAAAAAGCCGGGCTCGAGATTTCTTTAAAAGGTGAAAAGTCATGGTGAGAAAAAGGTTTCAAAAGTGGTACATGTAGCTTTTAGCTTAAACATTTACAAGACTCTTTTAATCTAGATTTCAACGAATGGCATGACATCCAATACTGTAGCCCATTTCACTAACAGTAACAAATGTAGAAAATGTAACTGATATCGTAAGTCAGATATTTATGGAATCAACTATGAATTCATACTTCACATAACTTTTGATGAATTTTCATCATAAGTTTACGCTTTCAAATTTTTGTGAAACACATTTTCATGTTAAAATGCACTAAAGAGTTCAACTATGTTTACAGTCAGGACAGGTTCACTTACAATTGTTAGTGAATTGGGCTACTGATACTGACGAAAAGCAGGACGAAACACACACACACACACAATCACACACACACACACACGCACACACAAATGAAATCCCAACCTACCAAGCCAATTTATTCCAATTGTGAAAGTGGAAACACACATATATTTTTTTTGGCTTAGGTAGCATGCTTGGGTTTGGGACTGAAAGGTCCCTGGTTTAAGCCATATGACTCAATTGAATCCTGTTTTTCATATTATACAGTAAAAGTCCAATGACATGGTATATGATTGCATATAAAATCCCTCGCTGCTTCAGGTTGGTCTGTTGTATATCAAGTTCAAATCTGAGTGATGCATCAAGTAGATTGTACCTGCATCAGGTAGATTGTACCTACGTCAGGTGATTGTACCTGCATCAAGTAGATTGTACCTTCATCAGATAGATTGTACCAGCATCAAGTAGATTGTACCTACATCAGGTAGATTGTACCTGCATCAAGTAGATTGTACCTTCGTCAGGTAGTTTGTACATGTACCTGCATCAAGTAGATAGTACCTTCGTCAGGTAGATTGTACCTGCGTCGGGTAGATTGTACCTGCATCAGGTATATTGTACCTGCATCAGGTAGATTATACCTACATCACATAGATTGTACCTGCATCAGGTAGATTGTACCTGCTTCATGTAGATTGTGCCTGTATCAGGTAGATTGTACCAGAATCAGGTAAATTGTCCCTGTATCAGGTAAATTGTACCTGCATCATGTAGATTGTATCTACATTAGGTAGATTGCACCTGCATCATGTAGAGTGTACCTTCATCAGGAAGATTGTACCTACAACAGGTAGATTGTACCTGCTTCATGTAGATTGTACCTGCATCAGATAGATTGTACAGGCATCAGGTAAATTGTATCTGCATCAGGTAGATTTTACCTGCATCACTTAGATTGTATGTGCATCAGATAGATTGTACCTTTATCAGGTAGATTGTTCCTACATCAGGTAGATTGTACCTGCTTCAGGTAGATTGTACAAGCATCAGGTAAATTGTAATTGCATCAGATAGATTGTATCTGCATCAGGTAGATTGTACCTGCATCAGGTAGATTGTGTCTGCATCAGATAGATTGTATCTGCATCAGGTAGATTGTACCTGCATCAGGTAGATTGTACCTACATCAGGTAGATTGTACCTACATCACATAGATTGTATATCACCAACAGAAATGAAATAATCTTTATGTAATTTATCATTAATGTCTGTCATTGCAGCTATACCTCAGTAATGTCTGTCATTACAGCTATACCTCATTAATGTCTGTCATTACAGCTATACCTCATTAATGTCTGTCATTGCAGCTATACCTCAGTAATGTCTGTCATTACAGCTATACCTCAGTAATGTCTGACGTTACAGCTATACCTCATTAATGTCTGTCATTACAGCTATACCTCATTAATGTCTGACGTTACAGCTATACCTCATTAATGTCTGTCATTACAGCTATACCTCATTAATGTCTGACGTTACAGCTATACCTCATTAATGTCTGTCATTACAGCTATACCTCATTAATGTCTGTCATTACAGCTATACCTCATTAATGTCTGTCATTACAGCTATACCTCAGTAATGTCTGTCATTACAGCTATACCTCAGTAATGTCTGTCATCACAGCTATACCTCAGTAATGTCTGTCATTACAGCTATACCTCAGTAATGTCTGTCATTACAGCTATACCTCAGTAATGTCTGTCGTTACAGCTATACCTCATTAATGTCTGTCATTACAGCTATACCTCATTAATGTCTGTCGTTACAGCTATACCTCATTAATGTCTGTCATTACAGCTATACCTCATTAATGTCTGTCATTGCAGCTATACCTCAGTAATGTCTGTCATTACAGCTATACCTCAGTAATGTCTGACGTTACAGCTATACCTCATTAATGTCTGTCATTACAGCTATACCTCATTAATGTCTGACGTTACAGCTATACCTCATTAATGTCTGTCATTACAGCTATACCTCATTAATGTCTGACGTTACAGCTATACCTCATTAATGTCTGTCATTACAGCTATACCTCATTAATGTCTGTCATTACAGCTATACCTCATTAATGTCTGTCATTACAGCTATACCTCAGTAATGTCTGTCATTACAGCTATACCTCAGTAATGTCTGTCATCACAGCTATACCTCAGTAATGTCTGTCATTACAGCTATACCTCAGTAATGTCTGTCATTACAGCTATACCTCAGTAATGTCTGTCGTTACAGCTATACCTCATTAATGTCTGTCATTACAGCTATACCTCATTAATGTCTGTCGTTACAGCTATACCTCATTAATGTCTGTCATTACAGCTATACCTCATTAATGTCTGTCGTTACAGCTATACCTCATTAATGTCTGTCATTACAGCTATACCTCAGTAATGTCTGTCGTTACAGCTATACCTCATTAATGTCTGTCATTACAGCTATACCTCATTAATGTCTGTCGTTACAGCTATACCTCATTAATGTCTGTCATTACAGCTATACCTCAGTAATGTCTGTCGTTACAGCTATACCTCATTAATGTCTGTCATTACAGTTATACCTCATTAATGTCTGTCATTACAGCTATACCTCATTAATGTCTGTCGTTACAGCTATACCTCAGTAATGTCTGTCATTACAGCTATACCTCATTAATGTCTGTCGTTACAGCTATACCTCATTAATGTCTGACGTTACAGCTATACCTCAGTAATGTCTGTCATTACAGCTATACCTCATTAATGTCTGTCATTACAGCTATACCTCAGTAATGTCTGTCGTTACAGCTATACCTCATTAATGTCTGTCATTACAGCTATACCTCATTAATGTCTGTCATTACAGCTATACCTCATTAATGTCTGTCGTTACAGCTATACCTCAGTAATGTCTGTCATTACAGCTATACCTCATTAATGTCTGTCGTTACAGCTATACCTCATTAATGTCTATCATTACAGCTATACCTCAGTAATGTCTGTCATTACAGCTATACCTCAGTAATGTCTGTGGTTACAGCTATACCTCATTAATGTCTGTCATTACAGCTATACCTCAGTAATGTCTGTCATTACAGCTATACCTCATTAATGTCTGACGTTACAGCTATACCTCAGTAATGTCTGTCATTACAGCTATACCTCATTAATGTCTGTCATTACAGCTATACCTCAGTAATGTCTGTCGTTACAGCTATACCTCATTAATGTCTGTCGTTACAGCTATACCTCATTAATGTCTGTCATTACAGCAATACCTCATTAATGTCTGTCATTGCAGCTATACCTCATTAATGTCTGTCATTACAGCTATACCTCAGTAATGTCTGTCATTACAGCTATACCTCATTAATGTCTGTCGTTACAGCTATACCTCATTAATGTCTATCATTACAGCTATACCTCATTAATGTCTGTCATTACAGCTATACCTCATTAATGTCTGTCGTTACAGCTATACCTCATTAATGTCTATCATTACAGCTATACCTCATTAATGTCTGTCATTACAGCTATACCTCATTAATGTCTGTCATTACAGCTATACCTCATTAATGTCTGTCGTTACAGCTATACCTCATTAATGTCTGACGTTACAGCTATACCTCATTAATGTCTGTCGTTACAGCTATACCTCATTAATGTCTGTCGTTACAGCTATACCTCATTAATGTCTGTCGTTACAGCTATACCTCATTAATGTCTGTCGTTACAGCTATTCCTCATTAATGTCTGTCGTTACAGCTATTCCTCATTAATGTCTGTCATTACAGCTATACCTCATTAATGTCTGTCGTTACAGCTATTCCTCATTAATGTCTGTCGTTACAGCTATACACTTTTCTATAATGTTTTCACTTATGTCCTGAGTCTACAGGGGGCAGGCGTGGTGTAGTGGTTAAGCGCTTGGCTTGCGGCGCCGACGATCTGGGTTCGATTCCTGGGTTGCGCCACTATGTTTAAGAGGTTGGTAACCTCCTGCTTCCATGTCGCGATATAACTGAAATATTGTTGAAAGCGACGTAAAACACCAATCAACCAACCTGAGTCTACATAATTCAGTCGTTAGTGTGCCTGGTTTGTGGTTGAGGTGTACCTGATTCATGGTAGACTTCAGCTTGTAGAAGATCCGCTACTGCTTTACGTGGCTCTTTAATGCCATACATTTTGTCTTTTTACTTTTAATCCAAGTGCTACTCATTTTTCTTTTTTTTTTTTTCATTTACAGCTATACAGTTTTTCCGTAATTTTTCTGGAGAACATGATGACCATTACCAAGAAGACTTGCGGCAGTTGTCAACGGTAACCAAAAAGGAACATATGAAAGGAAATCAACTAATGGAGAATTTTAAGTAAGACATTGCTTGCTTTTCATTAATTCTCTAGCAGATACCAATACCCAGAGTGTACAGAATATTAAAAACAATCTAGAATTTGATATGTGTATGTATTAATTCTGGAATCTTGTAATTACTGTACACTTAACATTCTTTCGAATGATCCGGAGCATACATCTGTTGTTTTTGTTCTGTCTGTTTACATATACATGTATTTGTTTGTCTGTCTGTTTACATGTACATGTATTTGTTTGTCTGTCTGTGAGTTACTTTTATCTTGCTAATATCTTTTGAACCATAGAAAATAAACTTTAAGACTTCATATTTGGCACATGTACTCAACTTTTGAAGCCCTTTCCAATGATATGAAGATCAGTGACCTTGACCTTGACTTTTATGCTACATGTATGTCTCATGATATTTCAACTTTGATTTTAAATATATTACAGATAATCAGTGTCAGGATCTAACATGTCTAAGGAAGACCCTTTTTGTTTTTGGTGAAATTCTGTTTTGTGAATGAAGAATTATGGTATTTTGTATGCTAAATATAGCCATTATTGAGGCATATATTGTCAAGTATTTTGTATCCAGACAGACTATTTAATTTTTCTTGATCACAACCTGGGTCACTGTGACAAACTTAGATTGAACTGGTTTTAAGTGCTAAACATGAACAAAACATAGATCCATTATTTGATGCTTTTACAAGCTGACTTCAATTGCTTGACATAAAAATTAAGTATTTACTAGACCCAAAGAAAATGTAAAAATACCTGCACTAGAAAAAGGAAAACCTACTTAGGATTTATCCTAGTGGTACATTGATTTGTTGACATTCTAGAAACTTAATTAGGAGCTCAGAGTGTGCTAGAAGTTACAATTACAGCTCTAAACTTGTTGCAGTGAGCAAAAATAGAACCATTATTCTCACATCAAAACGTGAAAAGATTTTGACAGCGGAAATTTCTCATGGCACTATATTTTTTCTTGTGCATTATTTTATTTCAGACTCAGCCAAAAAGTTTTTACAGCAGAAGTATTACGCAATTTTTTTTTACGATACTCCTTATCAAGGAATATCTTACTGTTATCGTGCTCAAAGTTCAAAGGTCAGATTTATGTCCACCCAACTACAACCTTTGAAGAAATAGTGTGATGTCTGTGTCAATGTTTGTCTATTCTAGCGAAGACAGCTGTGATGATTTAATCGATTCATTCTAAGAATCTTTTCTGAAAAATAAGTTTTGACCACAATCGTGTGAATTCTTTTAGAAAACGTCCCCTCCCCCGCTAAGGTGAAAACGACGTATGAATTTATGTTCACGATCAACACTCGTGTTGACCCATTCGGAACAGCCCCGCCCTTTACTTGTACCTATGTAAAGGTTGAGGATGTTCGAATGGTGTCTCTTCTCTTTTCACATTTTGAAATGTTTTTTATTTCGCACATTTCATATAATAATAAAGATAACACATTTCAAACTACAAATGTACAACGATGTTTTATGAAATGATTTTTTATTCGTACTTTCTTTTACCCTCTTCTACAGTCAAATTGACTTGTCTAGGGACTACTTTACAGTTTTTATTGTAGTCTGAGATTCTCTGCCCTTCTCCCACTTTTGATATCGGTGGTTTGTGGGAGAGGGTCAGATAGACTATGTTCGTCAAACGTTGGAGTTTCCGCAAACCGCCGATATCAAAAGTGTGAGAAGAGCAGAGAATCTCGGGCTATTTTCATTGCAATACACTGTTGTCACTGAGAATTAAGGACGTATGTGGAAAACATCATAACCCAGCATGTAGCCTTCACTTAAGGGATCATGTGTTGTATGGAACACTATTGCTTTTAGTTCATCAATCTCATCGCATAATTTAAATAACCAATCTAGACTTTAAATATACATATCAGTAGAAATAAAAATTAAAACACCTAACTGGAAAAGATGGACACTCTATGCAGTGACAGATCCAGGATTTCCAAAAAGGGGGGCCCACATGTGTATTAGTCAAACTACTTAGTCATTTTTGGTGCCAAATCTGGATTTTTACTTGTAAATATGTGACGGAAGGGGGAAGAGCCCCTCCCCCCAACACTGCCATTGAATCGCACATGATGGGATAACCTTATAAGCAGGTTTGTCTGTGCATTACGTTATTTTTATTAACATAACTCATTTCAATCAACTTCATACAAAATGAGGTCGAGGTGTCCTTAGTGTTATACATATAGATCTCTACCAATAACAAGATGTGAGTAGGAGTATCTTTAAGGACCTTTAGGTCCTTTGATTTCTAGTGCATTATAATTTTACTTTAGAGCCAGCCGATTTGTCATTAAGATGTCTCGTGACTCCTACAATCATTTGAAGCGCCATCTACAGGAAAAGAAATTGAAACCAATGTTAACCATTATCCAAGAACATCTATTTATAGATGGTAAGTCTAACAACTCTTTACTGATCTTTCATGCATTGGAGAAATGGTCGTTATTGCTTTGATGTTAGAAGAGGTTAAAAGTGACACTAACTGAGGATTCATTACTTAAACAGAGACTCACTAAATTTTGTCGAAGAAAAAAATAGCTTATGGACGTAGGGCCTTCATATTTGGCATGTGTGTCAGTAGACATGCACAACCATGACAATATATCACAGATCACTGCGCCCTTGCTGATGGAAACCTGAAAGCGGGGGACAGCAAGTTTTCTTGTTTAACCTTCTTTTCAAAAACTTTAGCTTTTGCAGGTATCTAGGGGCATCAATGTTTTTTTTATTTATTTAAAGTGTGATAACGATTAGAACTTCGATGTTGTGTCATTTCTGAAATTACCGATAATCTTAATGATGACATTATAATTACAGTGGTTTCAGCGTGGGCACTTTATGTATTTGTTTGAAGTAATAATATCTGTTATTTTCATATAAGAATTTATTTTTTAAATTACTAGATGATTGAAATATGTGGAATACACAATAAGCACGTGTTCTAAGCATCAAAAGCAATCTACTATCCACATAATCAGCATTTTGTTTTGTGTGTTTTAAATTGATAACAAATTCATGTGGGATGATAACACTTCAACATTGGCTGCCTAGAGACGTATAACAATGCTTTGGCTTTGTAAATGATTGGATATCAGTGCATTTTAGGTAAATTTAATATTTTTATGCACAAGACAAGTATTTTCACATAAACTAAAAACTTTGTGAAAATAACTGCTATTATATCTTTGATCTAATATGAATTTGTATTTGAAATTTTACAGTATTTGATGGAGTACCTCGAAACAAGCAACAGATACAAGCTACCAGTGGTGCATTACTTGGTGAAAATGATAGGGATGGTAAGATAGTTAATGATAGGGATGGTAATATAGTAAATGAAAGGGATGGTAAGGTAGTGAATGATAGGGATGGTAAGGTAGTGAATGATAGGGATGGTAAGATAGTATATGATAGGGATGGTAAGATAGTGAATGATAGGGATGGTAAGGTAGTGAATGATGGGGATGGTAAGATAGTGAATGATAGGGATGGTAAGATAGTAAATGAATAATAGGGATGGTAAGATAGTGAATGATAGGGATGGTAAGATAGAGAATGATAGGGATGGTAAGATAGTGAATGATAGGGATGGTAAGATAGTAAATGATAGGGATGGTAAGATAGTGAATGATAGGGAGGGTAAGATAGTGAATGATAGGGATGGTAATATAGTGAATGATAGGGATGGTAAGATAGTAAATGATAGGGATGGTAAGATAGTGAATGATAGGGAGGGTAAGATAGTAAATGATAGGGATGGTAAGATAGTGAATGATAGGGATGGTAAGATAGTAAATGATAGGGATGGTAATATAGTGAATGATAGGGATGGTAAGATAGTAAATGATAGGGATGGTAAGATAGTGAATGATAGGGATGGTAAGATAGTAAATGAATAATAGGGATGGTAAGATAGAGAATGATAGGGATGGTAAGATAGTGAATGATAGGGATGGTAAGATAGTAAATGATAGGGATGGTAAGATAGTGAATGATAGGGAGGGTAAGATAGTGAATGATAGGGATGGTAATATAGTGAATGATAGGGATGGTAAGATAGTAAATGATAGGGATGGTAAGATAGTGAATGATAGGGAGGGTAAGATAGTAAATGATAGGGATGGTAAGATAGTGAATGATAGGGATGGTAAGATAGTAAATGATAGGGATGGTAATATAGTGAATGATAGGGATGGTAAGATAGTAAATGATAGGGAAGGTAAGATAGTGAATGATAGGGATGGTAAGATAATGAATGATAGGGAGGGTAAGGTAGTGAATGATAGGGATGGTAAGGTAGTGAATGATAGGGATGGTAATATAGTGAATGATAGGGATGGTAAGATAGTAAATGATAGGGATGGTAAGATAGTAAATGATAGGGATGGTAATAAAGTAAATCATAGGAGTGGTAAGATAGTGAATGATAGGGATGGTAAGATAGTGAATGATAGGGATGGTAAGATCGTGAATGCATAATATATTAATAATTATTTCCATCTCTGACGTCCAATGCCAAGCTTCTGTATAATCATTTAGATTTGATAGCTTAAATTTGGTGTAATTCTTAAAGATGTCATCTTGTAATTTGAACCCCAGATTTCAACACCATGATAAAAAATTAGGATATGCTGGCATGAAATCAAATGAGATTAGTATGATAATGAAATCTGCAGCATCCCAATCCTTGAAGTTTCCATGATTATATGGAGGCATCTAGCTTCTTTGTCTTCTGAATTGTAGCTAATAAAGCCAAGGTATTTTATGGATTGCTAAAAGAGCCGGACATCAATATGCCAATTGAGGAAGAAGAGGACAATGCTGAGTGGTCAGAAAAGTCAAAAGTAATCTCACACTTTATTGTTCACATGCGCTGATGGTTCAGTTGAACTAATTGTCTATCTGTTGGTGTTTGACCTTTTAAGTTAACTGATTCTAATTTTTCATGAATAAAGAGAACAGACCAAAAAAATTTCCTTTGTGTCATGGGTTGAGAAACAAAGTTTAACATAGAACAGTGGAGAATTTAACAATTTCAGAAACAGGACTTACCTTGCCAAAATAAGGCGAGTTTCAATTTATCATGACATTATGTGATAAGTTGTTTGATTCTAGTTTCATTTATTGAAAATAGCTTCACTTCTTTCACAATGATTCTGAAATATTCAGTCAATCATATCATCTGGTACCCTGAATTCAAAAGAGAAAGAGAAAGTGATGCAATTTTCAATGAATACAGATTGACAGAAAAAGCCATTAAATCACTTAGCTGCATTTATGTAGTAAATGATTTATGAAATTTATCAGATAATGTAATGATTAATTGAAATTTTCCTTATTTTGCCATGGTAAATCCTGCTTCTGAAATTTTTCATTTTTCAGATGTTCGTTTTTCAGACCATAATTTTTGGGGCAGGCTTGGTGTAGTGGTTAAGCGCTTGGCTGTGACACCGATCATCCGGGTTCGATTCCCGGTTTGCACCACTATGTTTAAGAGGTTGGTTACCTCCTGCTTCTATGTCACAATATAATTGAAAAATTGTTGAAAGTGATGTAAAACACCAATGAGCCAAACAACCAACCAATCAGACCATAATTGTCATAAAGCTCTCAACAATGTTTGTAATGAATTAGTGTATTAATGAAATAATGTGATTTGTGCTTGTCCATCTTCATATTTAAGGCGTCGAGCATTTGCTCGACAGTCTTCTAGCAATCGTAAAAATTTTACCTCTGCACAGCCTTTTTTAATTCACGTAACAAAGTAGTACCATCTTTAAAGTACTTAAAGTAGTAAAAGTTCTTGTAAAACCGGCTATGTTATCCTTGTTATTGAAATTTCATTGCACAAAAATAGGTTTAAGCATAGATCTGCTTAACTTAAATTATCAATATATTGCCCTAAAACACGTATTATTCTGTCGATTATTGTGTGTGTTAAAATATTCATTCGCTGTGATGACGCAAGCCGATTATGAATTACAATCGCACTTCATGGGAATTTTTCCAAATATGGGGAAGACCACGTGATATATTGCCTTATTTGGAGAAATTGTAGTAGAACGCTTGTAACACACGCGATCAAGGCCTAATTTGACATTAAGCACCAATATGGAAACAGATCGCGCGATCTTCGAAATATATATAATAATATAAATGATATAATAATAATATATGTAGATGTAAATTTCAGTCTAAAAAAGAATATCTAGACAGGTGACCACTAATTCATAGCGAGGCTGACCTAGGTTCAAGTGACGCGTTATCAGTTATTTTTATCTCACTGAATTTCTTTTTGTTTCATTCATTTAACCCAGAATCAACAAATATCGACAAAATTAATTACATCCTCAACTTGAAGGCTAAACATCACGAGCCTCTCGTAAATTACATCAGGTACTGTATACCTATGCTGTGTGTGCTACTGCAGACGAATTTGAAAAATATCTACACACAGTGTGTACAGCTTCTTATCTGCCCTTACCGTCTGTGCTATAAATAACACTTGCTGGACAGGGAATAGCCTCTACAAAATGGCGGTGGTCCCCTGTCTTTTTGGCGCAGCGATAGCAAGCAAGAGCAGGTAACTCCAGTCTATCTTAAACAAGCATAGCTTTTTAAAAAGTTTAGGTTGCAATCGGAATAGCATTAAATGATCAAGATGTTGGTCACAAAGCCAAATAGCTTTAAGTAAATGGCAATTACTTGTTTTTGCGCAGTTATGTGTTTTCCTGCTAAAATTTCTAAAGCCACGCCTCATTTTTTCCTTATTAGGGAAGTAGCATGTGTATATATCACATGGTCTTCCACATATCTGGAAAAGTTCCCACGAGGGGATAAAAAATGGCAGCCGCGAAAGTTTTCAAATCGCCTACAAAATTTAATGCGGATGTAAAGGATGATAGCATGGATTAAGACAGAATTTTAGATTGAATGCATGAAAAATAAATTGCGTAGAACTTATATGTGAAGATTTTACTCCAAATCAACCGATAAAGTGCGATTGTGATGCACAAATGGCTTGCGTCATTACGGCGAACGGCATGGCGTTGTAGCCCTTACACGTGCACATACAATAAACGACCGAATAATAACTAGTGTGTTTGGACAATATATAGAAGCTGTTGGCCCTAGTGTCAGCGTTAGTATCGTAGACAAAAAAAGTAACCTAGACCATATCTTAAAACAAATTAAGCATAAGGCTTCCTTATTTTACAGGCAATGGTAACAACTCGTCCATTAATCTATCTTTGTAAAAAAAAAATGGCAATGGTGTTCGATTGATTTCACATGTACAGTCTTTGTGAAAAGATATTTGACATACTTCTGCAAGAATGATGTAAAGAACAATAAAATGATATATGATATATGGCTGTTGGACCTTAAGCTTTTTATTTTTACTCAATTCCAAACATTTTCGGAATTCAACAAAAAAGATGTACATGACTGGTCAATTTCTGCTACTTTTGACAGCTTTAAATCAAATTTACCTCGACGCCTTTGTGGCTCTTCAAGCCTTTGATTTAGAACAAGCCGGTGTGGCCTAGTGGTATCGCGCTGGACTCCTGATCGGGAGGCGGGGTTCGAGTCCCACTCTGGTCATGCCGGTGTTCTGTCTTTTGGGTGAGACAGTAAAAACTGAGGCCCCGTGTCATGGTATGCATTGCACGTTAAAGATCCCTCACTGCTTTGGGTGGGTCTGTTGCAAAGGTCAAAATTTGTATGCCCCGCATGAGGCAGATGCCGTCACCATATATGTGAAATATTCGTGGTGTGACATTAAACAAAAATCAATCAATCAATCAATCATTTGTTAGAACACATTTTTTCTTCCTGTCAATTTCTTCATAAATTCTTCAACTTAAACTGATGAATATTTTCATTGCTATCCTTTTGTCTTTATAAGTTTATGAATATCATGCGATTTCTTTTGCAGAAAAAGAAAGCAAAGAAGGACCCCCTCCTGTTAAAAAAGTCCAAGAACGACCCTCATGCTCCCCAGGTTAACAGGATACCCCTGCCAGAGCTGTAAGTTATACATACCCCACAGATACTTTAAGATATTTGGCATGGGTATACAGTTAACGCTTGTTTTACTTGAACCTGGATAACTCAAACTTCTGGTCGCCCAGCTAATTTCAAAATTCCCAATTGAAGTATTCTACCGTGTCTGTCACGGCTAAAGTCTCTTAAAAAGTCAGACTTCAACTTTTCATCCTCTTCCAGTTTCAAAATGTGATTTGCTGAGAAAAAAAAATCTGTGTCCTGTGTGACATATTTTAAAAGTAATTTTTATGTATTTATTTCGGGAATTACATCTGTATCAAAAGCTTATTTTTATAACTAGTTCTGTACAATATGTGTATCAAATTTGATATGTAGTGGCTTTAAAGCCATTCTCATTCAAGTTTATAAGGAAAATATTTGCTGCAGCTTATATAATTCTACAAACCCCATTCAATTGTATAATAACATTGAGAAATGTTTTAAAACTATTGTAAGCACTAATGAGTATTCACAGTGGTCATAAGATCTGCTTATTTACTACGCTGTATTAGTAAAATGTTTGATTCAGGGCCCTGCAGTCCCAGATTTGAGCCCCACCCATGACTTGTTGATGTCTTTCAGACGAGACAGTAAAAAGGGAGGTCCCATATCACAGTAGATGTTGGCACATAAGAGATTTGTTATCTCGTGTGATGAGCCCATCCCATATGTCGAGATGCTCATGCTATACATCTGGTAAATGCTATCAGTATAGAGTCTTCCCATGTGATGTCACACTACTAGCATTAACGGCCATGTTGGAGCACGTCTCTCAGACTTCTTCCATTATTACTCAGTTAAATTCATTTAATGTACAATGTACTAGTTATCAGGACAGATTTAGTGACTTCATTCTCTATTAGTCAGTGAATACAATCTCAGACTTCTTCCATTATTACTAAGTAAAATTCATTTAATGCACAATGTACTAGTTATCAGGACAGATTTAGTGACTTCATTCACTATTAGTCAGTGAATACAATCCATCTGTTGAAAATTTTCGATGAAAGATTTAGATAAACAATGCGATTATATTAAAAAATTAAGTTAAATCAAGCAGTTTCGTATGGGCAGTAATGGATAAAGTCTTAGAGTTATACTCAAATGAGGGAGATAACTCTAGCTAAATCGAGAAAAACCGTGTGCTATGTGAACATTCAATAGAGATGAATTAATCTTGCTGTATTACAAACAACAAATCTGTGACATAAAGCAAAAGAAGACTTACAGCCATTTTTAGCGTTAAATGTTGCAAGTCACAATGTTATTATAAGGTCAGTGTAGGTATCCAAGATTAAACCAAGAATTTTCCTCAGATTATATCATGAAGGAAAGATTTCTGATTTGAATTAATTGTATATGGGATAATTTGCTTCTAACAGGAAGGACAATGACAAGCTTGAGAGGATAACAGCATACAGGGAGGCTCTGCGAAGAGTCAAGGTCGGCCGAGAACATCTGCCGACCATCTGCTTCTACACTTTGATCAACTCATACAAAGGGTAAGCCAGCCATTGACATTACACAAAGCTAGGCTTACTGGTTACATGATCCCAGGAGTTGGTATAAAGTATAGATCTCAGGTTGTTAGCTTAGTTTGGTATAGATCCTGAGGAAATTTCTAAGTTGAATGTTACCACTATGTTCTGACTGATACTGATTAATACATAAAAGGACTACACGCTTTATTCAGGAAATTTCCTCCACTTGGCCTTTATCAAGTGAAATCAACGATGTTAAGGTATAAACTAGTAAGTAAAGTCGATTCTAACGGTACAAATTGTAAGTATGTGCTATTACAATTTGTGACATTAAAATGGATTTTACTTGCATAAGGATAAGTGGTAAGTCTGCCAATGTACGTGCCAAAGTGTGTTGGTTTTCTGGATACTGTGGTTACCTGCACCACCTCATTGTTGAAATATTACTGGGTTAGTGCTAATCAATATACAAAATTTTCTGACCATAAACCCATTTTTACATTGTCATTGTGTGGGATTTGGCCAAAGCATATTCATTCATAAAAGTGTGAGATTTTCTGACATCTTTGAGGGGTCATAGTTCACACTGCTTCTGACACAGATTCAGTGTTAGCACAGTGAATATGTGACTTATATTTCAATGAAGTGATTATTTATTGACCATATCATAGTAAGAATTTCCCAAGATTGCATCCACATGTATTTAATTTATTTGATAACATATTCATTTTTTACGTACCTATGACCTTACCTACACAAAGTGTTGCACAAAATAGTTTATACTACTTACATATTTGTACATGGTAATCACCTTCCTTGTTATTCTGCAAAAATATGAAATGGTTAAAAGAAAAATATCGGTATGTGGAAAATTGGATAAAATGATTGTTGTAAGTAATTTGAACACAAAGGGAAGGTAAATTTTATGAGAATCAGAATGTCAGTGATACAAGCTATTTTGTGTGCGACTTTATAGTGACATTAAGATATAAACAGATATGAATTTGGTTCAGTTATCAAACACATTAGCTGCATGTGAATTTTATGGGACTGATCTTGGGAAGTTATTAATACAGTAAGGTAGGTAATGTTCACTCCAAACATAAGTCACAAATTTGTCGTGCTAGTGATTAATCATTGATAGAAGTGGATGAACCACAACCCTTTGGTGATGTGGGAAAAGTCCCACATTTTTCTGAAAGAATAGGCTCTGACAAAAACCCATATAATGTGGGTTAACAGAAATGGGATTCTGGTACGAAAATCTCATATTATCATAATGATACAAACATTTAAGAACCATTTTTTGAGAGCTGCAGTTTTTAGCCCTTTCCTGCATATATCTCACGAATTTATATCAGTGTACTGAAAACCGTTAGAATTAGACAGTTTGTTTGAATTAGGTCAAATTGTTTTAAGATTCTGTGAAAGAGAAAGAGTGAGAGCTGCCACACATGATATTTGGCCTCTTAAGGGTTCCATATTAGTGTAAGCCCACTAGATAGGTAAACACTAGTCAAATTTGCTGTACTTCATTGAGTTGTATTTGAGCTTTACCAGTCCGTTAAATAAACTTTGGTCACCTAGACTAGTCATGATAAAAGCTGTAATTATACACACAAGCCTTTGGAGCGTCTTTATTTTTCCTTATAGAATCATATTTTTTAATTTTTAAGTATACAATAGAAGGTAAATTAAAGTTGAAAGTATATGAATATTTGACACCATCATTTTTCAGACAATGAATTTGTCCTAAGGATGGTAGAATTTGTTTCCAGTTAGCTTGACAGGCTACTAAACAGGAAAAATCATATTCTATTCTTGCTGTTTGAGAGATGTTGACTTTGTGTAAATTGATAAAAATAGACAATGCAAAAAAAGAAATCCAACATATAGACGATTTGATAGTTATTTCTGATTGTTTCTTTTTCAGAGTGACAACTCTAGATATTGCGGAGGATTCTAGTCTGATGGCAGCAGGTTTCAGCGATTCGACCATACGTGTATTTACGATGACGCCTCAGATGTTACGAAGCATGAAGTCTCCTTCAGATCTCGATCACATTGACCGGGAATCAGGTAAGCCAACTCAGAAGGTCTATGCCAAATCTTGGTAGGTAAAGACACGAGTATACTGTACAGGTACTGATTTAAAGGGAGTCATGTTTTATCTGCACTAGTTGTTTCCTTTGTGTGCATATTCATTGAAAAATACAAAGAGGGACATTTGTAAAATGGGTAATTCTGTAATACCTTTATGTATCACAAAATCTATGATCCATTTTCACCATTTTGTACTAAAGTGTGGTTAATCTAAAATAATTGGATTTCATTCAATTTTATATGTAACACAGATTTTGATAGGTTTAAGAATTAAAATTTAGTGGTATACTTGTATCTCATCCATGAAATTTTTTCTATGATAACGTATTCCAGCGTTTTCTTAACTGTTACATCAATATTCACACCACTACAGCAGAAATTTACAGATGTTTAGAAACAGTGCAGGCAGAACATACGAATTTCTGAGAATAAAAAATATGATTGAAAGGAATTAAATGATTAGGTATAAATCTAATTTGGTTTTTGTTAGATGGAAGTATACCACGAAAAGCACAAAAAACTTGTGCATCATACGCTATGCGCAATGTTGCAGTTTTCCGCCCTTTTTTTTCATGGTATACTTCCATCCAAGGAAAGAAAAATTTAATTCATTCCTTAAAAGGGTGTATTGACAAGGAGCATATCGGTTATTATGCTAGCAGTCCAAAGTTTTGCGAAGAAAATAGACAAAACACTGTGAAATTTAAATAACTATTATTGCTACTACACAAAACACTGTGGAATTTTGGTGAAATCTTATCGTTACTAACCACACCAACAAATTAGGGAGACGTGTATATCTGCAGAAATCTTTACTAAGATTAAACCTGTTTTTATGACCACCTGTATTCAGCAACCACTTGTCTTACAAAGTCAGACTCCCTATTGGAGATTGACATCTTTTTATGTTAAATGTATACATGTACATAATATGTACATAATTGAAGGAGGGTTATGAGCTTCATCAAGCTTTTACTTTAGCACAAGTTTGACTAGCTGTGTCATTTTGAAAGAAATGTCATCTTTATTTACTGGAGATATTTTTTTTGCACAGATGACGTTTTGGAGAGAATGATGGATGATCGAACATCGAGTGAATCTAAACTTTTATTTGGTCATAGTGGTCCAGTATATGCTGCACGTTTCAGCAGGGATAGGAAGTATTTGATATCAGGGTCAGAGGATGGCACTGGTGAGTTTCTATTGTATGATCTCCTTTTTTATATTTAAGAGGCCAGAGATATTGCATTGGATTTTTCAGATAATTACTGTATTAACAGTGCATTTCTGTGACTTGTTCTGTTATACAACTGATTTAGATGCTTTTATCTTTTTGAAAGTTTATCTTTCATAGAAACAAAGAGATTTTACTTTACATTAATTTTTATGAAGTATAAATTATACAAATTAAAATACTTTTATTTTAATAACAGTGCGACTGTGGAGTTTGTTGACTTGGAGCAATTTAGTCTGTTATAAGGGACATAACCTGCCTGTTTGGGATGTAGAATTCAGGTCAGTACAATTTAGTTTGTTATAAGATAACCTGCCTGTCTGGGACGTGGAATTCAGGTCAGTACAATTAAGTTTGTTATAAGGGACATAACCTGCCTGTCTGGGACGTAGAATTCAGGTCAGTACAATTAAGTTTGTTATAAGGGACATGACCTGCCTGTCTGGGATGTGGAATTCAGGTCAGTACAATTAAGTTTGTTATAAGGGACATAACCTGCCTGTCTGGGACGTAGAATTCAGGTCAGTACAATTAAGTTGTTGTAAGGGACATAACCTGCCTGTCTGGGACGTGGAATTCAGGTCAGTACAATCAAGTTTGTTATAAGGGACATAACCTGCCTGTCTGGGACGTGGAATTCAGGTCAGTACAATTTAGTCTGTTATAAGGGACATAACCTGCCTGTCTGGGACGTGGAATTCAGGTCAGTACAATTTAGTCTATTATGATGGATGTGGAATTCAGGTTGATGCAATTATGTTTTTGAATTTTTTCATACATCATTTCTTTATCCTCCATTTTGTTGCAGAAAAAAATTCATAATATTTTGAAAACCAGAAAAAACTGAATCAATACTCAGTTTACTGGCATCATAATGACATACTTTGTGCTGTGAATAAAAAACAAAAAAACAAGAAAATTTTAAATTGGCCTGTTATTATCAAAGTTTGTTTTTAATTTATTTACATCTCCTGATGAAGAAAACTGAACTTTTGCACATTTTTTCTTATCTTATCTTGCAGCCCTCATGGTCACTATTTTGTGTCGGTTGGCCAGGACCGATTGGCCAGACTTTGGTCTACAGATCACCACCAGCCACTTCGTATGTTTGCTGGACATCTCTCAGACGTTGATGTGAGCTCTAGTCATTCATTTTGTCATTGTTCATGTAAACGATACTGAGTACAGACTGTTCTTTATGCCACACTGTGACTGTATGTATGTGCTTTAGTCAGTTGAAGTATAATTTGTGAGAATTTACTAAGTTACGTTAGGTCTTTTGTACGTCATAAGGGTCTGTAAAATTGGATTAAATAATGCTAAATCTTTTCAAACCAGATTTAATCATTTGAAACCCATAGAACAATTTAGTGAATGTCAGAAAGGAATTGTCTTCATTTTCTTCCTCCCGATCTGTCTTTTATGAGACATAAGAATTTAGCGCCGACGTCATGGTATATGTCAGCATGCAGAAATTCTCGTACTCCTTTAATTGGATCTGTGATAGTAGGGGAATCTGTGACAACTTGCACCAGACAGGGGGCACCATCATACAGGTCAAGTAATCCTCAAGTTGTATCAAACAATCAAGAGACAAAATCATTACATATCTAGATACAGTCAAACCTCGTTATCTCGAAGTCGGAGGGACCGTGGAAAATACTTCGAGATATCCGTAGTTCGAGATATCCAAATTTCGAGTTTAGGATCACAAATCTTGCAGTTGTTAATGTACGCCGATTCATTTGACATTTGTGATTGGTATAGTAGATGTATTTATCAATAAATACGCAAGAAGATGTGTATATTGTATGGTTCTTTAATAATTAATCTGAATCTCATCATACCTTTTATATTTTATGAATATATAGAGAATACACTCCAAAACTGAAAACATTATGTTTCCTTTTCAGTAACATCGTAATTTAAATCCCATACTGGATATAACTGTCTTATACTATACCTAAAACCGAGGACGGGCTAACATGTAAGACATGATAAAGACACACGTCATAATTTGATTTAATTACTATTACCTTGCATAAAAATACAGACATACACACGGATTGGAAAAAATAATAATTAATGAATAGTGTAAATAAATTTCTTTAAACGCAGGTATGGAAAAGCACTAATTACAGTTAATGTTAATTATCTAATTTTGTGTCGAGTTTAATAAGCTATCATCATTTATTAATATTTGGTATAAATAACAGGGTACGCACGGACGCAATCTATTATGAAATTACTGCGGCTTTGTACACCGACACGGTCAATTGATCACACCACGCGAGCGACCTGTCATTCAGGGTAAACGCCGCGGGGAATATTGTTAATAAGAAGCCAACTTCGAGATAAACGGGGTAAATAAGAAGTTCAGGACTTGAAAATGTATTCGAGATAAGCATGGTATTCGACATATCAGTGTTCGACACATCCGGGGTGAATTTAATCATAATATGAAGGATTTTTTTCGGGACCGACGTTCGACTTCGAGATATCCCGAGTATTCGAGATATCAGTGTTCAAGATATCGAAGTTTGACTGTATTTTGTAATGTTTGGAGAGCAGGAAAATGAAGAATAGATGACAAGAATGCAGATGTCATAGGGGGCATTATTAATTGGCCTATAATGAAGTCAGATATGCTCTAGATGACATCTGCATTCTTGTTGAATAGCCTATAAAGACAATGATATCAAAATCCCTTACAGTACTGACCTCTTTGGCAGTATTTGACAAGTTAGTTTTGATCAAGCTACTGTCACTGGGTAATATACTGTCATAATAATCAATGTATTCAGAGTTTGATTTATGTATTTTTCCAGACGATATGTTGAACATTGACTTGAATTCAAAGTCAGTGACGTCCTACAATATTGACGGAATTGTATACATATATACAGATATAATTTCTTATGGAAGTTACAATTCTGACAAATATTAGAAATGATTATATATAATAGTGTAATATTAGAAATGATTATATATAATAGTGTAATATTAGAAATGATTATATATGATAGTGTAATATTAGAAATGATTATATATGACAGTGTAATATTAGAAATGATTATATATGATAGTGTAATATTAGAGATGATTATATATAATAGTGTAATATTAGAAATGATTATATATAATAGTGTAATATTAGAGATGATTATATATAATAGTGTAATATTAGAAATGATTATATATGATAGTGTAATATTAGAGATGATTATATATGATAGTGTAATATTAGAGATGATTATATATGATAGTGTAATATTAGAAATGATTATATATAATAGTGTAATATTAGAGATGATTATATATAATAGTGTAATATTAGAAATGATTATATATAATAGTGTTACATATAGATACATTAGATATACCAGTGCATCAGTTGATAAAAATTAAATATATTAGTCATATAATTTAAAATTCACTTAAACAATAATATATATAACATGCCTATGAAAAGTGTTAAATAATAAACTGTCCTAAATCTGTGAAGAATTAGGAAATACTTTTAGCTTCTTCAAAGTGAATAAATTGGATAATGCAGTAAAGTGTGCCAGGTGAAACAGGTATTACTGTTGCATGTGCATAGTAAGTATAAACTGACCATTGATCAGTGTTGAACCATTGCTTCACCCATTCATTTGTACTTACTCATGCATACATTAATTCATTGCTAGAAATTACCAAATGTATAGAAAATATGAGTAAATCAATGGTTAGTGAGTAAATCAATGGTTAGTGAGTAAATCAATGGTTAGTGAGTAAATCAATGGTTTGTTTGATAATTCCTCGTACATTGATATTCTTTTCAGTGTGTCAAATTCCATCCAAATAGTAATTATATAGCCACAGGATCTAGTGACCGCACCGTCAGATTGTGGGACGTATCCAATGGCAACTGTGTTCGATTACTGACAGGACATAAGGTAATGATACCAATAATTTTTAAAAATCTGTGCGTTTAAGAACCAAGAGACTAGCCGAAAGTGATAATATCAAATAACAACACATAACAAGTTTTCAATCATGTAGTTTTACACTTTTGTTATTCTAAGTTCAGGGTAAATTTAGGAGAAGTTTTCATTCCCCATGGAGGTATTAGTTCCATTAGGATAATTCTAGTGCATTCTGGAGCATATTGAGAGCTTTCAACATTCACGTTCCTGCAGCTTATTACATGTGTCAATAATGACTCATAACATGATCAGGGTTAAGTAGCCATGTGAGCTTCATGAAGACTGAAGTTCTTTTATAACGTAACAGCTAGACTAGCCCTATGTCGTGTGTGCGAAACTTTGTTGGGTTTAACAGGATGTTTGTCTGGTAAAGCTTCATATTTCAATGAAATAACGGTGAAAATTTACCAGACCAAACCACTTTTAACCAGAAATATCAGGTGGTCAGGTGCTCCAGAAACTTTGCTGATGTGTAACATAGAAGTTTAGCAATATTGATCTACTGCTGATTTTGAATCGTTATTCCTGCCTTGAATAACCAAATGTAAAATAACATTCTTTTACAATGCAGGGGTCCGTACAGGTGCTTGCATTCTCTCCAGACGGCAGATTTCTGGCTTCATCAGGTATATTATATGTCATATGTTATTTTTCATTTTTTTCTACTAATTTGCAGACTTTACGATGTTAAACCTTGTTTTTTATAAACATTTGAGGATTATAGCTTATCAATTCAAATGAATACATGTAAGATGGCCGTATCATTTCAAAGCTAAAATTAAGCTGGTGTAGTGCAATGGGTAGTGTGCTTTTGTCATGGCTGAGAAGTCGCTGGTTTGAGTCCCCAGGTGGCCTTATGTCCTGTCTTCTGGATGAGACCATTAAATCTGAGGTCACTAGGTGCATAAAACATTCCATACTGCTATGGATGGATCTGTGGCATATCTCCTGTATTGTATCAGCAGAGCTACAGGGTGCTACAGGGAATAGGATACCTACAAACAAATCAAAACACAAATACTAGTATTAATTTGAGTGCCTGTCACACTAGTTATGACATTACAATAGACATGACAGAAAAAGAGATGTGAATTTGTGGGGTGCTTACTAAGGTCAATGGTCAGTGGTGAAAGGATGCAGTGAATTTTAGTTCAGAGCGATAGCCCACCCAATCACCAAGGTATGTGGTCAATGTTTAAAGAATGCAGTGAACTTCATTGCAGAGCGATAGCCCACTTAGAAAGCAAGTTGTGTAGTCAGTGGTGAAAGGATAGTATCTTTTAAAATGCTGAATTGTCAAGGTTTTCCGGAAGCTTTGTCTCTGGAACCCCCAGGTGGACATTGCTCCTGCACTCTATTGGGTGCCTGTGGTCCCTAAAGTCCTGTCTGATTTTTCTAATTTTCATTTTGCAGAAGTGGGTAAGTATTTAATTAATTACCTGTCAATGATGAATAGGTTGTATGAGGGTGGAGACAGTAGATAATTCCCTTAAAACAAGGACACCTAGCTAGACCTGTGACTTCAAATTAAAACACTGAGAGGACTAAGATTTCTTCATTCTCTCAATGATTGAACGAAGCGTTGTCCTTGATGATGTGATTTAGGCCCTAGGATGATGCAGGACTTGTTGCAATGGAATTATCTACAGTTAACTCCCCTCATACATTTTTTGTTTCTATGACAACTGAATCAACTTTGAAATATCTGAGACAGGTTGACTCTATGAGATGTATCTATGGTAATTGTTAGGAAGGAGTATTGTGGGTCTAAAATGTGTATTGGGATATATTGTGACACTCAAACAGATATTGCAATAAACTGCGATATTTATATGATGACAAAATTCACTATCAGTGAATCTTTGATTCAATTTCAACAACAGGAGACAGGAATGCTAAAACAATTACACGCAATATTTTCAAGTCAGTCGACTCATTTCTATACCCTCACAACAACACATTTATTCCATATTTAGCTTTTTTGTTATGAACAAACTCCCTTTCACTCACCATCATGCAAGAAAACAAAACGAAAATATGTCTATGTGAAATACCGATGTCAAACCAGTTTTTGAAAAAATGCTGTGGTATGTATTGGAAAGGGAAAATTGCAATATACTGGTTTGGCGATAAAACCAATATATATATATATATGTCTTTATTGTCAGAATTTCTATCTCCTACCAGGAGCAGATTTAGCTCTTATCTCAGGGAGACCCACCAAAAGGTTTTGTTTGGTGTTCTGTTACCCGTTTGTGGAAAAGCTGGTTGCATATTTTATGGAGGTTTAATTATTGTAAAGTGTATCATGCAGTGTTTGAGGGTTTTTGGGGGGGGGGTTGTTTTTGTTTTTGGGGTTTTTTTGTTGTTTTTTTTTCTATGGTGCCTTTACCTTTTCGTTTGGGAATTTTTTGTCCCATTTGCTTGATGCTAAAGGATAAGTGTTTGGGAAAAATTAGACAAATTTGGGAAAAATCATTGAAATTTCCATTGGGAAGAGTCCTTATTACACACCTGATTTGAAAAAAAAAACCACTGGTATGAGAGATAACAAGATTTTGTTATGTTGTTCATTGTCTGTCTGTCACATCTCAGTTTTAACCATCATCACAGACAAAACAACAAATTCATGTGTTCATTGAAACATTACACTCTCTTCCTCTCATTGAATAGTATCATGGCTGTTTATTAATTATAGTTTCTGCTCTTAGTTTTTCACAATATAACTCATAGCTTTGTATTTAGAGGTTGCCTCATAGATAAACAGCCATATTGTTCTTTCTTATATGCCTTTCGAAAGATGGACGTATTATGGTATGGCGATGTCCGTCTGTCCTCTATGGAATGCAGTAACTTTAGTAAACGTCACCTGTTTTTCATGAAACTCATATAGAATGCTTAGATAGTATAGAGAAAGCCACCTTTTAATTTTGAGTAAAGTCCGTTTTGTCGTTCCGGAGTTATGGGACTTGGATTTTATTTTTACACTATGAAAAGATGCTGTTGAACGCGATAACTTAAGTAAACGTCAGTTGTTTTTCATGAAACTAATGCAGAATGCTTAGATAATGTAGGGGAAGCCGCCTTTCGATTTTGAGCAAATTCCGTTTGTTGTTCCGGAGTTATGGAACTTGGATTTTATTTTTGCTATAGTAAAATTGCTATAGAACACAATATCTTTAGTAAATGCCAGTTGTTTTTCATGAAACTTATACAGAATGCTTAAATAGTGTAGGGAAAGCCAACTTTCAGTTTTCAGCGAATTCCATTTTGTCATTATGGGACTTGAATCCCTCTTTTTGGATTTCAATATTTCATAAAAGTATTACCAAAGAGACCCAAGTTTGGGGGTAATAAAACCATACATTCACATTGATCCCGTCCAAAGTAAGCGACGGCGTATTAAGCCATGCTAGGCGTTGATCTTGTTTAGTTTTATCTTCTTAAAAAATGTGTTGGTGAAGTGATTAAAGCTCATTTTAGATTATGTGAGATTTGAGTGATATCAGTGTGTGTGTTTTTCTCCGCTAGGTGTGGATTGTATGGTGCTGCTGTGGGACATTGCTAGCGGAAACTTGATGGCCCAGATGAAGAGTCACACAGAAACTGTTTACTCGTTATGCTTCAGTCGGGACGGAGGCGTCCTGGTATCAGGTAGAGTATGAAATACATTAAACTTGTGAAATAAAAATGTCACACAGAAACTGTTTACTTGTTTTAGGGGGGACGGAGGCATCCTAGTATCAGGTAGGGTATGAAGTAGATGAAGCTTGCAATGTTAACACTGAGTGAGAACTTTATCTATGGTATAGTACAGTCAGTGTGAATCAATCACCGACCTGCCTAGGTTTAGGACTAAGGTTGGAGCTGTGGTTTAGATGAGATAGTATAAAACTCCTGCATAACATTTGACATTGGAGTGTAAAGGATTCTCCACTAGTCAATGTGAGACTCTTACAAAGGTATTAATTTCTAATGCAGTGCCTTACAATGATGCTATCACTATTCAATTGAAATTGCCCCGTCCTTTAAGCTTGAAAAATTGTTAAATCAGATGACACCACAATACATTACGCCTCGGTTGTACCTCGGAAAACGTTGAAAATGTATTGTGACATCATGAAATTCAATAAATATTCGGCTAAAGTAATGTATGAATGATCATGACATAAAGTAAGCAGGTAAGATGAGATTTCAATATACATGTATCTGAAGTCATGTAAGTGGGTAAGACAGACTATTTTATTTTTCTGATTATTTGTATTTTGATTGTGTGCAGGAGGACTTGACTGCAGTGTAAAGGTGTGGGACATGGTGCTTATGGTCCAAGAGATAGACACTGAGGCAGATATATCTGTGCCCAGCTCTGTTACAGTGTAAGTATACGTAAGTCACGGCAGTGCTGATAAAGTGCAGCACTAGAATTCTCTGTATCATGTCATTTCAAAAACCTGTCATCTTGTGAGTCTGGGTTTCCACATTTGGAGGGGACCTGTCATCTTGTGAGTCTGGGTTTCCACATTTGGAGTGGACCTGTCATCTTGTGAGTCTGGGTTTCCACTCCTGGAGGGGACCTGTGGTCTCGTGAGTCTGGGTTGACTTGACATCTTGTGATTTTGGGTTTCCTCACCTGGAGGGGACCTGTCATCTTGTGAGTCTGGGTTTCCACTGTGGGAGGGGACCTGTCATCTTGTGAGTCTGGGTTTCCACACCTGGAGGGGACCTGTCATCTTGTGAGTCTGGGTTTCCACTCCTGGAGGGGACCTGTGGTCTCGTGAGTCTGGGTTGACTTGACATCTTGTGATTTTGGGTTTCCACACCTGGAGGGGACCTGTCATCTTGTGAGTCTGGGTTTCCACTGTGGGAGGGGACCTGTCATCTTGTGAGTCTGGGTTTCCACTCCGGGAGGGGACCTGTCATCTTGTGTGTCTGGGTTTCCACTCCAAGAGGGGACCTGTCATCTTTGGAGTCTGGGTATCAATATCTGGAGGGGACCTGTCATCTTGTAGGGGTGTGACGGTTTGTTAAATAACTGTTGTACTGCGGCACAGAGACGTTCGATTCGGTTCTCGGTTCACACTTCCGAATTTCGGTTCAGTTTGGTTCAAAAATTAGAAATTTAAGAGGTCATTGTATTTAACTAAAAATTGCACTATAAACAAAAAACATGACTTCAAAACTATTTACATATAAATATAGTAACTATCACGACAAGAAACGTAAACCTTATAATGGAACATAACATCATTAACATGATAGATGTGGTGTATCGTCTACTCTACATCCAATAATTCAGCACCGTATTTGTATGGCATTGTGTTGGTTGTTTAGCGATACCAGTAAACAATTACAAATGGCGACGGTAGGCAAGTGGAGCTCGCGATCTGAAGTATGAGAGTATTTCACCCTGAAACCTGACTAAATGTTCTACAGATAATTCATATAGTTCAATATTCATTTTTAATGTAAAGTTACTAACTTTACATTATAAATGAATATTGAATTACAGTCAAACCTCATTATCTTGAAGTCAGAGGGACCGTGGAAAATACTTCGAGATATCCGTAGTTCGAGATATCCAAATTGCGAATTTAGGATCACAAATCTTGCAGTTGTTGATGTACGCCGATTTATTTGACATTTGTGATTATTATAGTAGATGTATGAGATATACATGTATTTATCAATAAATACGCATGAAGATGTGCATATTGTATTGTTCCTAAATAATTAATCTAAATCTCATCATACCTTTTATATTTTATAAATATATATAGAATATACTCCAAAACTGAAAATGTCATGTTTCTTTTTCATTAACATCGTAATTTAAATCCAATACTATACCTAAAACCGAGGACGGGTTAACACATAAGACAAGATAAAGACAAACACGTCATAATTTGATTTAATTACTATTACTTTGCATAAAAATACATAGACATACACACGGATTGGAAATAGTAATAATTAATGAACAGTGTAAAGAAATTTCTTTAAACACAGGTATGAAAAAGCACTAATTACAGTTAATGTTAATTATATAATTTTGTGTCGAGTTTAATAAACTATCATCATTTATTAATATTTGGTATTAATAAGAGGGTACAAATGGACGCGATTGATTATGTAATTACTGCGGCTTTGTACTCCGACACGGTCAATTGATCACACCACGCGAGCGACCTGTCATTTAGGGTAAGCGCCACGGGGAATATTGTCAATAAGAAGCCAACTTTGAGATAAACCAGGTAAATAAGAACTTCGGGACTTGAAAATGTATTCGAGATAAGCATGGTATTCGACATATCAGTGTTCAACACATCCGGGGTGAATTTAATCATAATATGAAGGATTTTTTTTCGGGACCGATGTTCGACTTCGAGATATCCCGGGTATTCGAGATATCAGTGTTCGAGATATTGAAGTTTGACTGTATATGAATTCTTATTCATGATTTCATGCCTCTGATCTGTTCAGTGTTAAGTTGTTAACACACTTCATTATTTTCAAGAGCTAGTAAGTCAGTCATCACTAATCAGTGATTTGTAATTTTTGTGATTTATCATATAGACATACACCTTGACATCTGTCTTTATAGTAGACCAGGAATAGAATCAAAGCATAATATCCTGAGCTAAAATGACATTAGTTACAACACTAGTCTAGATGTATGCATGAAAGAATTATGTTGATTTTATATTCTCATCACTTTGTAACCAAACCGAACTGAAAAATAACCCCCAAAACTGATTCCTGAACCGTCCCACCCCTATCATATTGTCAGTCTGGTTTTCCACATCTGGAGGGGACCTGTCATCTCGTGAGTCTGGGTTTCCACACCTGGAGGGACCTGCCATCTTGTGAATCTGGGTTTCTACTCCTGGAGGGGACCTGTCATCTCGTGAGGCTGGGTTTCCACACCTTGAGGGGACCTTACATCTCTTGAGTCCAAAGACCAATGCATCGATTACAAGTTTTACATGTAATCAGGTGTCTCATGTCCAACAAAGAACATTTTGTTGGGATTTTCATTGTGATGTAAGTGTTTGGATTTTTTTTGCATAAGAATGATGCAGATTTGAGGGGTATTCAGAGAGAAATGAAATGAATATGGAAAGGTTCATTAGATGTTATAATCCATCGGCTCATATGTCTAGGTGTGTTACTCTGCTTAAGCTCCATGATTGACTTGTTGGTCTTCGGGTATGAGGTAGAATGTTTAAAAATTTTATCAGATCTTGTGAAAGAGAAACTTAGTGCCAAATACTGGTCCTAAGGGGTAACACTAATTCTTAATCCTGTCTGTAAACTAACTTGATAGATTTGAAAAATACATACATGTACCTCTTTATACCACTGTAATCTAGGATAGGTTTTCACCTGTCAGTATTTCTACAAACTTTTACATTGGTCATAAATTTTTAAAGATAGTGAAATATGGCTTTAATATTTAAATGTGTATTTCTTGTAACTTATTTATTGGTGACAAATATCTGTTGAAGTGACCATGACCTTGTCACATCTATGAGATGACCGTGACCTTGTCACTTCTATGAGATGACCATGACCTTGTCACATCTATGAAATGACAATGACCTTGTCACGTCTATGAGATGACCATGACCTTGTCACATCTATGAGATGACCATGACCTTGTCACATCTATGAGATTGGGGATCATTGTCTCTAAATCACTTCTTGATTTACTCACATTTGCCTTGTCATTTACTTATCTTTATTACACCTATCATGTTTCTGAATATTCTTTCTGACTAATGTAGACTATTTTCCTGGATTTACCCGCATGTTGAGATATATATAGGCTTATATACATATGTATGGGTAATATCACATACTGTCTTCTATCATCAGACACAGGCTGTCGTTGTAAAATTTACGAGACATACTCAGAATGTTATAAATCTTTTCTTTTTCTGCAAACCAGTAGTATATATTGTATATAATGACTAGTATTTCAGAGAGGCACCAAAGCTCAGTGGTAGCATGATTGACTCAGGACTGAGGGGACCGAGGTTCGAACCTGATTTCTCACTCAATAGGTGTCCTGTCCTTCAATACGAGACTCAGAGATACGCGTCCATTTCACTTCTTTGTGAAATGCTGGGCATTCAATTTCCAGCATGATGTAAATAGGGTACAACCGTAACAACAAACTTGTGTAAAAGAAAGTGGTAGAGGACATTCGTTTGGACAATAATATTTATAAACACATTTTAATCATACAAAAAGAAAATCACTGCATTACAACTCTTATTTTCATCTCTTTGAAAAATTTCTGTAAGGGTAGATGATTACAGTTGTACATGTTTATATTATATTGGACATAAAATGTCCTACATTTTACTGGAATTGAATCACTGATGCATGTGTGGATGTCTGGTATTGAGACAGTAAAACCTAGGTCCTTTTTCGAGGTACTCTCTCAGAACAAACCTCACAATCTCAAGTGAATCTGGTACATTATACAAAGCTTAATATGAATGGATCTCTGTATTTATGAAATCATATTTGTATGAAGAAATAAATAATCAAATTTATGTTGCATAATATGTTGTGTTTTCTAATAGGAATAGCAACCCCAAGTTGCTGCTGGGTTCCTACCCTACTAAGGCCACATCTGTGTTGACTATCCACTTTACTCGACGTAATCTGCTCATCGCATCAGGACCGGCACAAGTACCAGAACCGCAAAAGACCTGAGTGACCAGCTGATCCTGGAAAACCAGAACCACAGAAGATGCGATTGATTTCCAGAACCATGAAGGACATTAAAATAGTGAAGAGACTGGTCCAGTTCCCGTAAATACTGGCAGAACAAAAAACACATGTAGCAGAACCAAAAAACATGAGCGGTTTCCTAAAACATTCTATATGTGATGAACTAACGATGGGAAACTTGATGAGAAGATTGCATTGGGAGAAATAATAAGATGGAATGTGGGATCAGTTATAAAATAGTGATAACTATCTACATGTAAATACATGTACTCTGGTTGATTGGAAGAAATAACAGTGTTCGCAGCAGAGATAATATGTAGTGTACAAACCACTTGAGATCATACTTCACCACAATGTGCACAGATGTGATATAATGATTAAGAACTATAGTACGTCTGTAGATATAAAACCTTGAATTACACCCAAATGTAGACCGAAGTTAACTAAAAACTGTTTAATATCTTAAAAGATGACTGTGATAAAAAAAAAAAAACATGAAGTAATAGTGTTTAATTTTTTGTTCAGTTTCATGGAGTTGGTGTGGCTCAGTGGTTGGTGTGCTGGACTCATGACCCAGAGGTCGCTGGTTTAACTCCCTTCGTTGGCACACTGGTGTCCTGTTTTTCAGTTGAGACCGCGAAAATTGAGGTGCCATGTCGAAGCCACAGTCCGTAGGGAATGTATGCCGGGTAAATTTCTTGCATCATGCAGATGCTGTCACAATAATCGTGAAGTGATGTAAATCGGCAGTCAGTTAATTAATCAAGTTTCATGAAATTGAGCGTGGAAATTGCTGTAGCCTTTAACTTTTTTTATGCCCCCGCCATGAAATGGCCGGGGGCATTTAGTGTTACATGTACCCTGTTCCCTCATTCCGTCATCGAGTTTCTGCTCATTTTCTCTTTGAAGGTTTGATGGATTAAATTGATATTAAGTATACAGATGTATCAAGGGAAAGTGCAGGTCAACTTCAAATATGGGTGTGGTCCAGTAATTTTTGACAGAGTTATTGCCCTTGAACAGAAGATTTCTTTAAAACAACAGTTTCCTTCATTTTGTCTTTGAAGGTTTGATGAATTAAATTGATATTGGGTAAATAGATGTATCAAGGGAAAATGCAGGTCAAGTTCCAATATGGGTGTGTTCCAGTAATTTTTGACAGAGTAATTGCCCTTGAACATTAAAAATTTCTTTAAAATATTAGTTCTCTGGCAATTATATTTCACTAACTTAGTTGCCAGCGGGGCATTTGAGTCGCACTAACACATTAAAAGTCTAAAGTCAACACTCAGTTTGTCCTGTGTTTTTGAAAATAGGACTCAAATGGTATTCCATTTGAAATGAATTAAAGAACAGGGGCCAGTTGTTCAAAACTTTAACCACTGGTTTAACTAAACAGTGGTTAAAATTTGAGAGACAATTTAATTTATAAGAATTCTGTATAAAAATCTAAATTACTTTACAAAGTTTGTTTCATATGCTACAAATCAGTATACAGACTATGACTTAAAGTATTCTCATTTCTAAGATATTGTTAGATGAAATTTAACCATTGGTCAGCTTAAAGTGTGGTTAAAGTTTCGAACAACTGGCCCCAGATAAGATAAGGTCAGGTTAATTTTAATCTATTTTAATCTAAAAAAGATTTGATATAATAAAGAGAAGAAATGATTAAATGAAATAAGTTGTGATTTATTGCTGAATCTGAGCCTGATAGATCATTTCGAATAACTTGCATGATTAATTTACATATGGACAAGGCAAAAAAGAAAAAATGATCACTAAAAGACAATCAGAATAAGATGGTATTTGGTACATTGCAGTAACAATTAAATGAATGAAAAAAATAATTGTACATGAAGATAAGTGACAGAACAAGTACATAACAGAAGTTGATCAATGTTCGTCTAGAAGTGGTAATAGATTAATGAACATCATACATGTAGTTTACATTGAATTAAAAAAATAAAAAACTATAATCAGTAAAACATGTCATCATCTCAGTTTAAAGAATAAATAAGACAATAAATGAAACGGATTGGGCAAAAATTTAAACCCATATGAAAGCCCTCTCTGTAGACCAGAGTACATATACATTAAAATAGTGTATCAAATCTAAGAGACATGAAAGACCTTGCTATAGGCTGATGTACACAAATACATTGGTGTATATATATATATATATATATATATATATATATATATATATATATATATATATCTATGCATATATATATATATATATATATATATATATATATATAGTTGTATTGCACTGAATATCATATGTAATGGAAAAGTTTATACAGATGAAAGAAATGAGGAAAAAAAACAGGTTCTATCACATGACAAAATCTACCCCATTAAAGGTAAAATCCATCCAAGGAAAGGTGAAATCCAAAACAAGGGAGGTAAAATCCCCAGGAAAGGTACAATCCACCCCAGGAAAGGTAAAATCTACACCAGAAAAGGTACAATCCAACTAAGGAAAGGTAAAATCACCAGGAAAGGTGCAATCCACCCAGGGAAGGTCAAATCTACCCCAGGAAAGGTGAAATCCACCCTATAATAGGTACAATCCACTCCAGGAAAGGTAAAATCCACCCTAAGAAAGGTGAAGTCCAACACCGGGAAGGTAAAATCCACCCCAAAAAAAGATACAATCCACCCCATGAAAGACACAATCCACCCAAGGAAAGGTAAAATCTACGCCAGGAAAGGTAAACTCCTCCACAAGAAAGGTAAAATCCAACGCAGGGAAGGTAAAATCGTCCCATTAAAGGTGAAATCCTCCCAGGGAAAGCTGAAATCCACACCAGGAAAGTTAGAATCGCTACAGGGAAGATAAAATATATGAAAGGAAAAATTTTTTGAAATCATGTTTGGCTTTGATAGTGAAACGCCCCAGACTAGCTGTTATTTGGGGCATTTGGTAATATAAAAATTCAATATAAATTTTTCTTCATGTAATATTACCCATGATCCCGTGTTTCATAACGGGAAAAGTAATTCATTCTTTACTTGAGATTTCCCACAATCCTCTGTTGAAAGTCAACTGTGAAATGTGCATTCGGCATTTTTCGTAAAGTCCTGAGATAATCGAAGCTATTTTTGGTCTCCTGAGTATTCAGGCCTAGCAATGTGAAAGCTTGCTTTAACCCTTGAGCCCGGGCGGACTCTAGGATGTTGGTATAGTTAGCCTGGGCCGTCGCTGAGATCAGTCCAGCGATAGCGTTCCCGGATTCCTTTATTTCCAAAGCCGCATTTTGTAATTCTTGGACCTGAAAAGGCATCAGTAAATTTTTGTATTTTAAGTCAACTTTTAAACTAATTTAAAAAAAAAAAAGATTTCAAATGAGGCTTATTTTGAAATGTCCTTTATCTTGATTATACCATACCCCAATGAGAATGCGCATGTGAAATAGGAAAGTCCTGCCGCTTACGCATCAAAAGTTATAACCTAGTATGTTGAAGTTTTGAAATGTAGGTCAAAGATCGCGAGGTCAAAAACTATGGTAGCGACGAAGAAGATTTGTCATAAGGAATTCGCATATGAAATATGGAAGCCCTACCACTTAAGATTCAGAAGTTATTGAAATGTTGTCAAAGGTCACGAGGTCAATTACCTTGGTGTGATTTGAAAGGCCTAATTAGTGGAGTATACATGCCAAATATGAAATCTCTATCTCTCGTGGTACAAAAGCTATGGCGAAGGTATAAAGTAAACAACAGATGAACAGATTGAAAAAGAAACTGACAGACAGACAGGACAAAAACAATATTCCCTCGAACCATCGATTCGGGAGCATAAAAATGATTGAGATTATAAATGTGAGTTCGTACCATAGCAGTTGTATTTTTCCTGACGACAGAGGCTTCCTGCAGCAAATGTTCCCGCTCAGCCTCGGCCTGGAGTGTTAGTGCGGTCAAGAATCTGTCCTCTACATCCGTGGGAATGTCCACATAACCCAGCTGGAAATACTTTACGTCCACGAAAATCCCTTTGTCCGTATCTGTACATTGCGAATATGGTTTACAGCCGATTGGACAGGCTGAAAGAGATAGATAGATATATTATTGTTTTACGTCGCGCCGGGAATATTTCACCCATATGGCGACGGTCAGGCTGAAAGAAAAGATGGTATGAAAAATATAGTAATAGTGACGTCATGGTTTCGGCATCAACTCGGTGTAATAATATATAAAAAGACTTTAGTCCTAAACATGCACTCAGAAATAAGCCGGTCGAAAATCAGTCTGCAGTTCACACTAACCATCCGCATAGCGTAAAGATTGCCCAAACCCACGAAATAGCTCGTTAACTGCACGAGGGAAGCAACCATCCATGGCAGATGGTGTTTATTTTCTATTGTCAAATTTAAAGCCGGTATGGCTTAGTGATAAGACGCTCGGCTCCTGATCGAGAGGTCCCGGGTTCAACTCTCACCCTGGTCGCAGCGGTGATCTGTCTTTCGGATGAGACAGTGAAAACCGAGGTCCCGTGGCACATTAAAGATCCCTCACTGCTTCGAGTGGATCTGTTGCAAAGGTTTAAATTTGTATGCAAGGATCAGGCAAATGCCGTCACCATATACGTGAAATAATCGTGGAGTGACGTAATCAATATTCAATCAATCAATCAATCAATTCATGGTCACTTATAAAATATATATCTCTTACATAGCGACGAGATCTGCCTATAGAAGTAATCGCACTTGTAAGTCTTTCTGTGCAACGTACCCAACAAAACGGCCGTTTTTCATTTGCTCCCGTTTACCTTGACACTTGGTCTCGTTTTTGCTATTTCATTAAAAGAAAAAACAGCCCATTTGAGTCGTGAGTGGAGACACGATTCTAGGACCTATGGGCTCTGTAGGCCAAGCGAACTACTGACTAAGCTATGCATACCTCGTCTAAAGTGAACAGGGCATAGATTATTTGTTATTAGCTGAGTGAAACAGGAATGAAGATATAATACCTTGTGGAAAGAAAAACGAAGATCAATAACTGAGTGAATAGAAAAACTAAAGATTTATACCTTGTGAGTAGGTATCACATTTTGGTCTGCAGCACGTGCCACCGAGTCGCTCTCTGACTGCTTTGTACATTGCTTCTTCCGCGCTTGCGCGCTTAAGAATGAATTCTCGTGTAGTAAATTTTGCAGATGTACCCTGAATCGATAAAGTTTAACAATATATACAGCCATGTAATGTTGTTTTAAGGTCAATTTAGGTATACAACTCTACCTTATAGGCCACTTTAGGTATACAACTCTGCCTTATAGGTCACTTTAGGTATACAACTCTGCCTTATAGGTCACTTTAGGTATACAACTCTGCCTTATAGGTCACTTTAGGTATACAACCCTGCCTTATAGGTCACTTTAGGTATACAGCTCTGCCTTATAGGTCACTGTAGGTATACAACCCTGCCTTATAGGTCACTTTAGGTATACAACCCTGCATTATAGGTCACTTTAGGTATACAGCTCTGCCTTATAGGTCACTGTAGGTATACAACCCTGCCTTATAGGTCACTTTAGGTATACAACTCTGCCTTATAGGTCACTTTAGGTATACAACTCTGCCTTATAGGTCACTTTAGGTATACGACCCTGCCTTATAGGTCACTTTAGGTATACAACTCTGCCTTATAGGTCACTTTAGGTATACAACTCTGCCTTATAGGTCACTTTAGGTATACAACTCTGCCTTATAGATCACTTTATGAATACAACCCTGCCTTATAGGTCACTTTAGCTATACAACTCTGCCTTATAGGTCACTTTAGGTATACAACTCTGCCTTATAGGTCACTTTAGGTATACGACCCTGCCTTATAGGTCAACTCTGCCTTATAGGTCACTTTAGGTATACGACCCTGCCTTATAGGTCACTTTAGGTATACAACTCTGCCTTATAGGTCACTTTAGGTATACGACCCTGCCTTATAGGTCACTTTAGGTATACAACTCTGCCTTATAGGCCACTTTAGGTATACAGCTCTGCCTTATAGGTCACTTTAGGAATACAACCCTGCCTTATAGGTCACTTTAGGTATACAACTCTGCCTTATAGGTCACCTTAGGTATACGACTCTGCCTTATAGGTCACTTTAGGTATACAACTCTGCCTTATAGGTCACTTTAGGAATACAACCCTGCCTTATAGGTCACTTTAGGAATACAACCCTGCCTTATAGGTCACTTTAGGTATACAACTCTGCCTTATAGGTCAATCTAGGTATACAACTCTGCCTTATAGGTCACTTTAGGTATACAGCTCTGCCTTATAGGTCACTTTAGGTATACGACCCTGCCTTATAGGTCACTTTAGGTATACAACTCTGCCTTACAGGTCACTTTAGGTATACAACTCTGCCTTATAGGTCACTTTAGGTATACAACTCTGCCTTATAGGTCACATTCAGAATACAAACCTGGCTTAAAGTGATCTTCATTATACATTTTGTCCTAAAATCAACTTCAATAAATAACGGAGTCTTACATGTCACCTGAGTTTAAGTTCTACTCTAAAGGTCACCTTCAATATACAAACCTTAGTTTAAGTTCTACTCTAAAGGTCACCTTCAATATACAAACCTTAGTTTAAGTTCTACTCTAAAGGTCACCTTCAATATACAAACCTTAGTTTAAGTTCTACCCTAAAGGCCAGCTTCAATGCACAAACCTTAGTTTAAGTTCTACCCTAAAGGTCACCTTCAATGTACATTCTGCTTTACAAATGACTTCCAATATATAACCCTGCTTTAAAAGTTACATTCAATACACAGAATTTCTTTAGGGTATTTTTAATACATAACCTGAGGTTCTCCACACCACAATGTCCTCAGGTTACATTCATTCTATTAACAACCTCGACCCTTAAAGTAAAATACGAAAGTAACTTGTGTCACGTGCCTATAGCACTAACAACAATGTACCATAGTGGACATTCACGGACCCCTGCAATTCAGAGGTAAGACAGGGTGGCCGGGAGGAGTGAGCGTCTCCAGTTTGGCTAGCCAATTCCATGGTGAATGTCCTTAAATACAGATGAAATAAACATAATTCAGCACTGTATATATTCATAAATGTGAACAAACACTGTGTAGAAAGTGCCACAGCCACACAGCATCAGGAAAAGGGGTATAATAACACTTAAGTCAAACCCTCCGCGGGAAATTTTTTACGAGCTCCACACTGCAAAGGAGATAAGTGAGGTTAATGTTGAATATGAAAGTAACTGGTGTCACGTTCCTATGGCACCAACAATAATATACCAAAGACACAGTGGACATTCACGAACCCCTAAAATTCAAAAGTGAGACCAGGTGCCTGAGAGGAGTAAGCGTCTCCTGTTTGGCTAGCCACACTCGCCATGAATGCCCTTCCATATAGACGAAACGAATATAATTCAGCACGTATATATACTTAAAGGCCAACTTCAATATTCAGCTTTATTCTCAAAGTCATGTTCAATATGTACAGTGTTTACTTGAAGGTGATTTTGATAATGAAGACCTGTACTTAGACCGCCTACATTCACTACGGAATCCTACCTCTAAGGTACTTTCAGTACAACACTTCTTTAAGGATGCCTTTACTATACAGTCCTATCTTAAAAGACATCTCAAGATAAAAGTCTGTCTCAAAAAGACAGCTCGTCTCTAGTTATATTTATAGTCGTTAAAAATATTAAAATCTACTCTGATACCATGTGTGCTTTTGGCATGCAGAACAGATTTGCTTGGTCAAACCGGAGACGCTATCTCATCCCGGACATCTGGTCCACATGACCAAAAGTGTTCTTCATGGTATATCGCCCTTATATCGTTCTTAGTGTCACTGTGCAGTGGCGGACTTAGAGGGGGGGGGGGAGCCCGGTCCCCCCTTTCGCCACATATTTACTTGTAAAAATACAGTTTTGACACAAAAATGACTGAGTAGTTTGGCTAATACACATGTGCCCCCCCCCCCTTTTGGGAAATCCTGAATCCGCCACTGCTGTGTCAGTCATTGCGTTACTTGCTTTCGTACTTCAAATCAACGGTCACTTGCATATTTCGTTTACTTTTTTATTCGATTTGTAAATTAGTCAAATCTTTAGACATCTGGTACCACTTCTAGTGTAAAATGTATAAGCACCTGATACCACTTCTACTGTAAAATGTTTAGGCATCTGGTGTACCACTTCTAGTATAAAATGATTAGGTATCTGGTATACCATTTCTAGTGTAAAATGTTTAAGCACCTGATACCACTTCTACTGTAAAATGTTTCGACACCAGGTACCACTTCTAGTATAAAATGTTTAGGCACATGCTATACCGCTTCTGGTGTAAAATACGAAAATAACTTATGCTGTATCTCTGGTACACAACAAAGTACAACACCGATTATTCATTGTCTCCTGGAAATCGAAAGCGAGGCTAGATGTCTGGGAGTAGGAAGCGTCTCACCTGTGGTAAGATGTGTGTCCTCCATAGACACCCAAAACATTACAGACGCACAAAGTAAACAGACATTAGATATATCCCCACCTCGGAATCGAGCCAGGTGCCACAGTTTTCATATGATAAACTACATTTACCTTGACGGCGTCCAGTGCAGATGTTTTCATGATGGGCTGGTAGGAAAGGTCGAATTTGTTGTGAAGTTTCACGAGCTCGTCAGAGCGCAGGAAGTATTGGAAGTTTATAGTTACCTTCAACTGAAAAGAAAATAAATTTTGCTCAAATACTGAAATTGATTGCTTTAGTGTTGTTCACTTTTGAATGAGATCCGAAAATGTTTGATAAGGTAATCCATTAAACAACGCTTGCAGCTTTGGAGTTGTTGGGGCTAATGTTTTAGATTAAACATTAAAGTAATAAGCAAGGTGAAAATTGTTGCCTGGACCAGGAATCGATCCCAGAACCCTCCGCTTTCAAAGAAGATGCCCTCACGTTTGAGGCATTCGGACCTAAACCGGAATCCGTCACATTGATCGATTGATTGACTGATTATTGTTTTACTTCACTCCACGATTATTTCACATATATGGTGACGGCATCTTCTTGATGCATCGCAGAGAAATTTTTACCTTTGCAACGGACCCACCCGAAGCAGTGAGGGATCTTTCACGTGCCACGCCTACCGTCACACGGGATCTCGGTTTTTATTTTCTCATCCGAAAGACACAACACTGGTGTTCCACGGCGGTGATCGAACCCGGGACCTTTCGGTCACAAGCCGAACACCTGATCCACTGAGCCACACCGGTTTGAATCCGTCACATAACTTTAATTTGAAATAGAAATGTAGAATGTTTGCCTTTTTTATTATTATCTAAAAGATAACGAGAGAGATTCAATGACGCAAGGTATTGTCAGGTCTTAATTTTTGAATTTACGTGATAATAGTAAGTTTTGTATCTACCCACTCCAGTAAATTCAAAAACTAAAACATGACAACAGCTCCATCCAGTCACGTGTAGAGCATAATGGCTTTTCTGACTTACTTCCAGTTTATCTGCTGTGAATATTGTTACTTTGCTTAAGGTCACATACTGACCATCAGCTGGAAAAGTTTTAAATTCGAAATCTGGTCCAATGAAGTACCGTCCGGACATGTACACCTTGCCGAGACTGACGGATCCCGTGGACTTCTGTCGCTTGAATCCCATCTGTAAACATATTTAAGTAATGCATACCTATAGTCTGACAACGATAAGGGGCACATAAACAAAAACATAACTAGTCTAAGTTTCATATCACAGGGGTTGTATTAGAGGTAATTTTCATATACGCCAGCGAACTGATATTCTCACCGTGTCACACGATGGAATATTCTATAGACCCACAGCATTAATTTTACAGATTGCAGCTATCCGGGTTCTCTGACCTCCAAAACAAAAGAATCTACATTCAATTATTTGATGCTGTAAACTATGTATATTTCGTAGACTTCTATTTTTGTGGTGATTCTACTATCTTATTTAAGTTCACGATATATTCTTGAGATATGCACTTAATTTTCACAAAATGTAAATATAGTTACATCTAACAGTGAAATCATGGTTAGTGAGTACCTTTTTTCTGTGTGAAATCATTTTAGGAAAATAACGCCAAATAAAGTTCTGGCGAATAAAAGGTTCTTTTTACAATATTGGGCATATCGATCCGTTTGATATCCCATGGATATATCCAGTACAACCTGCCACCCATGCTGTGGTAAAATTTCGATTCGTCGTGCCTTTGGCTTTGTGTATGTTTAATTTGATCGCTGTTCAACTATACAGTAGTACACCGACTATTATAAAAGTAATCGAATAGTCTGTTTAGAGAACCCGGATGAGCGGAGTTACATCCGAAAAAAAGTTCAAACTTTAAGGTAACAAGGGGAGGGAATTGGGTTAAAAAAGGTTATCGTTATAAACTTAACATTATTCTTTTTCAATCGAGACGAGTTTAAAACCTGTACACCTTTTAACTAAATAGCACATAATTTTGCTTTGCAAAAATTTTATCTATAAGAATAGGAAATTTCAGGTGAGACTCAATTATCTGCCCTTGTTCATTAAGTTAGTCCCGAAAGTGGAAAGAGGGGGTGTTCTAAACATTGTGCAATTCAATTTAGCCAATTTACAGATGATTGAACATCCCTATAATTCGGCGGCAGGTAACATAATGATACCAACAAACTGTTGATATCGTAACCATAGTAACATAATCATGTGGTTGAACATACAAAATTAATGGCAAATTTTATATCTTTATATCGAGGAATCAATACTTTATATCTGAACACCCTCTTTATTAACAATTTCAATTTCTGTTTTGGAAGTCAAGGAACCCGAATGTATGACATTATGGCTGTGAACTTTTATCACAATTTTATTAAAATTCGTTTTCCGGATTTTTTTTATATAGTGAAAGTAGTAACGCAGTATTCTAGAATTTCTTGTAAAACCAAATCCATTGGTTATATCGAGTTGATTCTTTACTTCTTAAGAGGGGAAGACAATTGCAGGCTATCTGGACTAGCTGCCAATTGTAATGGGAAGTATTTTACAATTTATCTGCCCTGATATGAATTTTCAATTCATGTTGCTATGGTAACACTTACCTGGTAGTAGTCTAAGTAAGAGAAACTGATCCCGATGAGAAGACCAATGAGCGCCAGGACGGCGACTGTGACGCCGGCAATGATCTGACAACATCTCTTATTCTCTGTGACAAAACTGCAGGAACTCATCGCGTAGCCTCAACCTTGTAATAACAATAAACTGACATAATTCATCCTCTGTTGACATGTGCTTGTATCGTGAATGTTACCGTCATTCATGGCGGGAGTGGCTAATCAGACAGGAAACACCAACATTTACGTCGCATTCCCAGGAGTCCACGATCATCCACTGTGGCATATTGACTTCAGAGCCGCGTTAATCTAGCACCGGTCGCTTTCGTGTTCTATATAGGTGCGTGTTTCGCATCTTGTATATTTTCATGCTTTAATCTATTTAGGAAACCGGCGTAGACCAATCAGTAGAATGCTTGTCACGTGACCGATAGGTCTCGGATTCGAATCCCACCGGAGAATCGTTGATGTCCTGTCTCTTGGATGATAGCAAACTCGAGGTGTCCCATGTCACGGTAAACAGTAAAACCCGAGGTGTCCCGTGTCGCGGTAAACAGTAAAACCCGAGGTGTCCCGTGTCACGGTAAACAGTAAAACCCGAGGTGCCCCGTGTCACGGTAAACAGTTAAACCCGAGGTGTCCCGTGTCACGGTAAACAGTAAAACCCGAGGTGTCCCGTGTCACGATAGACAGTAAAACCCGAGGTGTCCCGTGTCACGATAGACAGTAAAAACGAGGTCCTATGTTACGGTAGACGTAGTATTAAGTAGTATTTAGATATCCATCACTGCCATTGGTAGGTCCGTTGCATATCAGATGCCGTCACCATAAAAGTGAAATAATCCTGATGCAATTTAAAACAAAACTAAACAAATCCATGACAATACAAAAACAAGAATAAAAACAAAGCAAAGACAAAACAAAACAAAAACAAATATAAAAAAGAACTTAACCAAACAATATCAAAATATCTACTTAATATATACCATATTAATACATGTATTTAGTTTGATATTCAACAAGTTAGAGGAATTTTTAATTATAAATTTTTATGTGACGTGCATGGTATGACATACTAGTGGTAACATTGCCTTTCTAAAACAGAAGTACATGTATCTTGATACTTTAAGCACTAACAGATATTGACTGATAACAGTGACAATTAACATAACACACATGGTTACCTATGTAAATGTGGTGCAATAAAATTTGCATAGTTAAAAAAGATCCATACTATCTTCAGGAAGATTTTATTGGACATTAAAAAATTATTTCGGATTAACGAATCAAATTATATGATAAACCGTATGTTCGGATATCCGCCCCCAAAATCTCTGTTCGGATCTTGATCGCGAATTTCCAGATAATCGGAACAAATTAATATGGAAATTTCAGTTTCAGTGTTTTCTGACCAAATAAGAGAATTTTCCGGATAATCAGATAACACAGAAATGTCTTGTCATCGTATTAACCGGAACACTGAATTGGTTCCTATACTACGTGACAATAACTAGACTAGGATGTGAATGTATTATACGTTGGAATTTTACACATTAATCGCATTATCTCGGGCCTTTCTGTCGCATGTTAGGAAAAACAACAATGTATTACGGTGGATTAAACATGGCGGCGCCCATGATGAAACATATAAATGCAGATAACAACTTGCACGTGTTGTTTGTAAATAACGTACAACTTCTATCTGCTTCTTATTTCGATCTTCAGAAAAATGTTTTCTATCAAAAGAATATTGAGTACAATAACTGAAATCAACCATCTTGTCAAAATTTTAAACTTCTGGTGTTTCGTAATACATTCGAGATTGGTTTTTCCGAGCTTGCCGGAAAGGCCCGAGAAGGTGTGATTGTTTTACAGCGTAAATTTCAAACTGCATGATGGGTCAAGTACTAATCGAACATTAAATATGTATTGCCAAATGACCGATTATTCTTAAAATTTAAGATCCATATTTGTTTGAGAAAGGCATATTAGCTTTCCTCATATAACTCAAACGAGGAACGAAACACATATATTTTCTATAGAAGACATATTTTAACCCGCATGTTGACAGTGTCATGTGGTTTCCCCGACACAGTAAAGAGCTTTCATGTCCGGGTCTAGTTTCCAACACTAAAAACCGACTGGGATTTCGAATGAAATCGTAGATTACTTTGTAATTTTAGACAAGCCAAGCAGCATGACACACTTGGCCTTTTTCTGAATTTTAGAGGTCCAAAATGCCCATCTATGTGCTTTATTATGAATACGACATGCATATATATAGTAATATATAGAATTAGTGAAATTCGCTTTTATGTAATACTTTTGCCATGAATTTATCGCCATTGTCATTGCTAAGTAACAGCTAGTATTTAATCATACAGTCGAGATAAGCCAGTAGCGGATTTAGAGAGGGAGGGGGTAGGGAGCCCTGGGTCCCCTTTTGGCCACAAATTGTCAAGGCATGTATAGATGATAAAGTTGAAAACACTCACATAATATGAGGAAAGCTCCAGATTTAGCACCCAAAATGGCTGAGTATTTGGTTTATACTTGACTTTAACAAGTGCCCCTCCCCCTTTCGTTTCGGAAATCCTGGATCCACCACTGTAAGCAATAACCCCACCTCACCTTCCCGTCTCCAACCGTGGTACCAGGCTCATCAATACTATGGGACATAACACAGGCGAACTATACTATTCAATATACAAGTGTGATATCAATATTGGAAGTATGAATTGTTATCACATGTTCGCCTGTGAGACACATCAGTGATTTGATTAGAGTAGAATGTTGTGCTTCCTACAACCGGCACGATGTAAACGCAGTCGCAACCCAGAGTATCTCTGTCAACGCTTGAAAAATAGGTCGGTGTCACATGACAAATTCAGAAACACATCTTTGTGATTTTTTCTCTTAATTTTAGCGAATTATCATATTTTTTTCAGTGCTTGTTATACTTTCGATTCCATGTTTAGATTTTCAACCAAGATTAATAAATACATTTATTTTACACATTAATAGGTCTGAATCAAAGTTTACGAAACAACGATTACAAATGAAGTACAGTAAAAATAAAATGTTCTTTATTCAAAATATATCATGTCATAATCAAACATTTAGTTTTAAGTGCGAACAATGGATTTTGAAAGCTTTTCTAGATTTTTGAATTTTTGAAAATAAGCGTTGACAGTGGTGTAGTGTTCGTAGCGCACGAAACCCTGGGTAGAGAATGGATATAAATGGGTAACACCGTAATTAACCAACAACCCTCACGAAAATTCTTCATGGTGTTAAGAAGAGTTATACTGCTGTGATTATCATTGTGTATGATTAAACTATGTTTTAATTTGTATTATACAAACAAATGTTCTCTTCAATTTTCTTGTACAAAATGCCTAATATTTCTTGGAAAATATGTAAAATTCGAAGCGGAGGCGTATCTCAGAAGTCACGTTCTGACACGGGCTTCAAATTTTTCAAATTCTCCTATCTAGATAGAAGATTTTTGTAAGGCTCGAACTCATAGCCTTCTAGCGGCGAAGCGAACGTGCATTAGCAGTGGCGGATTTAGGATTTCCGAAAAGGGGGGGGGGGAGGCACATGTGTATTAGCTAAACCACTCAGCCTTTTTTTGGTGCCAAATCTGGATTTTTACTGTAAATATGCAGCGAAAAGGGGGCCCTCCCCCTCTAAATCCGCCACTGATTAGCACTTAAATCACGAGTTTCCCAAGTGAACGTCGGAGACCTGAAGTTTGTGGTATATTTTAATCATTCTTTCCATCTTCTCTCATCTTCCATTTTTCCCTAACCTCTCTCTTTTTTAACCCTGTGTAATTTTGTAAATGTTATATGTCTGGGTATTTGAGCTTTTTATGATAATGTGATTTTATTTGATGTTTAATATAATAAGTAATCAAATATGTGACACTTAAATGGAATAATTTATTATTGTTGTTGTTGTTGTTATTATTATTATTATTAATGTTGTTGTTGTTTTGAAGCCGGTGTGGCCTAGTGGATAAGGTGCTCGGCCTGTGATCGAGAGGTCCCCGGTTTGACTCCCGCACTAGACGCACCGGTGTTCTGTCGTTCGGATGAGACAGTAAAAACCGACGTCCCTTGTGACGGTCGGCGTGGGACGTAAAAGATCCCCCAATGCTTCAGGTTGGTCCGTTGCAAAGGCAGCAATTTCTAAGCAGTGCATCAGACAGATGCCGTAAAATATCCCTCACTGCTTCGGGTAGGTCGATTGCAAAGGTCTAAACTTGTATACAATGCATCAGGCAGATGCCGTCACCATATACGTGAAATAATCGTAGAGTGACGTAAAACAATAATCAATCAAATATATTGTTATGTTTTGGCGTTACCTTATTGGGAATATACAGAGCACAGAGGCTAAGCGCTGGCCGCTTGGTATGTCGCGCGGGACTTCCTCTTTCAGTCCCTGATCATGCCACTAACTTGTGAGAGGTTGATATAACTTCCTGCATTTTTATGTCACGATCTGACTGAAAAATTGCCGACAAGACGTAAAAACCCCTCACATACCTCTCGCCAGTCCCTTATCGTGTCCTTTATCGATTAAGCGATATGTCAGTTATCGATTAGCATACTATACGCTACTCTTTTTGTTTTGTTTTGTTTTTTTTTTTCAAATAGACTTTCTTCTTTTATTTGAAGAGAGAAGTCACTGTCAATTTGTATTTTAATCTTATTATATATATTATATGTGTATATCACATATGCAAGCAGTATTTCGGCGTTTAAGGTTTAAGTACGTTTTGTTTGTTCTTTTTTTTCTTTTCTTTTCTTTTCTTTTCTTTCTTTCTTTCTTTCTTTCTTCTTCTATTTGCTTTTGTTAAGTGCATTGGCGGACATGGAGGGGTAGCTGTAGAATATTTAACCTAAAAGGTCATTGCTGGATCCGCCTCAAACGGTCATTGCTGGATCCGCCTCAAACGCATTTGGTACCAGGACCCAAATGTCTAAAAAGTGACAATCTGAGCGAATTTTAGTTTTCTTTATATTTTACGCTTTCGAGATAAAATATTATGCATACTTAAGCATGGAAGCATAAATATTGCTACGCGATATTTCTGAATAATTTACATTTTTAGCTCTCCCTTTTTTGTCTCGTCTTATACCACAATTTAACCATCAGAGAGCATCCGATTTCTGTTGTGTTTAGCACTGTCTGTGAATTGTTATTGTTTGTAGTGATGGTCAGTGTTTAGTGGATACCGACCTTAAGGGGGGGGGGGGGGGCCTAAGCGAACGTCAGTAGGCAGTGACGTCCACGTCCACGTCACGTGAGAGAGAGAGAGAGAGAGAGAGAGAGAGAGTGAGAGTTATAATATTAATGTCATACAAAGTAATGTTGATATCTTTTCACATATAGAGGTGGATATATATCTAGATATAATCCTATTTTGATTTATGAAGGAGAATATCCACAGATATCGGTGGAATTATAGCATGATACTATCATATTTCAATGTATTTTGCTCCAAATCATTCTCGAGAATAAAAACATTTTAATGGATTGCATGTTACAATGTGAAACCCCCCCCCCCCCCCCCCCCCCAGGAGACCCCCCACGCCTGGGTACATCCTTATTCGACGCTGCAATGATTTCTAGCGCTATGCCACCCAGGCCGACCTTCTCTTGTGGACATCATGATAAACTTTTTAATATCCAGGTCAACATCTGGGATTTGTACGGTTAGTGCCGCCAGTATAACGTTAAAATAACGCTTGACTTGGTGTAAACAGGCAGAAAACAAACGTGGTCGAACCATAACTTTACGTTTATAGTAAAATACGTATTATGATGATTAAATAAATGTATACTCACTGTCCGCTCCTATCAGATCAGAGTGAAGCTCAAATATTGACTCCAGATAGTGGTGATGTGACATGGGCGATTGCGAAATATTATCCTGATTAATGTAAACATTCGACGTTATACTCGATAAACGAAACTAGGGAGAGGGCTTAAAGATTTGACTGAATGTGTATTGGAAATTTTGCGATGTATATTGGGGTGTAAGCGATTTGTTCAGGAGATGTGTGTGTAGTGGTTTGCCACCGCATATCTACTCCTCTACTGGTTGATACGTTCTCCGTCTAATTGAAAGCAGAGAAATACAAGGAAAGACAACTCTTTAAAATGTATGATCCGATTCTAGATTACTGTCAATCTTAAATGATAACCCCCCAACCCCCCCCCCCCCCAAATAAATAAATAAAATAAAAATAAAAATAAAAATAAAACATATAAATACATAAATAAATAACAAATAAAAAAAACCCATAAAGAAAGAAATAAGGGATAAAATTTAAAAATTATATATAAAATAAAAATAAATATAAGATATATGAATATATAAAATAGCAATAAAAATCTAGTACAGTGTCTATATCATGTAATCCTCTCCGGGTAAACAAAGTTACTTTCCGAATGGCATTATTTATGAATAGTTCCGAAAATTGTCGCGTGAATCCTTCAGAAGTTTCAAAGATGGAAGGAGATGTAAGAACTGGATTGATTAATTCCTGTTCATCATCTACACTGTCTCTGCTCCATTTTCTCTCCTTTTGTGTAGAATAACTACATTCCTTTAGTCGCCAACTCGTTCGTTTTGATATTCCCTCCAATTTGTTCTGTTAATCTTTTGTGTGTTTGTTAAAAATTTTTGGCCACTGGGGAAGAAAGTTTCTCGACAGTTCCAGTATGTAAAAAAGACTGAGGTAATCCTCGATAGACTGAGGTATCCTAGCCGCAAGTAGTGGCCCTATATAAATGATTATTCATATAGGGCCACGATTTGCGGCTAGAGGTATCCTTGATAGACTGAGGTATCCTTGATAGACTGAGGTATCCTTGATAGACTGAGGTAATTCTTGATAGACTGAGGTATCCTTGATAGACTGAGGTAATTCTTGATAGACTGAGGTATCCTTGATAGACTGAGGTATCCTTGATAGACTGAGGTAATTCTTGATAGACTGAGGTATCCTTGATAGACTGAGGTATCCTTGATAGACTGAGGTAATTCTTCATAGACTGAGGTATCCTTGATAGACTGAGGTATCCTTGATAGACTGAGGTATTTCTTGATAGACTGAGGTATCATTGATAGATTGAGGTAATTCTTGATAGACTGAGGTATCCTTGATAGACTGAGGTATCATTGATAGACTGAGGTATCATTGATAGACTGAGGTATCATTGATAGACTGAGGTGTCATTGATAAACTGAGGTATCCTTGATAGACTGAGGTATCCTTGATAGACTGAGGTAATTCTTGATAGACTAAGGTAATTTTTGATAGACTGAGGTATCCTTGATAGACTGAGGTATGCTTGATAGACTGAAGTATCCTTGATAGACTGAGGTATGCTTGATAGACTGAGGTATTCTCGACAGACTGAGGTATTCTTGATAGAATGAGGTATTCTTGATAGACTGAGTTAAGTCTCAATAGACTGAGGTATCCTTGATAGACTGAGGTATCCTTGATAGACTGAAGTATCCTTGATAGACTGAGGTAATTCTCGACAGACTGAGGTATCATTGATAGACTGAGGTATCCTTGATAGACTGAGGTATCTTTAATAGACTTCGATAGACTGAGGTATCCTTGAAGATTGAGGTAATTCTCGACAGACTGAGGTATCCTTGAAGACTGAGGTAATCCTTGATAGACTGAAGTATCCTTGATAGACTGAGGTAATACTTGATAGACTGAGATATCCTCAATAGACTGAGGTAAGTCTCAATAGACTGAGGTATCCTTGATAGACTGAGATAATTCTCGACAGACTGAGGTATCCTTGATAGACTGAGATAATCCTTTATAGACTGAGATAATCCTTTATAGACTGAGGTATCCCTGATAGACCGAAAAAAACCTTTGGTAGATTAAGGTACTCCTTGATAGACTTAGAAAAAAACCCTTCTTATTCCGAAAAAAAATTATAACAACCCCCGCAAAAACATCGCATTGTCATACGTATTTGAAAAACATGCTTCATCGTGCATGTAGGACAGAACATTACATGCCATGTCGTCCATGTAGGACAGAACATTCCAATTCATACATGAAAAAAAAAAATACATGTCATTTCGTCCATGTAGGACAGAGCATTATAATTCGTACATGTAAAATACATGTCATGTTGTCCATGTAGGACAGAGCATTCTAATTCGTACATGTAAAAATACATGTCATGTTGTCCATATAGGACAGAACCTATCATGTCGTCCATGTAGGACAGAACATCCTATGTCGTAAATGTAGAACAGAAATGTCATGTCGTACATGTAGGACAGAACATATCATGTCATCCATGTAGGACAGAACATGCCATGTCGTCCATGTAAGACAGAACATGCCATGTTGTCCATTTAGGACAGAACATGCCATGTCGTACATGTAGTACAGAGCATTCTAATTCGTACATGTAAAAATATATATGTCATGTTGTCCATGTAGGACAGAACCTTTCATGTCGTCTATGTAGGAAAGAACATCTCATGTCGTAAATGTAGAACAGAATATGCCATGTCGTACATGTAAGACAGAACATGCCATGTCGTACATGTAAGACAGAACATGACATGTCGTACATGTAGGACAGAACATGCCATGTCGTACATGTAGAACAGAATATGCCGTGTCGTACATGTAGGACAGAACATGCCATGTCGTACATGTAGGACAGAACATGCCATGTCGTACATGTAGGACAGAACATGCCATATGTCGTACATGTAGAACAATAATCTCATGTCGTGCATGTAGAACAGAACACGCCATGTCGTACATGTAGGATAAAGTTTGCCTATACATGTATGGAAAATAGTTACAAATAAGTTGTGAAAGTCATATATGGAACAAACAATAACACATGAATACAACATGACGTTATATAAAGAAATTCATATTATGCATTGGTTATAATTTTGGTTTAAACTACTGGACAGAAAAATTTAAATGATTTATATTCAATGTTATACACAATTATTCAAACTAGAACACATTTATATTTCTTCAGATCTAATGTTATCCAATGTTATTTTCTATATTCTTCAGCCATGTCAGTACATGTATGCCCTTCGAAATTCTTAGTATACATCGTCGTGTCCTTTATGAGATTCCTCTATTTTGTTCAGCTGACTTTTTCTCTGTTTATGGAGATATTTGTATTACTTGGCTATTCGTTTCGAAATAGAATTATTGTTTGAGTAATTAAACTTTGCGTTATTTAATAGTAAACCTCTGTTTTACGTCATCACAAATGAGGGTTTGCATTCGCCTCCACCTATTTCGTCGGTAAATTGCGCAGTCGAGGATGGATATTACTCCGCTGTGTTCATCGCGTGGCGGTCTGACAGTTTTCTTCGTCGTCGTAACACGTGACGGTGTTTTCGTTAGCACACGTGGCGGTGTTTTTGTTGTCACATGTGGCGGTGTTTTCGTCGTCACACCTTACGGTCTGCTCTACATCACTGATATTGTCTTCATGGTGGTTTTCGACGTCATCGTTCATCGACATGACGTCAGAGTCACAAAGATCTTCTATTTCCAGCTCCACGTCTTGTGCTGTCAGTGACGTCATAGGCCTTCCGTTTTTTCTTTCCTTGTTAGAAAATATTGCCAAGATGCCTGTCGTGGCATCTAAACAAGTCTGCTTTATAAAGTCAGTTAAGCCATAGCTAACAGCATTGGAAGGTTCTGCGTTCTGCTTCCTCACAATTGATATGCTCTTATTCAGCGTTGCGTTTAACATAGTCATGAGAATCCAGAGGACAAAAAGATTAAACGTGAAGTAGTATACCTGTGCAATTATCGGAACAGCTCCCAGCAGACCCCGGATGTTGTTTCTGCCAATCAGAGCATTCACAATGGTTGTGAAAGAGACAAATAGGTTCCGATAGTTGTCCAGTTGTTTTCCAAAGACAAGATATCCCAAACATATATAGGCTATAAGAACAGTGAAGAACAGTATAAAGCAGCCTATCAAATCGCGAGCCCCGTGGGACAGAACGGAAACGATTTCAGTTAGCCTTTGATTGTAGCTCAACACTCTCATTAATCGAACAGTTGTCAGGGAAACAATGGTGGCAGCGAAAACCATGAACACCTCATCCCACGTCGCAATGTGTGCAAAGTTGACCGGTTTATACTTATTTTTCAAAAATTCATTGATAGTTTTGTTGGCAAACACCATTCTAGCAATGTATATTGCTATTGCGAAAAGAGTCAATAGAAGTATCACAAAGTCAAAAAACTTCCATGCATCTTTGAAAAAAGCGCACTTATTTTTATATATGTCAATACCTAGTCTGATACTGGCAATGACGACGGCCAAAGCAAATATCATTTCGCATATAAAAACGAACACTCCGATGTCACCTAAATGTTGATGAATACGAAAGATATTGACAAAATTCGATGTCAGAATGCCCCCGAACTCAGGAAATTCTGCCAGTAATGACATATACGTGAAGAGATTTATATTGGCATTGTACACCGTCATCTCTATGGCAACAACTCTCGTCCGTCGGTCTACCCAGTTATTATGCATCAAATCGCTCAAGATCTTCTTAGATACCTGTTGATTTACTCCCAACTCTGCAATATATCCTCCGCCACCATACGTCGCCACTTCTCCCGTAATAGGCATTCCCCAAATATCCTCCGACGACGTGAACTTCCAAGCATTTAGGGAAATATTTTCGTAAGATATGTAGGATGTACAGTTAGATGACGGCTTCCATCCGATGCAGTAGTCTTCCTCGTCGTCTTGTAGAACACCATAGTTATCGTAACACTCCATGTCGTCGTATAGAAGGTACAGGCATTCCGCTGGAAAATAAGGAAGGAGTGGTCAGAGATAAGATTTGCATGGGGAGTTAAACCCAGCAGACCAAAAAAGAAAGCAAGGTCATTATAACCACATACATTTGTGTCGTCACAAAAATGTTCGACAATGCAGTATGTTTGAGGCCGACTTATGACGGGCAGCTGGTATATATAAGTAGTAAGCGTTTGCATGACAAACATGATGCCGATGATTTCGGTGTGTACAAGTCTTAAATCCAAATTTATTTTGTATATTTATTTTTTTGTGTGTGTTGAGTATTGACGGCTGGAGTGGCTACCCAAACAAGAGAAGGTTATATTGTAGACTTCATGAATTTCCGCAATATCAACGATGTCATAGCTGTAATACAATGATAGCACCAATTACTATCGTCGCCACAAAAGGAAAATGGCAGAAGAAGAAGAAGAAAACGCATATATTCGCTAAAAAGAATTACACTAGTGTCAAAAGTATACTGATTCATCAAACTTACTATAGTTTCATGATTGAATTTCAAAATGTGTGAAGCCGGCGTGGCCTAGTGGTATCGCGCCGGACTCCTCTGATCGGGAGGCCGGGGTTCGAGTCCCGCTCTGGTCATGCTGGTGCCCTGTCTTTCGGAGACAGTAAAAACCGAGGCCCCGTGTCGTGGTATGCATGGCACGTTAAAGATCCCTTACTGCTTCGGGTGGGTCCGTTGCAAAGGTCAAAAATTGTATGCCCCGCATCAGGCAAATGCCGTCACCATATACGTGAAATATTCGTGGTGTGACGTAAAATAAAAATCAATCAATCAATCAATCAATCAAAATGTGTGTAACTGGTAACTTACTTTTACGACTTCTAAGTTGCCTGAGACGTAAGGGACCTACTCTGTAGTTGACACCATCTGCCAGAAATCCGCCGTCATAAGTGCTAAGCGTGTCCCCGTTATTGGAATATATAGGGAATACGAAGGGAAGTAGTGTGAGGTCCATCCATTCGTAAAATTTAGAAACCGACTGTACCTGAACAAATGAAAATTTCAAGTACGTAAGGTAAAGAGTTAAGGTATAGTTTAGGTAAAGTTTTAAGTAAAAATAAGGTTAAGACCAATCTGAATTAAAACCGTATCTTTATTCCGTTTCTCTATTTGTCCCATTGCGTATAAAGATCTGGTGAAACCCCGTAAGGGGTCACGTTCTGGTGAACTCTGATTTTCAGTCAATCAGTGGATCGGCTACAAGTTCCTAGGAATGAAATTACTACGGCCAGCGTGCGCATGTTTCATAACGTAGTGTTTGAATAGTGTTTGTTACATATTGCATCACTATCACGTGCCTAGCCGAGTCACTGATTGGCTATGGGAAATAACGGTTTCGGTGACTGAGACGTCATCAGAGGTCACCAGAACGTGAACCCTTACAGGGTTTCACCAGATCTTTATATGCAGTGGAACAAATAGAGAAGCGGAATAAAAGATATGGTTTTAATCAGATTGGGTTAAGACATAGTTTTGAGTAGATTTAAGAATTAATTTTTCTGTTGGATAGAGTTGTCACACACCATACAATAACCAAAGACTGTTAGAATGTAGATAAGATATGAAACAAGTATATTTCTATGTATAAAATATTTTCTAGAAGGCTATGTTCAGTAACAAGGACAACTAAAATGCCAGAGAAGGTCGAGAAGCAGATCACAAAGCTGAAGTTTGGTGACAGACTCAAAGCATGACAAAATCCATTTGCTTGGTAAAATTATATATCAGAACACACACATAAAGGAAGTCATAAACTGTTCGTTATGATACCGTCTTAGGAATCGAGATGTTGTGAGTCCTAATGAAGGCAAAATCTTAATTATAAAAGCTTTTAAGTATAAAATCGCAACTCTCTCTGATTTACCTAAATACAGTTTGTATCAATAATTAACCTGTCACCTTTTGATAAAATTTCTGGCTTAGCTGTAAATATATATATATATATATATATATATATATATATATATATATATATATATATATATATATATATATATATATATATATATATATATATATATATATATATATATATGCTATTTGAAATTTAGTCTGTTAATTGTGTGGAGTTACCTTATTAAACCGTATCGACTCCCTAGAACTGTTGCTGAGAACACTCCCTAGTAAGTGAGTGTTGATGTTGTGGCGGCAATTGAAGGATAAAGGATCTCGGTTACTAATACATATTATATACATAACTGTCAACAGTAGAAGATAGGCCACCAATTCCACCATGACTCGCCTAGTTTTTAGCTCTGCTTTTCTTTGAAGTCGTAATGTCTCTATTCTATCGTTGTTCATTATGATTCCTTGAGATGGTGAATCTGAATAAAACACAACATACATATCACGCGTGACAATAAAACACAATATACATATCACGCGTGACAATAAAACACAACATACATATCACGCGTGACAATAAAACACAATATACATATCACACATGAAAATAAAACACAATATACATATCACGCGTGACAATAAAACAACATACATATCACGCGTGACAATAAAACACAACATCTATATCACGCATGACAATAAAACACAACATACATATCACGCGTGAGGGCAGGCTTGGTGTAGTAGTTAAGCGCTTGGCTTGTGGCGCCGACGATCCGGGTTCGATTCCCGGGTTGCGCCACTATGTTTAAGAGGTTGGTAACCTCCTGCTTCCATGTTGCGATATAACTGAAATATTGTTGAAAGTGACGTAAAACACCAATCAACCAACCAATAAACCAACCAATATCACGCGTGACAATAAAACACAACATACATACCATGCGTGACAATAAAATACAACATACATATCACGCGTGGCAATAAAATACAATACACATGTCACACATAAAAATAAAATACAATATACATTACACGCGTGACAATAAAACACAACATAACATATCACGCGTGACAATAAAACACAACATACATATCACACATGACAATAAAACACAACATACATATCACGCGTGACAATCAAACACAATATACATATCACGCGTGACAATAAAACACAACATACATACCACGCGTGACAATAAAACAACATACATACCACGCGTGACAATAAAACACAACATACATACCACGCGTGACAATAAAACAACATACATACCACGCGTGACAATAAAACACAACATACATACCACGCGTGACAATAAAACACAACATACATATCACGCGTGACAATAAAACACAACATACATATCACGCGTGACAATAAAACACAACATACATATCACGCGTGACAATAAAACACAGCATATATATCACGCGTGACAATAAAACACAACATGCATATAACGCGTGACAATAAAACACAACATACATATCACGCTTGACAATAAAACACAACATACATATCACGCATGACAATAAAACACAACATACATAACACGCGTGACAATAAAACACAACATACATATCACACATGAAAATAAAATACAATATACATTACACGCGTGACAATAAAACACAACATAACATATCACGCGTGACAATAAAACAGAACATACATATCACACATGACAATAAAACACAACATACATATCACGCGTGACAATAAAACACAATATACATATCACGCGTGACAATAAAACACAACATACATATCACGCGTGACAATAAAACACAATATACATATCACACATGAAAATAAAATACAATATACATTACACGCGTGGCAATAAAACAGAACATACATATCGCACTTGACAATGAAATACAACATACACATCACGCATGACAATCAAACACAATATACATATCACGCGTGACAATCAAACACAACATACACATCACACATGAAAATCTAACAAATGCCTTATAACAGTATCACGTGGACATTTACATATTAAATCATAACGAATTAATCAGCAGTGACATGGAACTCAAATTCAACCGAAGTAACTAACACTATCACCTTTACACTCACAACAAGGCAGACGATCAAAGACCTCTGAAAAAGATTGTTTTTAAATGGGAGCAGGAGTACGAGAGGAGCAATTATTTTCAGTTTCGTTAGCCAAGCTTATAGTAAATGTTAGTGAATGAATGAAAATATGTCTATATACACTATATGGCTACAAGACAATAAAGATAGAAATATCTTAATTGACCACCATTTCCAATATGGTTTGGGGGGAGTATTGAATTATACTCACTGAGTACCACTCTTATCGATGTGATAGCCCTTTCTTTGGCCTCTTGAAGCATATGTTGTCGGTGATAGTCGTTAGAACGAACTGACTTCTTTTTCCTCAAGCATATCGATAAGACAATGGAAATGGCGATTACCTTCAATGGAAAATGTTGTGTAATCAGTAGACAGTGTATACTCTAGACACACTACAACCTAAAGAAAAATCTTCTGAAAAAAAAACTAAAAATAAATTACAATTAGATAAAGGAAAAATGAAAATTCTTATGTTTTATGGAAATGGTCAGTTGACCAGATCTAGATCTGGTGTCATCTGGTGAAACAAGAAAATATTTGATTCCAATTTACAAACTCTTATATTTGATAAAGATTGCACCCCAGAGAATCAAATGTAAGAAGTGTTGAGGGATATTGTATTTCAAAATTTAAAGAACAAACCGGCGAATCATAAAGTGATAAGTTTTGAAGTCATTATGTCCACATTAATTAAGTAAAGATTGTCGTTTCAATCAAACGTCCAAAGTCGACATCATAACTTTATTAAATCTAATATTTTTGTGATTTTTTTGTGACGCATGATTATTTATTTATTCTCTGTACGTCTGTGGTGACTTTTCTCATTTGGATGAGTGATATGTCTCATTTCTTTTCTTTCTGTTAATAGTAAGGAAAAGATTTTGCATATATGTTCATTAGAAACATACCTTTAATGGGTCAACTATAAAAATCGACTGACACCAAGACAAAAAGAAGCATTTCAACCATTCCTCTGATTTGTGCTTTCCCCATTCCATACTGTAGAGAATCACAAAGAACCCAGACACCAAAATAGCAAGGATAACTAATGCCCATGCAACGTATCTAAATCCATACGGTAACTGTTTCTGAGATCCATGTGGCAGGCCTTTGTTGTCTTTTATGTTGTCAAACTCTGTTGTCAATTTCAAGTTTTGAGTTTCTTTCTTCTCACGGCTATGTTTGAACAGAAAAGTAAGCAGTAAAACAGGTGGCGCTGTAATTACAATGCTTATAAGAGATATGTAGAGTCCTGCTAAAGAAAACGTTATTGGTCCGAGTTTTATCTGACCAATAGAGTTATCCTGTCCGAAAAACATAGCATTTGATATCATAGCTAGAAACAGAACAACCCAGCAACATGACAATCTTTGGAGTCGGGTGAAAGCGTTTTTCTCTGGCCTTAAAATTACGGATAACCATAGATGAGATTCTGTAGTATTCTCCCGCGTTTTCTGTTGAAAATTAACCCCAAATGATGACAGCATGGTGGCGTCGGCCACAGGCAATGATTTTTCTATTCTACCACTTTCGCTGTTCAGTGTCAGCCATTCGTTACAGAAAAATGTGAAACTGGAATAGAAGACACAAAACATTTTTTTTCAGACATAAAGATAACAATATGAAATTGATGAGACAAACTGACTCAGATTTTTCTTTCAAACATTACAAAATAATGAAGTCATATGGTACAACATTATAGAAGGTGAGTAGATATCAAAGTTTTTTTTTTTCATACCATTCGTCTGTTTGAACATCTTCTACAAGAACTTGTTTGAGATTCCAGGACGCTTCGTTCCATTTTCCTGAATTGTCATGCCAGATGTGTAGGTATCTGATATCTCCAATACATTTTGGTGTACTCATAACAAAGCGTCGAACACTCCCCGTTGGAAATCCCTACGATATATTAAAATGATAAGAACCAATGATTTCCAAGTAGCAAATCTATAGTGAACAATACAAAGCAAGGAACAATGTAAAATACGACAGTATATTTGCTTATCATTGTTGCACTAAACGCAACATAATATAGGTGGCATTCTTGGACTTCTGAAACTGAGAGGTAGATCCAGGTGCCAGCGATGCAGTACTCTCACAATTCGGACAGGAAAATCCTCATTTTCCCGGAAAAGATTTTGTTATCTCATCCTGTGGGCGTGGCTTAAATCGGAAGTTGACGAACTACTTCTAAAATCTTTGTGAGTACATGTGCACCATGACCACAGTCATAAAAACATACTCTTTGAAGTCTTGTTTAATAAGCTATTACAGAAAGTTTTCTTTATGCTGTTTATATTAACCACAACAATTGAGTGACATTTGTTACTTCAATTGTATAGCTCCATGGTGATTTCTGCCACATAACTGAGCCAGTAACTCCTCTTTTTACCTTCAATTGACCATCCTAAGTCGGTATCGTAACCGCAGCATAATTGAATATTTTTGAAAGTCGTTCCTTGTATATTCTACTATTATCATTTTTTGTGTGCAGGTCCTTGGTGATTTGTGTCATACAGCTTTGTCAGATGTCTTCTGTTTTCTCCGTGTTAATAAAAATTAACTTAAACATGGACTTATATGCCTTGCGTAGGGTACTGGTCTGAGTCTGTCTATAATTATTGGAGTTGTCTTTCTTTGACTGCCGACAGATTATAAACAGTGAAAAGGGGGAAATGTGAGACAAAGAAAAATGAGGAGTTACTGGCTCAGTTATGTGGCAGAAGTCACCATGGAGCTATACAATACATGAATATAAATAATATAATAGAACATTTAACACATTACAAAAATATTTGATTGTAGTGCAATTACGATACCGACTTAGGATCAAAACATGTTGAGGAAGGGACAAAGAATCTTAATCCTTCTGCCCATTCCGATTGAAATCCATGACTCGGTAAGCCTCGTCATGGATATCAATGAGAACTCGGATTGAGATTTCTTTGTTCCTCCCGTAACATGGTGTTAGATCCTATTAAATTTCTCCTGCTTGGGTGACATAAGTTGGTAAAAACGAAAATTGTTCTCGGCATCATATACCTGCTGGAAACCATCATGTAGCTCCCTGACTCCAGTCTCCCTTGTCTCGCTGGTGAGAATGAATTTAACATTGGATTTGGTTCCTGAATGTAGCGATATCCCAGTGGTAACAGTCAGAACATAGAGGTAATCGTCACCTTTCAAATTGTCAGCAAGATATGACACATCACACTGAAAGATTAAAGGTAAAGTATATACGTGCAACAAAAGCGAAAATATGGGAGTAAAACAATCATATAAAAAAGCCAAAAACACCACTGGGTAAACAAAGAACTTCCATGCATTTTCATCTCCTTCTCAACATTATGAAATTAATAGGAAAATATATGAGTAAACATTAATGAGGAAAACGTTTATAATAGATTTACTACAGAAACATTTTTTAAAATTATGAAATATCCCAATGAAATGTTATTTCGTATGTATTTAATCAACCGTCCATGATTCATTAATCGTAAGAAATCTTACAGTTATGGCTGCTCGAAACAAGAGAACATCACATCACTCTTCTATCATTTGTTTGGACTGTATGCTAAAAACAATTTTCTTTTCTTCTTGTTTAAAATCTTTTAAATGATTAATTTAAATCTAAAATACATGTACTTGGTTCATAAGTTACTCGTGACTACATTTTACCTTTTGTGGAAACCTGTCTGCTTTATTGATGTTTATGACATCATTTAGTGTTGCAATCTAAGCGGATACACAATCATCAAGTCATACAGAGATTTTTATATCCGGGCGACTTGCCACACATTTCCAAAGACAATAATATTCACATTATTTTGAATGAAGCATCTTACATTACCGAATTAATATCCCATGGTCTATTCATTTATATCCCAACTTTATAGCGGATACAGTAGAATCTATTTTACCTTTGATATGTCGTTTATGTCCTTTCTCCTCGTCCATACAACAAGAAGAGCAAATAACACAATCAGTGCAATGACCGTCCCGAATACAGCACCATTGTTCACAATGTCGAACTTATAGAACACGGAGCTGAAATCTATCATATTGGGGGGAACATAGAACGTTGTGGCAAAGGTGTTGCCTGGTGGAGAAGGGCAAGAACAGACAGTGTGACTTGCAGTAGAAGAAGGATCCACCTAGAAGTAAAGAAGCCACATGTTAAATTTGAAATATATCATAAATATTTTGCAAGAAAAAAGAGGAGTTACCGGCTCAGTTATGTGGCAGAAGTCACCATGGAGCTATACAATACATGAATATAAATAATATAATAGAACATTTAACACATTACAAAAATATTTGATTGTAGTGCAATTACGATACCGACTTAGGACGGTCATTTAATTTGACAAAAGCCAAACAAATGGTGTGGTTAACCGGTTTACGGGCCCACCTTCACACTCACCGTAACAGCAGAACAATCAAAAGACAAAAAAAAAAAAAAAAAAACAAACAAACAAACAAACAAACAAAACAAAACAAAAAGTTTCGGTAGAAATAGATCTAACACATAATTATGAACTGTAACAGAATTAAGAGACAATGACATACCAATGCTTCTTTCTCTCTGAATTAGTGATTGGGGGAAAATTTAAATTTTACAATATATATATATAATCTGACAGAAAAAATATTCCCATTGAAGGCAAAACAACAAACAAAGGAAAATGTGCACAAACAATCTATAAAATTTATAATCTACGTCTTACACCAGTGACAAAAACTGTCAGATGGCGTTAATGACACTCACCGAGCAAGCTTGGCCGTCCCATCTGTTATTCCCGGAATTCCACACCCTGCATCCAGTTAACCATGTTTGTACACTATATGTCACGATATTTGTAGTGTTAAAAGATAAAGCAGAGCGCTTTGAACGATGATGGACCACTGTTCCGTTGATACTTTCTTTTCAAAAATAAAAATGGAGCACGAAAATAATAAAAAGATGGAGACATACTTAATTTTCCACTCTTTCAATTTGAGGTTTTGCATCATTGCATTATTCACATGCATTAATTGTGCTGGATCTGGGACATAGACAATGTATCTCCTTATCATTTTTTTATAATGACGAGCATTAATTATTCTATACATAATGATCATTTGCTTGTTGACTAACCATGTATTCATCACATACCTGCATGTACTCTGACAGCTATATATACAATACAAGGATTTCCACATAGTCCACCGGGTACATTTACTAAAAATCCCTCAGAATTCCACATTGATGACGAAACACTGGTTGTCCAGTCGTATTCTGTGTCTGTCGGATTCTTATTACAACGAACATATATAATATGACGAAGCTGATTGGCTAAAGCGTTTATATTTATATATAAGTTGTCATTTTGCTTCTTCCAATATGCCTTAACAAAGAATATCTGGTTGATATTTTCCAATGGATCTATGGGGAATGCCATGAGAACGTTTGTCTTTTTGACAGCTCCTTTGTTTGGTAGACGAATTGTTGACGCCATCATGTTGGTTTCGTTTAATGTGTTGACGACCATAGTTTCAGATGAGATATATTTAGCCTCATCGTCCCAGATATAGGGGTTTTTATCAAAAAGCGTCACCTAAAATGACAAAACAAATTTCATCAAAGGTTGACCGAGCAATTCGGCAAGATTTTCAATGTACATGCAGAGCAAAAAAGAATAAAAGATAGGACTTGAATTGAAAAACTGCTTAGACATAAAATGTTTACTTATGATATGACAATGACGAAGCACGAATCCTTGTATCATTGAATAGATACTGATATTTCAAATCCGAATAATACCTGGACACTATAATCCCTATTTCCACCTCCGGAATTTGGACTCATTTTTATTCCTGCATCATTGAATGTGATTTCATCACTAAGCCCCTTCGTGTCAGTCTGATGCATACTGGATTTAAGTCCTGGTTTTTCAACGTATATTGGCAATTGTTTCCGAAAGCTGATTTCATCAAGGATGACTCCGAGCTTCTTCAAAATTTTGTCAACATGTGGTATATTCGTCATAGCCTGAAAAATATTAATGCAAGTCTTTAGCACAAGTTGTTGTGGAACATTCGCAGTTTTCATCAATGTACTGGAGATACCGTTAAGGTATGGTGTTGATTTGCGCCTCATTTTTCCATGACTCTCTATGGACAACCAACTGTTGAACGGAACGGAAAGAAAACATTTGCCTTAGCTGTATGAGAAAAGTCTTCATGGACATGCAAATTATTGAAGGATAGTCACATAATGATCGATGGTAATGCGGAGTAGTATAGCCTTCGGACGGTCAGAGCAAGAAGGTTTGACTTGACTGATGTTATGTGGCAGTGAATTTGAATACACAAAGCCGAGTTAATTTTGTTCTCTTTGTATGTAATGTAAAGATGATGGATAAATCCAAACCACAAGTCCAAAAATCATGAAACCATAGCACATACAAAATCAGTGAAAATGAAAAACAAATGGAAAATAACAAAATATGTCTTCTTGAAGAGCATATGTGAACCCCTGTGATGGAGTGAGATCAGGTGCCCGGGGAGAGTGAGCATCTCCTGCTTGCTAGCAACACCCGTCACATATACCCCGTAGAAAGAGTCAAATCGTGTGAATTCAAGGGCATTCACGGCGGCGTGACTAGCTTTACAGGAGATGTTTACTGCTACTTGGCACCTGGTCTTACCTCTAGGGTTCGTGATGTCCGCTATGGCACATTGTTTTAGTGCCATTATCACCAATTACATACGTATTTTGCAATGTGGAGATCATCGGTAAGGGCAGCTTCGAGGCAAGTTTTTGCTTTGAATCCCCAAACAATACATTTTATCGACGCTTTTAGACTACACAGTTATAATGTTTTTCATAACCGATGCCTTTCCTTTCTTTTCTATCGGCATCAATTGGAAGATAATATTCAATTGGTTTGAGTCCTGTTAAATAATGTAAATAATGTAAAAAAACGACGACGTACTGAAGGGTAAAAAGGACAATATCGCGAATAGTGTCATATTTAGACAAATGCGAACCCCCCTCCCCTCCCCCCCCCCCCCCAAAATAATAATAATAACAATAGGTGAGACCAAGTGCCCTGTAGGAGTTGCATGCAACACCCGTCACAAAAGCCCTGCAACAACCTTTCAAGTCGATGAGGTAAATACATAGATATATAAGGACAATATCGTGAATAGTGTCATATTCAGACAAGTGCTAACTCATAAAATCGAGGTGAGACCAGGTGTAACGTGTCGGACCCGTCACACATCCAGCCACTACCCACACTCGACGTTGCTAAACTTTGCAACTAAGCGGGCGAAGATCATCACATCGCCAGAAAAGCTAACTTCCTTGCGGGAGTGTTATACTCGCTTACATGTCTCCGTCACAACAGAAATATGATTCTTTCCTGCCCTACATCACACAAAGCAGGTGTGATCCTTGCCATATTATCGTTCACATTTTGGATGCATGTTTAACTTTCAATGATAACCATATTATGGTACCTGATGTAGACTGAAACTTAGGATAAACACAGGTCAAGTGAACAGCCAGAAATTATGAACTCACAATTATTTTTGTCATGCGAGCTTCAAAAAATATGTATAAAGCTATGATAACATATAGAATGATCCATTTTATATAAAAATGTCCGAATATTGTTCTTTTTGTTACTCAATTGATCGTCCTAAGTCGGTATTGCGTCTGTCGTACAATCGATAATTTTCAATGTCACTGGATGTATTTCATTACTTGCTACCAAGTTTTATTGTACATCTTATAGTGACCTCTGTCCTACAGCTAAGTCAGATGCCTTTCCCTCTCCCTTTTACGATTACATACCGCACTCTCTGAGTGATTCAGATCCCTGATATAGTCCTCAGTGATAAGAGACAAGAAAAGAGCTCGCTCAGCCTGTGAAAATGCATTGTCTTCCTCTGAAAATTGTGATTCTAACTGTAGAGACTGTTGCAGTTCGTATGCATTCGAGCTACTCGGTACATCTGCACTAAGATTTGGGATACATCCATTTAAGACGTTATCGAGTGTTCGAAGGACATCTGAAGTGTAAATGATAGATGCAGTTTATAGGAATATTGTTAACTATGAGTCATAAACATTGCAAAGTTTATGTCTCCCAATAAAATTTGTGAAGCTATTTCCATAAATTCCAATATGAAATATCACATGATAATATCAAACTGACCTCATGAAATCAATTAAGGTAAGAACTAAGCATCGAGTATGTTAAGCTGTTTGTTTGTTTGGTTTTTTTTTGCATCTTCTTTTTTCTTTTTTTTAAAATCACCAATATTTCATTCATACCATCAGATGCACCATAATATTCCTCATACACTGGAAACTTTGCATCGATCTGAAATTTCCGAAGTCTGTCTAATATTATATCGCTTGAATCGAGGACAGAACCCTGTAAATATAAACAACAGATTTATAACTGATGACAAACAATCGAGGACAGAACCTTGTAAATATAAACGACAGATTTATACTTGATGACAAACAATCGAGGACAGAACCTTGTAAATATAAACGACAGATTTATAACTGATGACAAACAATCGAGGACAAAACCCTGTAAATATAAACGACAGATTCATAACTGATGACAGAACCCTGTAAATATAAACGACAGATTTATACCTGATGACAAACAATCGAGGACAGAACCTTATAAATATAAACGACAGATTTATAACTGATGACAAACAATCGAGGACAGAACCTTGTAAATATAAACGACAGATTCATAACTGATGACAAACAATCGAGGACAAAACCCTGTAAATATAAACGACAGATTTATAACTGATGACAAACAATAGAGGACAGAACCCTGTAAATATAAACGACAGATGTATACCTGATGACAAACACTCGAGGACAGAACCTTGTAAATATAAACGACAGATTTATAACTGATGACAAACTATCCAGGACAGAACCTTGTAAATATAAACGACAGATTTATAACTGATGACAAACAATCGAGAACAGAACCCTGTAAATATAAACGACAGATTTATAACTGATGACAAACAATAGAGGACAGAACCCTGTAAATATAAACGGCAGATGTATACCTGATGACAAACACTCGAGGACAGAACCCTGTAAATATAAACTACTGATTTATAACTGATGACAAACAATCGAGGACAGAACCCTGTAAATATAAACGACAGATTTATAACTGATGACACACAATCGAGGACAGAACCCTGTAAATATAAACGACAGATTTATAACTGATGACACACAATCGAGGACAGAACCCTGTAAATATAAACGACAGATTTATAACTGATGACACACAATCGAGGACAGAACCCTGTAAATATAAACGACAGATTTAAACTGATGACAAACATTCATGAAAATAGCTTAGAAGCTAATGCTATATATAATATAACTATGGCACTTAAGACCTTATGCTGTGTTGTTAGGTGGTGTATATATACTGTGGTGCGTGGGTAGGTGGTGTATATCCACTGTGATACTGTTTTTCGTTGTTAGTTGGTGTATATCCGCTGTGGAGCGTTGTTAGTTGGTGTATATCCACTGTGGTGTGTTGTTAGTTGGTGTATATCCACTGTGGTGTGTTGTTAGGTGGTGTATATCCACTGTGGTGTGTTGTTAGGTGGTGTATATCCACTGTGGTGTGTTGTTAGGTGTGTATGTTTGTTAGTGGTGTATATCTACTGTAATACATTATTGTCATTTACTGTTGTAAAGCATTGGTGGTGTAAATCAACTTTGGTAAATTGTTGGTGGTGTATGCCCAATGTGGTGCACTGTTGGCGGTGTATATCCACTGTGGTGCATTGTTAATTTAATATACGTACTGTGATGCGTTGTTAGGTGGCATATTATCTATTGTAATACATTATTTACGGTGGGTTTTTATTGTGGTACATTGTTGATGGTGTATGTCCACTGCAGTACATTATGGATTGAGTATATCCAACTGTGGTACATTGTTGGTAATGTATTTCTAGTCTGGTGCATTGCTGCGGAACTACGTAGCTGTGTTTAGGCAATACATGATTATAAAATGTTGTAAAAAAAAAACCGCCAAAACAAGCAACAATCAACATGTAAAGAAAATGCTTTAGTGCATCCTTTTCCTCAACTCTATTTGTTGTGTAATTTCAAATAGACACTGTTTTACATCTATTTTAATTTCGTCCTGCTGGGCATAGGATTTAGTTTTTAAAATACCAATAGAATTTCAATTTAATTAGACCATTTATTGTAAAATTACACCATTTAGCAATTTCATCCCAGTATTTATACACAATTACGCCTGTTATAGGTTGGGTGCAGCTATAAATATTATTGATAGGCTTCCATTTATTGTTTAGAACAAAATTTGATTGCCAAATTAGGCAACATACCCCTGCACTTTTTTAATGTTGGTTTCTAATACTATATATGTTATATATAGTAGTCACGTGATTGCAAACAGCCAGGGATAAAATTCAAATATATATAGAAAAATATAAACTTGTTAAACAATCAGCATGTTTAACACTTTACATTTTACCGTTTTTGCATAAATTATTTTTACTTGAATTTTTGTCACGCGGTTTTCAGTAGACTATAATGTCAATGACGTCGTGGAGTGCCTTAACGTTATTGCGAATTTTCTCTGGTGCATATAATTGGTGGCGTATATCCGCTCTGATATGTTATTGTGAGTGAAAGTCAACTGTGGCACGTTGACAGGTGGGTGTAAATATCTACTGTGACCTGTGTACAATTTGGTACATTATTGGTGATGTATATTTATTGTAGCACATTTTTGGCGGTGTGTATCCGTTTTGATATTTTATTGGTAATGTATATTTAGTGTGATACATTATTAGGGATGTAATTTTACTGTAGTATATTTTTGCTGGGATTTTCTTTCTTGTAAATGTCAAATAATACCAGTTTATTTTGTACTTAACATATCCCGACAGGAAACAGAATATGATTGAAATCGCGAATTGAATAGGTAAATTTGACTTCGTGTTCTTGTGTCCTTCGCGTGTTCATGCGTGTATATTTATGTTTTACTTCTTCGACTTGAAAAGTTGTTGCAGGACTTTTACGACGGGTGTTGCATGCAACCAGGAGACGTTTACTCCTCCCGAGCACTTGGTCTCATCTCGATTATATTGGGATCCGCATTTGTCTGAATAGGACACATTACACGAAATTCTCTTATTATTCCATGGACTATGATATATGGTTTACCCTTCGTTACTTAAGGTGGGCCCGTAAACCGATTAACCACACCATTTGTTTGGCTTTTGTCAAATTAAATGACCGTCCTAAGTCGGTATCGTAATTGCACTACAATCAAATATTTTTGTAATGTGTTATATGTTCTAGTATATTATTTATATTCATGTATTGTATAGCTCCATGGTGACTTCTGCCAAATAACTGAGCCAGTAACTCCTCTTTTTTCTTTCTTCCTTTTTGCACTCCTATCGAACATCGTTTCTGGTTCTTACGATATTGCTATACCTTTCTGTCTTCGATAATTGAGCTACATTATGTAAATAATAATAATACGACATGAACAAGCTCGTGAACCTCAATATTCAAAAGCTGGGATTGCAATTCAGTGTTTGACTGGTTCCATTAAAAGTATGTTAATAATCAGGAAACAATTGGGAATTCGAATGTTTAGGTACGAGGCAGTGTTCAATAAGAGTATCTGTAATACAAGACAAAATATCAAATACATGCACGGACGGACACCTAACTTGCACCAGTGGAATAAGCAAGCCCCGCTGACCTGTGACATCCGCAGTGATACAAACATGATAATCTCAATGTGTTCTAATATGAAAATCATCAGGATACTTCTTTTTCTATAGGACATTTCACTGGATAATTAATGTTAGAAATTACCTAGTGTCTATTACAAAGTGGGATGTTGTTTCGCGAGCAGTGTAATCACAAAACCTTGAGGTTTCCAAGAAGAATTAATTGTAGGAAAGAGGAGGACAAATATATTATACTCAATTTATACTTATCTAAGCTGTTTTGCTTTTGATGAATAAACTATAACTATAGCAGTATTCATAGGAGTTAGTATCGCCCCTAAGGCGCTTTTTATGACTAATTACACTTATAGAAATGTATGAAATGATACAAGAAAATGGACAATCACAGACACATGGATACATATAGCAAATATCTACCTCCACCATTTTGACCCAAGGTAAGTACCCACCCGCTACTATGCGATAATATTAATCTAAACTACAAAGAAAGGATGTGATTCAATGGTGCGTTAATTGATTCAGTAATTAAAATATCATCAAACCGAAGAGCATAAAGAATAGATCGATTTCCTGATATTTGAGAACACTTTTGGAGATTTGTTGAGAATGAAAAAGCATTTACCACTATCTCATCGTCGACAAGATCCTCGCTGCCCATGAGTGTCCCAAGTGTATGAGTTGTCTGTCTCAGACTAACAATGTCCGACATTTGAAGATATTTAACTGTGTCGGTCATTATATCGCTAAGATTTTGTAAAACCTGAAACGAGATATTTAACTGTATCAGTCATTATATCGCTAAAATTTTGTAAGACTTGAATCGAAATTAATTGAACAGTATAGCCTTCAACTACAACAGCAACAACATCAGCAAACCAACCAATCAACCAGCCAAACAAGCAAACAAACAAAACAAAAATCCTTAACTGTATGTCCGTGGAGACTTGTCACATATATACCACTTTTAAGGCACTTATTCATTAGTCTTATACCTTTTCTTAAATATTAGTGTGAACATTATTGTTCTGGCATTATTTTAATGTCTATAGCCTTAATACATCATTGTCTCGTATACTAATGAATCTGTATTATATGAATCATGTGATATCTGTCATTGTTATCCAAACTTTTCTATTCATAAACAACATTTAAAATAATCTGACTCAGATGTAAAACAAAGCCTCTGAAAGGACATAGCAAACAAGACAATTAACTTCACAAAAGGACGCCATAGAATATTTATTATATAGTAATTGCAGTACGAGGTCCTGATCCTCGTACCCTATGATTGTTAGTTGGGACTCCTATTGATCAAGGATCTGAGCTCGCTCACAGACGGGCAGAGCACGGTTTACTTATGTTGATGTCTCCTTTCATATTTTTGGCAGCAACGTATTATTCTATAATCGTTTCGTGTGTAATAAATTTTTATGACCTCTCTCCTTGAGAAACCTGTTGATCCTTGTTCTCTATATGGAGGATTATTTTTACATGTGTGTCCTTTGATTGTGCTGCTTTTGCAGTGAATGGGAAAGTGGGCGCCCGTAAACCGATTAACCATACCAAATGAGTGACGTTTGTCACTTCATTTGACCGTCTTAAGTCGGTATCGTAACGAATATTTTTGATAAAGATTCGAAGAAGTCCTCCAAAGGGAAGTCCGGTACAAAAAAAGTAAAGGAACGCAAACACTCTGTATTGCAAATTTTCGGCCTCACTACCTTATCAGGCAATTTTCAGATGACAAATACAAAGCTAAGTAAAGTCCATGTTTACGTTTCAAAGATACATAAACATGGATTTCACTTAGCTTTGTATTTGTCATCTGAAAAATTGCTTGATAAAGGTGGTGAGGCCAAAAATTTGCAATACAGAGTGTTTGTGTTCCTTTACGGATATTTTTGTATTATCGTTCCGTGTATTTTATTTTATTATCATTTTTTGTGTGTGTGCAGGTCCTTGGTGATTTGTGCCATACAGCTTAGTCAGATGTCTTCTGTTTTCTCTTACCTATCTTGGAGATGCATGGAGGTGACAATAATAACTGTTTAATTTGACTGCAATGTTATATGTATCATTCATAATACCTGGGATAGGGACTCCTTCAGTGTAACATTAACATCTGGATAGAGTAATGCCATGGTATCATTGAACGATGGTGTACTCGGCGAGGAAGAAGAAGAGTTGGTAGAGTTATCGGTGGTCTCAGTCACGACCCCTATACTGCTCCATGTTGATGGGTTCATACTCGTTGGTCGTGGAAAATTCTTAAAGACAGTAAATAAGATTGAATGCTTTAACAATCAGAAAGTTACATATGAAATGAAGCACTTGTATTGTTATTGTCAGAATGTCGAGTCATGATACCTTTGATCTTAAGTTACGGGTCAAAGAATGGTGATTTATATTCCCATATCGTCTAATGTAATATTTCTCCAGCGCAAGTTACGGTTACAGAAAAATTATTTTTATCGTAGCTAAGGCAAACTCGTTTATCAAAACTCTTTCATCAGATTATTGTCAATTTACTATAAATCATTAATATAATTTTTGAGAATATCTTGCTGGTCAACATTTTCTGATATAAAAGCATTTGATGAAAATTAAATATTTTACAGCAATATATATCTGTAGATTAAAATAAAATGTTTCATGTTTTAATCTAAATTATATTAAACATCAGGTCTGTCTAAACAGGTCAGACAATCACGGTCATAATACCTTCTTTTCTGTTGCTTTTTCATTCCCTATACAAAGTATTGATCTCATGTTCTGCATATTAATGGGAAAACAAACTAGACGATCTAGCGCACCTGCTTCTACGTCTGTGGTCAAGGGGTTTGACCAAGTGATAAATTGTTATGAGAGTCAAAGTAGCATAATGTCAGTACCTGTCGTATTGATATGACAGTGGGTGGATAAATCTTCCGATTAGTCCAATCACCATTATATCATGACATGGAAAAGCACAAGAGTCGAAAAGGTAAACCCGAAAAACATAGATAACAACCGAAGGAATATCTACTTAAAGAGCATATCAGGTGGTGCGAAGAGAGAAGGTAGGTATATTCTGCTTGCTAGCAACACCAATCACTTACGTATTTTACATTCCATAATCCAAGTTCACAAGTAGTTTCTACATACAGTCATTAGCTACTGTATAAAACTTCGTAAAATGTAAACAGATAAACAAAATTAAAAGGTATATATGTTCTGTATTTATTACATAGCTCCATGTAATAAATATTATTGTATAGCTCCATGGTGACTTCTGCCACATAACTGAGCCGGTAACTCCTCTTTTTTCTTACAACCACTATGCCGGTGTCACTGCTGGTGGACTGATATTTCCCGAGGGCATCATAAGTCTAGTTTTCAGTGCTTTTGTACTGACATGAAATATATACTTAAACTTTTCAGTCATCATATTAAATAAATCACTCTGAAACTAAGGAGTATCTCCCTCATGCATAACTTTGTTCTTAGATAGATTCTTTGGTTCACTGTTTGGTCATTTTGGCTTCAACACTGCTCTTCATATATATATACATATATATATATATATATATATATATATATATATATATATATATATATATATATATATATATATATATATATATATATATATATATATATATATATCACTCTGAATATATATATAATGAGAATTGCAACCATTCGGCCACGAGCATCACTGAAGAGACATAAATTGTCGAAATGCGCATATGGTGCACAAAATGAAAAGGTATATATGTTCTATATTTATTTTGGCCTTGATTGGTGCTATGTATCTATGCGCTCATTGACACATACCTTAATGAACATGCATGGACATCTGGAAGACAAAAAGGAAAGGCCAGGTGCCCGGAAGCAGTAAGAGTAGGGATTCAGGGTCTCCTGGTTTGAATTTTCAAATATATAAATACATATAGCATCAAGGCTACCATGTTACCCATTTGTTCACTGGATTATAAAACAAAGCCGACTCGTATATATGGTTATATTGTCACAATACTCACAACTTGAACAATGGAGTTAGCTGAAGTTTCTGTCAACATTGATACTACTTTAATATTTCCGGTTGAATATGCAGCAGCAACGCCGTCAGTTGACATGGTCAAATTTCCTATAGGCTTAGGTGGAACCTGAAATTTAATATATCTTTGATTATATATTGAACACCTGTTATAATGTTTTGAACCTGAAATTTAATATATCTTTGATTATATATTGAACACCTGTTATAATGTTTTTGCATGTTTAAATTATTTAATTTGATTAGTTTGGTTGCTTTTTAATTCTCATCATAGGTAGGTCGAATAGCTGGTTGACTGATTTTCGTTTGTGTGTGTGTGTGTGTGTGTGTGTGTGTGTGTGTGTGTGTGTGTGTGTGTGTGTGTGTGTGTAGGCGAGTGTGTGTGTGTGAACTGCTATGGTATGGATAATATGTGAGTTAATTATCCGGCGAGGAGGGTGTTAATGTTTGGTTCATTTGAATTGTTTCTCGGGATTTCATTGGTTGGCATAAAAGTGGGGGGCTATGATTTATTCATTCGAATATTTGTTTGTCGGGCTTTTATTGGTTGGCATGTGGGGATGGGGTTCATGAATGATTCATTTGAATTATTTGTCGGACTGGTTGATATGGGGATGGGGTTCATGATTGGTTCATTCGAATTGTTTGTCGAGCTTTGACCGGTTGATATGGTGGAGGAGTTTCATGATTGGTTTATTTGAATTGTTTCTCGGGTTTGATTGGTTGGCATGGGAGAGGGGTTCATGATTGGTTCATTCGAATTGTTTGACGGACTTTGAATGTTTGGTGTGGGGGATGGGTTTCATGAGCGGTTTATTTGATTTGTTTTTCGGGCTTTGATTTGTTGGGGTTTCATGGTTGGTTCAGTCGAAGTGTTTGTCGAGTTTTGTTTATTCAATTGCTGATTGGTTAACTGAAGTATAAGTTGCCTATGCAGACGATATATATGTTGTTTGATAGTTTGATAGATTGTTTCCTTCGTTCGGTATTTTGTGCATTCATTTAGTAGAGAATTTATTATGAAATAATTAATTGTATTCTACAAATACAAAACGTTTAACGTGCTGTATAGAATTTTTCCTTTTTCCATTTGATAGAATTGCGTGTCCATGTAAGAAAAGATTATGTACAGAACAATGTGACATAATATCCAAGAAGATGAACTATCGAACCGGAAGGCAGACGATGCAAAACAAGTGATAACAATAAAAGATTTTATATATTTCCATTCGTTGAAATATCATTTCATCTCTATGACATCAGTCACCATAAACTAACAAAGAAAACAAGAATTTGAAAATAAAAAGACATTACAAAAATGTGTGTTTCTTATACAGTGATAGCACCGACTCATAGAGATCAATAGAGGACAAGGATTTGATAGAGAATGTAATTATAAATGCATTTTTAAATACCTTGATATGTTTCAACGAGCAGTCAGCGTAATCATCAAATATGTCGAAGATTTGTATGTACACCTCCACTTTATAATCATCCTCCGCATATCCCTCATTTAGATGTATTTCCGTCAAAAGCTTCTCACCTAATGAAGTAATCGAGAATTACCAAAAATATATATACAAATATCTGCAAATTAGTTAAACAAACAGAAATGATGGAAATATAATCTTTTTTTTAATTTCATTTACATTTGTTTACTTTTGTCTTTATTATTATCATTATTATTAGTAGTAGTATTATTATTTATAAATTTTTAAATGTGCGTCCTTTGATTGTTCTGCTGTTACGGTGAGTGGGAAGGTGGGCCCGTAAACCGGTTAACCACACTATTTGTTTGGCTTTTGTCAAATTAAATGACCGTCCTAAGTCGGTATCGTAATTGCACTACAATCAAATATTTTTGTAATGTGTTATATGTTCTAGTATATTATTTATATTCATGTATTGTATAACTCCATGGTGACTTCTGCCACATAACTGAGCCAGTAACTCCTCTTTTTCTTTCTTTCTTCTTCTTCTTCTTCTTCTTCTTCTTCTTCTTCTTCTTCTTCTTCTTCTTCTTCTTATTATTATTATTATTTGTTTTTCTTTTCACAGAAATAAACCAGGACTTGGGGGAATATACTCCACGGCAATGATTGCTCATAACAATTGTAAACAAACTTACGGAGTTTGGCTTGAATAGGTTATAAAACAGATTTTATGTTATCTTAGATGTAGTAGAATTTATAAGAAATGGTAAACACATACTGTACGGAAATAAGTTGTACTGGCTAAGGTTTACTCGCAACAATCTAACACATGTACTCATGTACTCAGTACACACATTCATTTACTCAATGGAAGAAGCGAATGTGGAATCTAGTGCTGAAAAGAAGAAAGCATCTGCTGCCGTTCGTGTACACCTGCCGGCATAAGACTACACAATAACTTACGTCCATAGTAGAGTAATGTGCTTAGGTTAGTCTTCCTATCTCTCTGTAAAACTCTGAATGTCAGTTGTTCTTTCCAATCAAATCGGGGATCACGTTGATCTCGAAAGCCTTCGTCCATCCAGCCAAATAGGTATATGTCTAAAACATAAAGCATGTGTTGTTAGTATGCAATAAAGCGAGTTTTTCGTGAAGAGGGCAATACTGGATTCGCACCAGTAGTAACAACAGTTTATGTGTGCTTATTTTTATAAGATTTACATGTCCGTGACCACTTTCCATCAATCTTATTCTGATGATCTTCTTCTTGTCTTCTGATCTTGAGAGCGCATCTTCTGCTTCATACCTCGATATACTGCTATCAATTAGTGACGATGGTTCATTAGTAACCTCTCTCTATGACAAACGAGACGATTTCAATTTCATTATTACCAGCTTCCCTTTTCTAAGTAGCATCGTACCTTCCTCTTCCGCATATGGCGTCTTCATTTTACAACTTATACGCCATGCCAGGGCATGCTCTAAATACGAAAATTTCGTCCTGAGAGCGAGGCTTTTTGCCACGAAACTACTCTCACAAGGATATATTGAGGAACGTTTGAAATTGTCACTGAGGAAGCTCTATGGTCGTTATAGGGATCTATTGCAATTTCAGATTCCTCTTTCAAGAATGTTAATCGATATTTTGGGACCTCAGGACCATACTAAATAACCATCTTAACTTTTTGACTATACATGATTTGACATAATAGGTGTATACATGTATATACCGATATTTTTTCACCTGCGTTTTCCGACACTGGAATTTCAGGCAGGCAGCATTTCTTGCCTTGAATGGGAAATTTGACTTCGTGTTCCTGTCTCCTTCGTATGTTCATGCGTGTATATTTATGTATTTACCACCTCGATTTGAAAGGTTATTGCGGGACTTTTGCGACGGGTGTTGCATGCAACCAGGGGACGCTTACTCCTCCCGGGCACCTGGTCTCACCCCGATTTTTAGGGGGTTCGCATTTGTCTGAATATGACGCTAAACACGATAATGTCCCCTTTATTACATGGACTATGCGGTATGGTTTGCCCTTCGGTACTTCTTCGTTTTTTTTTTACTTTTGTATATGTAATTGAGACTTGTATGTTTTAAAAGTAGGAGGGAAATAAGATATCTGTGCCGATTTTCGATAAGACGTCTAGTATGATTAAGTTAAACCAAGGAAAAAACTGACTTTATACTTACTATTACTTCGCATTTCGCATTTCTTTTCTAAGTTGCTATACGGCGGCTGTGTTGTCTCCAAGATCAACATGGATTCAGAAGATTCGCCGTTATTCAGTAACATGTGCACTGTTACCAAATAATTACTTCCGGCAGAGAGGGAGTTTGCCTTAAGCACAAATTTTTGACTCTTGGGATCTGGCAAAATGCACACTTTATTACTATTACAATAATATTAATGATGATAAAGAATACAAAGTAAGCAATAAGAAAAATGTAAGCAGTAGATTTTCATGAAGATTTTCTCTTCCTCTGAAAATCATGCAGCAATTTCAGACAGACGTCAAAAGATGAAAAATTATTTACTACAAGAAAACTGATACATATCAATATCATCACAGTGAAATTGTTCTTTTTTTCCGATATCTGATTATGTTGTAAAATAAGAGAAGCTCGTGAGATTACGCGTAATTTTAAATAGCAGTTGAAGTTTTGGCTGATGTCTTATCCTGTTTCAGCAAGCTTCTCCTGTTTGGATAACCGTACCATCCAACATATTTCAAAAGTCAACATATGGCTGACGCTGCATAGACAGAACGCCACATCGCAGAAGAATTCATTGAGGAAAAATTCCCAGGTTCAACATCTGCTACATTCACTTCCATAATATGAAAAAGAAGACAAAATCTTAAGTGTGTATAAACGCTTATAGATATGAAGGGATTAACCTATACCTACCAGTTTCTAGATATTTAGTCCAATTCCTTATGTCTGTTCTATTTCTGCTATACATATCAAATTCTTGCAGATTCCATGAATAAGAAGCACTATCTAATTCCGTTTGTTTGCAAGAAGAGCATATTGCTCTCAATGATATGACAGATGAACTAGCAATCTGCTGTTTACAGTTTAGCCTACATCTGCAAAAGAAAGGACAGAAGGTAACTGCCTCCGGTGTATGGCAAAGATCGCAATTGACATCCATAGCCTTCAATTTGTAAGAATAAGCATATAAAAAGCTTCACAGAAATATTAGATTGTGCTACCGAGATTTGACGGTCAAATGGAGTAAAAATCGTCACTCAATCCATGTAGTCATTTTGTTTATGAGTCCATCTTCCCATTCCTAAGAGACATACACTCATTAAAATTTGAATTAAAGAAAAATTAAAAACAAGATATTAAAATTTGATAAATAAACCTCTCTATAGAGAACAGGTTACTGAGTTGAGAGTTTATGAAAATATTTGAATATCATTAATGAATGAATTAGAATATCAAATATGTAACATCAATATGAGCCGGCCATACACTGTTCGTCTAAAAGCCAGCTAAGGTCCATGATCTTTTGGAGAATCGACTAACATTTAGAGGGTAAAAAGTTCGGAAATACGTCTTATCTGAAACAGTTCAGACATTGCCAGTCAAAGCGTCTCGTTGACCCTGTTGGACAATATGCAACACTATGAAAAAAGTGTGCATATGGCTCAGTACAAGGCGGGTTGTCTCTACAATGTTCTCAGGGTCATACTGTTGCATCTAAAGTAGTTTTACTAATCTTAAATTCATTGAGATTAAAGATAAGATAAAAGATTTGATAAAGATACGAAAAATTTTCTATAAGTCGTTTCAAGTTTTAAGTATCTGTAATCCCAAGTTTGAACGTAATTGTGGATTTTAAATGGAAACCCAAAACGATAGTTAGTACAAGTTCTAGCAAACGATCCACCTACATATACGATATCGACAGAAGTCTAGTGACATCGCTATCTTCCTTCCTAAAATTTCCCATAGGAAATCCCACCAGGTCACGTTTTTTTATACAGATGCCAGTTTATATTACATTATAATGTCAATAATTTAACCTGAATTTATGCCATTAACTGATCGCAATTACTTTTCTTTTGATTGACCGATTGATTTTTGTTCAACGTCACACCACGAATATTTCACGTATATAGTGTCGACATCTGCCTGATGCAGTGACATACATTTTTTACCTTTGCAACGGACCCACCTGAAGCAGTGAGGGATCGTTAACGTGCCATGCATACCACGACACGGGGCCTCGGTTTTCACTGTCTCATCCGAAAGACAGGACACCGGCATGACCAGAGCGGGACTCGAATCGCGGCCTCCAGATCAGGAGGCGAGCGCGATACCACCAGGCCACGCCGGCTTCAATTACTTCTCCACGATTACGGATTCGGCATGACTTTACCGAATATGACAGGTCTTTACAGGGCTTTAATAAAAAAGGAGACGTTCACTCCTCCCGGGCACCTGGTTTTACCTCAGTTTTTAAATTTAATTTCTCTTTCGTCTTTCTTTGTGGTGCCATATATCATATTGCTCATTATTTTTTTAAAACTTTGACATTGGATCAACCCAATTGTACTTCTTTGTGTTAACTGAATGTATATGACCAAGAAAGCTAATACTGTACGTGTACTTTTATTAGCGCAACCAAATTTTAGCGCAAAATGATGAAAGAGAGGGTATGCGGTATTTTAGCGCAGTCATGAATTAGCGCACTTCTCATACCGAATTAGCGCAAAAAAATCTTAAATAAGCACAACAAAGCTTTCTGTTTTCACACGTTAAAATACGTTTACGCTGACCATGAAGGTTATGAGTTAACACTACCGCTGTTGCATATCGATTGAGGCGCTACCTTAATCTGTTAATCGATATGTAATTATCACCTGTAAATACCTACTCAAGAGTCCCCTGTATATAATACGGGTAAAACACAATGTCATGAAAATTGAGAAGTTATCACATACGTGTTATTGGCAACAGTTTGCACTACTAAAGACGCAGAATGTTACAAAAGTGGTTGATAGGGACGGGCAATAATGCGCCAACACCTTCGCCTTTACTGCCTGAACCCCGGGCAGCTGATAATGTTGAAGATGCAGAAATTATTGTGTGTGGGAACTCTGAAGTTATGCAAACTCCGCCGTCGAGTAAAAAACGTAAACGAGGGGCATACAAGTCGTATGACAGCGAACAACGAGCTAAATGGCCCGCTATGCTCTTGAAAATGGAGCTATGAGCGTTTCTAGGAAATATGATGTTAGCGAGAGCAGCATTCGTAATATGAAAAAGGAATGGTACGCTCAGTGTGTTGAAGACTCCTTAAATAATGGTTAATCTGTCGACGAAGTTACAGTTGACTTAGGAATGTCAACCTTAAAACCAGTTCATGCAAAATGGTTAGTTAGTGCTCACCAGGAAGTTAATCGGAACAAAGATGCCATCCTGCGCGGGTGGACTCGTACCGGTATCGCAGAAGCAATTGCCAGTGCTCATGTATTGCCGTGACAGTTTTATCACCTCTTATTGTATGATCGATCATGTTACTATGAATCTGAATAAATGGTCAATCATTTACACAGTATTTGTAAATACGAAGAGAAAAATATGTATTTTATATTGGCATAGTCATGAATTAGCGCACTTAGAATGGCGCTAATTCCGCAAAAAAAAAAAACCCGCTAAAATAAGTACAGTAACTGATTAGATGTATTGGCTTTGTTTAACTGAGGTTCAGGCAGAAGATTTTCACTAGTGCTTTTTTTCAAATTCAGAATTATAAATTGTGAGGATATCATGTAGATCTCATTATGCATGTCAATAACGGCTACATTTTCAGTCGTTGCATGAAATCCTTCTCACAAAAATACAACAGCAGACCTACTTTAAGGATGATTCAAATATTGTCCATTCGAATTGCAATTAATTCCTTTGGTGATTTTGCCGTTATCAAATTATACATAAATATTTCCATTAAAAAAACGATGACACTACATCACTCTTTGCCAGTGAATATCTATAGGAGCCGGATAATTTGCCGGGAAAACCCCCCGGAATTTCTTAAGCACTGTCTGATGGACAAAACAGTTTTGATATAATTAAGTTATTATAAGCTTACTACAAAAAATTTATATACAATGTAAAATCTAGTCATGACATGAGCTTCATATTAAGTCCATCATATATTGATCAAAATAAAACTCAATAATTATGTATGATGAAAACAGGAGGGCATCTTGGACTTATTCAAGTTAATAAATAGTCTTATGCTTGAGATATTGCGACATAAATTACAGGTTCACCACGGTTCGCGACATCTGATCACATGTCTGTTTTTCCAGATGTACGTGTTTACCTTTTTTTCTTTATTTTATATATACTGGTTAACGGTACAGTATATATATAGGTTAACGGCGCAGCTTATATATACTGGTTAACGGTACAATTGATATATACTGGTTAACGGTACAGTCTATTACTTACACCAGTTACACCTGTTATTTTCGTATTTTACCACCTTATATTTAATTTATATAAGATTGAAAAGGCACTCAGATCATTAGGGATGGATCCTAGAACAATCATAGAATCCTCGAAAATCGCCCAAGGAATCTGTCATTTGGTCCTTCCTTTTATGACATTTTTGTCAAAGTAAACCATAATGTAATTGTTGAGTCTATAAAATTAAAATTTATGAGGTAAATTATATCATTTCAATTAAAGAATTGCCATTTCAATATGGAATATTTATTTTTCAAAATATGTACTCACTCTATATCTAGTTTTGGTATTCCTCCATTTTCAATGTGACCAGGTGTTGTAGAAGGTGGGACTTTGATTTGAATATTCTGCTGAAAGTAGCTGATAGAAGTTGAACTGTTTATTACAGAAGCTTTGACCGTCACAATGAAGCCTATTGTCATATTAATAGTGTTGTTTTCCATGTTTATTTCGGCAAATCCCATTTCATTCCACTCAAATCCTCCACATGAACCATTCGTAAACATGTTCCCGTAAAAAGGTATCAGTTTTTCTATTTCAGCATTTAAATCGTATGGTTTGTAAGTATTAATGATATCTGAAATGCGATAAAACTCCACAAGTGTCTCTGGAAGTGTGTACGTACACGTGCTTAGATTATAGCAATCTGTGATGAAGTCAGCAAAATAGGTGTAAGGTGTGTCCGCAAAAAGTGAACCTCCTGTTATTTCCAGAATACGAGATAATGAGATATGGAGGGAGCTAAGGTCCCTTACTAGAGTACCAAGTTCCTGCAATAATTCATCTGTTTCATTGATAAAACTTGTATTCATTTTTCTAGCAAACGCTGCTTTTCCAGCAAATAGATACCGCGAACGACTCTCAAGAGTTGATTGTAATGATTCTATTTCGTTCAACAGATCAGGATCTCTTAAAACAAATATAAGATTATCATATTCTGATATGTTCCAAACGTACAAAGAATATTCTGATTCCAAGGTGCAGGCCTCTTTTAAATAGTCCAGACATGTTTGAGTTTCATTTAAATCAATGCCTGTAAAGCACGTATTATTCATTTCGTTAAAGCATGAGACACTAGTTGACGTGTTGCCACAATCCCATAACCCAGATGTCGGCACCAAACATGTGCCAGTGGCATTAGGAGGACATGAACCAGAATGTGTTAAAATATAACTACAAGGCATGTTATTCATATCTTTGAAACTGTCCAACGCTTCGTAATTAAACGACAAAGCTGCTTCACTGATTTGTAACAGATTGATAAACAATTCCTTGTCCTTAACGAAAGAAGTAGAAATATTCCTCAATGTATCCATTGTTTCCCATGAGATTTTCCCCTTTTCATCGTCACCTTCGAATGTATAGACTGGATTTAAATTGATGCCGACCAAATCTTGCAGCTCGCTTGTAAAAAACTCATGACACGTCCAAGAGAAGTTCAAATTATCAGAATGACCAGGTCCTAATGTTAAATCGTACGAGACATCTCTGGCGTTCAACGTAATGTTTCCGTGACCAACAACTCGGCCTGATCCACCTTTGATAAAAACAAAAGGAGGCGGATAAATTGATTGCAGGTACATCCAGCCATATACATATCTATTGGAGCCATGGTATAGGGCATAATGTAGATATAACCTGTGTATTCCACTGGAAAGTGTCCCTGGAGGTATGGGGTAGCTGTCAGAGATCATATCTTGGATAAGAGTCTCATTCCCATCAGCCTCTACTTTGTACATAGTCCAATGTTTAAAGCCAGCAAAACAGCACTCCTTAATAACAGCGGTAGGAAATATATGAATATTAGCTGATCCATAAAATATGAGAGAGGTATTCACTGTCTGGTATTTATCTCCGAATGGGGGTCCAGAGAATTCTTCTGGTATTACTGTCAACAATGAAGACATTAAAAAGTAAATTCTTTGTTATTAATATCAAATTATCATCATATGAAGAACGTAATTGAATCAAATGGACTGTATAGTTAAGAGAATCTCCCCATAGTGGACAGCTATGGAAACTGTGAACACCAAATAGGAGTTCGATGGATGTAGTTGAGAATGTCCGGCTAAACGGAATTGTTTTGAATGTTTAAAATACATGAATCACACAAAATTAAGTCGGTAAAATTATATCAATATATGTTCTTTGTCGGAAAACATGAAAACGTGAAGAAATGATGTGTCGCTTTTTCACATACTCATACTTTTACGTTCTTGCATTTAATTTTTAAATGTAAACGGTCGATACCTTTCTTTCTAGAACCTGGTCCAGGTCTCAGCCAACCGAAAATCGCTTAATTCCTTATATTAATACCGCTGCTATAGTATTTCAAACATTGCAATGATGAAGATGATGATGTTTATGGTGATATTTATAATGAGATGATGATGATGATGATGATGATGATGATGATGATGATGATGATGATGATGATGATGATGATGATAGTGATGATGATGATGATGATGATGATGATGATGATGATGATGATGATGATGATGATGATGATGATGATACAGAATTACCCACTTTCACATTTAAGTTGCTGAATGGCGTCGCCTAAGCATGTGTCTCCTCCACATTGCGGGGGGTCTGAGCAGGACCGGACTCTGGTACTGGTACCATGGGATACTGTGACACTACAGGGGGAATAAGCACTCCATTTACCCCAATTCCCGTCGATCGTGACAACTTATGAGGAAATATAACAAACATTCAAGATTATTCGTCCATTATTCAGCAGCATTCAGCCAGCGTTTGTTTCATAGAGACAATAAAAACATGTAGATGTAAAATATATATTGCAATCGAAGGTTCTTCTAAATACATTTTAATTTTGACCTTTAAAATTTGTTTGATTTTAATTTTACATAAAACCACTATCCTTGCCCTTATATAACGACGGCATCAGCCTGTTGTGATGCACAGGAATTTAGATCTATCCAATGGACCCACTTGAAGGAGTGTACGATCAATGGACCCACCTGAAGCAATGTAGATCAATGGACCCACCTGAAGCAGTGTAGGATCAATGGACCCACCTGAAGTAGTGTACGATCAATGGACCCACCTGAAGCAGTGTACGATCAATGGACCCACCTGAAGCAATGTAGATCAATGGACCCACCTGAAGCAATGTACGATCAATGGACCCACCTGAAGCAGTGTACGATCAATGGACCCACCTGAAGCAGTGTACGATCAATGGACCCACCTGAAGCAATGTGCGATCAATGGACCCACCTGAAGCAGTGTACGATCAATGGACCCACCTGAAGCAGTGTACGATCAATGGACCCACCTGAAGCAGTGTAGGATCAATGGACCCACCTGAAGCAGTGTGCGATCAATGGACCCACCTGAAGCAGTGCACGATCAGTGGACCCACCTGAAGCAGTGTACGATCAATGGACCCACCTGAAGCAGTGCACGATCAATGGACCCACCTGAAGCAGTGTGCGATCAATGGACCCACCTGAAGCAGTGCACGATCAATGGACCCACCTGAAGCAATGTACGATCAATGGACCCACCTGAAGCAGTGTGCGATCAATGGATCCACCTGAAGCAGTGTGCGATCAATGGACCCACCTGAAGCAGTGTACGATCAATGGACCCACCTGAAGCAGTGTACGATCAATGGACCCACCTGAAGCAGTGTAGGATCAATGGACCCACCTGAAGCAGTGTGCGATCAATGGACCCACCTGAAGCAGTGCATGATCAATGGACCCACCTGAAGCAGTGTAGGATCAATGGACCCACCTGAAGCAGTGTGCGATCAATGGACCCACCTGAAGCAGTGTAGGATCAATGGACCCACCTGAAGCAGTGTGCGATCAATGGACCCACCTGAAGCTGTGCACGATCAATGGACCCACCTGAAGCAGTGTACGATCAATGGACCCACCTGAAGCAGTGCACGATCAATGGACCCACCTGAAGCAGTGCACGATCAATGGACCCACCTGAAGCAGTGTGCGATCAATGGACCCACAAGAAGCAGTGTACCATCAATGGACCCACATGAAGCAGTGTAGGACCAATGACCCAACTGAAGCAGTGAAGTACTATTGGACTCACCTGAAGCAGTGTACGATCAATGGACCCACCTGAAGCAGTGTAGGACCAATGACCCAAATGAAGCAGTGAAGTACCATTGGACCCATCTGAAGCAGTGTAGGATGAATGGACCCACCTGGAGCAGTGAAGGACCAATGGACCCATCTAAAGCAGTGTAGGATGAATGGATCCACATGAAGCAGTGTAGGATCAATGGACCCACCTGAAGCAGTGTAGGATCAATGGACCCACTTGAAACAGTTTAGGACCAATGGACCCATCTGAAGCAGTTTAGGACCGATGGACCAGCTGAAGCAGTGAATGATCAATGGACCCACTTGAAGCAGTGAATGATCAATGGACCCACATGAAGAAGTGTAGGTTTGATAGACCCGCCTGAAGCACGCTAGGATCAATGGACCCACCTAAAGCAGTGTGGAATCAGTAGACCCACCTGAAGCAATGTAGGATCAAAGGACCCATTTGAAGCAGTGTAGGATCAATGAACCCACCTGAAGCAGTAAAGGACCAATGGACCCACCTAAAGCAGTGTAGGATGAATGGGCCCACATGAAGCAGTGTAGGATCAATGGACCCACCTGAAGCAGTGTAGGATCAATGGACCAATGACCCAACTGAAGCAGTGTATGATCAATGGACCCATCTGAAGCTGTGTAGGATCAATGGACCAACCTGAGGCAGTGAAGGACCAATGAACCCACCCGAAGCAGTGTAGGATCAATGGACCCACCTGAAGCAGTGTAGGATCAATGGACCCACTTGAAACAGTGTAGGACCAATGGACCCACCTGAAGCAGTGTTGGATCAATGGACCAATGACCCAACTGAAGCAGTGTATGATCAATGGACCCATCTGAAGCTGTGTAGGATGAATGGACCCACCTGAAGCAGTTTAGGAATAATGGACAACCTGAAGCAGTGTAGGATGAATGGACCCACATGAAGCAGTGTAGGATCAATGGACCCAACTTAAACAGTGTAGGATCATTGGACCCACTTGAAGCAGTGAATGACTAATGGACCCCCTTGAGCAATGTAGGATAAATGGACCCACCTGAAGCAGTGTAGGATCAATGGACCCAACCGAAGCAGTGAAGTACTAATAGACCCCCCTGCAGCAATGTAGGATCAATGGAGCCACAAGAAGCAGTGTGGGATGCATGGACCCGCCTGAAGCAGTGTAGGACAAACTGACCCACCTGAAGGAGTGTAGGACCTACAGACCAATCTGAGGCAGTGTAGGGTCAATGGACCCACCAGAAGCAATTTAGGATCTCTCATGTGGCACGTCTTCTCTAGTATTGGATCTCATTTTTACCGTTTCCTCCGAGAGACAGAGCACAGAAAGGCCATGGGATGAATTTAAACCTAGGACCTCTCAGTCACAAACTTAGCGCCCATCCAATTGAGCCACAGCGGCTCGATTCAGGAGTTTTAAAATTAAAGCCAAACTATCATAAAAAGGCAAATGATTTCTTCACTAGGCGTTTAGCCATTTGCCCTTTTCAGGTGAAAACAACAATGTCCAAACACATATCATGTAAAATCCAATTTGACATTATTATAGTTTTATACATAAATTTTGCATTAACATTCTTTCTTTTACTTGCTGTTGACTTCTGGAAGAATTGATTGACCTATTACTCTCATTTTATCACCTTCATAGTCCTCCTTGCTCCCAGTGCAGTTTGCACCAGCATTACATTTGATGGGGTTATCACACTTTCTAGTCCGTACTCTGGTTCCATTGACGATTGAGGTGCACGCCCATTGACCCCATCCTGACCAGCCACCATCGACTGAAACAAAAGTCCAGTATTAAAGAGGCACGTAATTAAATGTGACATTTTTTTGGCACATATATTCTTTCTACATCAATTCAATTCAATTCAATTCAATTTATTCAAATGCCATACGGCATATAGAAATAACAACATATTTACAAGTATATACATATACATAACATACGAACAAAACAGTACAAAACAATAATATATATATTTACAGGATAAACACATATGATTTTCACTAGAGGAGAGTGAAATTATATGTAAAGATAAACTAATTCGTCTGCGAACATCTTTGTTTTAAGGCTAAATATAAATACTTTCCAAGGTTTATAAGTTGTTTCACATTATTAACACTGAGTAATTGAACTAAATTGAAAACACAAGGCCTCCTATAATAATAAGGTTTGATATATTTTGTTCGTAAAGTTCTATAGAAAGGACATATCAAAATAAAGAGAAATTCGTCTTCAATTTCATTCTGGTCACAATGTGCACATATTCTACTTGCTCTTGCTTCGTTGACGTATCTGCCTTGTTCAATTCGCAGATTATATGCCGATAGACGAAATCACGTTTGTATTTTGACCGCGCTGCCATATTGTTAACAATATCAGAGTATCGATCCAGATGTACATATTTTTTCAAATGTTAATATTCCTATTTATTGTCATTAGAAGTGATTAAAGTAGTATATAATTTATTATAGTGTGTTTATTGTGTGCTTTGAATTGTATTTGAATACATAAAAAATCCTTTAGTACAGGAAGTAATTATAAAAGACTGGTATTTCTGCGTGGTCTGCAGTGATGCTAATGTAAACTTTTTTGACACAAACTGGATCAATGCTTAGTTATTTAACATATGGTATATATGTCACTTAATTTGTGTTTGAATAGTCAGAATTGTGAATTATTAAGGATGCATATTAATATTATTGTTTAAGGTATTTTAGTGATTTTATTTGCAACAATTTTATCGTTGTATGGCACTATACAGTGGTAGACAAAGGTGTACTGTCGCACAAAACAAGCGTTCTCATGGGTTAATTGTAACCGCACAGTGTCTTCATTGGCATAGAAGCGTCACGTGGTCAAATCCTGGAGTCTGTATATATGGCAGATCTGCCAGTTATGGCAGATAACTTAGAATGTAAATATCACCAATATTTGAATCTTGACAAAGAGGAATTGTCTCCCTACATTTTGAAAACTCAGTATTTATAAACAAGACCTATGGTCTTAGCGATGATCTAGGGTTCATACTGTCGATGTCGAGGGCGTTTGATAATTTTAGAACCCGCCGATATGAAATGATCGGAAACTTTGACCCTCTTTACATTGTATACTGGGATGGAAATTCCACTTGATATGTATTTTTGAAAAGTCGCAATTCCGAATTAAGATAAAATGTCTGAATAAGATCTGTAAAATTTACCAAAAGTTTATGATATCTATAACCGTGAGTTAGTAGTTGAAAAGTAATTTGATAATTTTTGCGTGAAAATCCGAAACGTTATTGCAGGCTGTAGCGAACAGAACCAGTTGAGTAATATAAATACCATATGATAGGAGTCTATGGACATCACTATCTAGATAAGGGAAATTTACAATAGGTAATGTTTAAGTCCAAGAAAGGTGTTGCATGATCGGAAGTATTGCCTTTGTTTATTTGAAGTTCAGGTGGATAAATGTCAGTAATACAGCTTTCAAACTCAGAGTTATCAATAACTAAAATATAATCAAAATATCTAGATGTGTTATTGAACTTATCAATAAGGTCGAAACGTGTAGAGGTTTGAATAGAATCCATAATATCCCTCCCATAACAGTATAAAAATAAATCTGCTATAAGGGCAGCGCAGTTAGTGCCCATAGGAATCCCAATAATCTGTTGAAAAGTCTTGCCATTAAATTGCACATAGATATTATCCATCAAAAATATGATGGCATTACACAACTCAGTGCAAGTCCAATATTTATAACTATCATATTGTTTGTTTGAGAAAACTCCAGATGTACCTCAAGTACAGAGGTGCGATATAGACTATCCGTTGAAACACCAGCATATGAGAGACAACAACTTGATTTTATTTATAGCATGAGATAAAGAGGTGTATAGTGTCGAACAATCAAAAGTAGAAACGTTATTAGCCTCAAAATTCTTCAAACGAAATTTTTCAATGTCATAATTCGAATTTTTACCAAAAGTAATTGAGGTTACTGTTGCTAAAACAGCATCAAAGTACTTGATAACATGGTCTTTAACTCCTGTAAGAGCGGAGGTAATATGTTTAGAAAGCACAGTTGTAGAGCAATGACTAGAATCACGGGGGCTCGTGTCAGAGGAAATTCTAAAAGCCAGACATATATATAACGTTTAAAATCTTCTATTTAATGTCTATGTTCCACCTCAAATGTGCTAGTATATTATTAATATACATGTATTGTATAGCTCCATGGTGACTTCTGCCACATAACTGAGCCAGTAACCCCTTTTTCCTTTCAAATATATATTTGTGAACAAATTCGCCTTAAATGTCTCGATGTAAGACTTTATACACACGCTTCCTTTCGGTAATACCGAAACGAAGCGTGTGTATATAGTGTAATATCGAGACATTTAAGGCGAATTTGTTCACAAATATATATTTGAGGTGGAACATAGACATTAAAAAGGAGATTTTAAACGTTATATATATATATGTCTGGCTTTTAGAATTTCCTCTGACGCGAGCCCCTGTGACTAGAATTTGATATAAAACGTGATTTATATGGATTTTTGTGTAATTTGGGAAGCCCATACATTGTTGGAAGATTGTTTTTATCAATGCCTAAATCGAGGTCACACATAGCTTTACAATGGTCAGGTAGAATCTTTTCCTTAAACAATGGGGTTTCATCATACGTAGAAGTAGAGCTCAACTCAATTTGAAGAATTGTAATATAGTATATTTTTCAAACAATTATAATATTATTAGCTGCTTTGTCAGCAGGTACGAAGACAAGTATTATGTTAATCAGCCATTGTCTTTTAATAGACTGGACTGATATATATTGTGGCTGTTTGAATAAATGCGGATTAATTGTAAAATTAATCGATGCGAATATCGATAATTTTTAAGATTTCACTTTTCCCGTTATTCGAAGCATGTATTTTTACACCTTCTTTTTCACACCATTGTTTACAATAAATGTGTAGAACTTCTTCAACAATATCCCGGCATTTGGTAAAATCTATCCTGGAAGGTAATCTATACGTCGGCCCTTTATTAAAAAGTAAATCAGGGGTGGTTCAAGATTCTCGAAATACCGAGGAATTTTATAATTGACTCTATGATCACAAAAAAATATTTAAAATATTAAGCAGGTGTAAACCTTTATTTACAAATGTAATCTTGATAAATTGCGATCTAGGAGGAAGCGATGGTATACGTGGGTAAAGTTTGTTATATGAAAATGCTATAATCATTTTAAGTCTAAATCAATCCGTATAACGTAAACTTTCTAAATCAACCTCATCCAAAGGGGAAGGGGGGAGGAAGACTTTCACCGGCCTGAATATTTTTTTTTGCCCAGTTTTAGAGCTGGATTATTTTTTTCACTAAAATTTGAGCCGGACATTTTTTTTGCAAAGTCTTCGTCCCCCCCCCCCCATAAAAATCAAATGGTTGCTCTCTAATAAGTATAAAACTGACGCACTATTTGCACTCGTGAGAAAGCAGTCTTGATCTTCTGTCCATATCCCTATACAGAACCACACTGGTAGGACAGTGCCGTTGGCGTCACCACATTCTCTAGTCCGTGTCTGCACTCCGTTACAACCGTCACTAACATTGGTGGGACTAGCGCATGCGCTCCATGAAGACCAGGGAAGGAAATCATTTCCTGTTCGATTTATCCTTCGCACACATTGGATTGCTGAAAAAATAATAATAAAATTCACAGTGGGAAATATTATTATTATCATTTGAAATAATTAATATTTTACTTATTTTCTAGAATAACATTACAGTTTTGTTTGGAATATAAGTCACACACACACAGATACGACTCTTATACTAAGTCATATATTTACACTAAAGTCTATAGAGTCTAAAGTCTATGACTCATTGTGAAAATGACCTACCTGATGGTATTGAGGGCCTGGCCCGCCTATACGCTGACGATACATCAATTTCCCACTCTTCGAGTTCCCTCCCAGAAATAATTAGTAATACCAACATAGATTTGTCTAACATATCGAAATGGTCAAAAGACTGGCTCGTTGAATTTAATCCATCTAAAACTAAAGTTCTGGTTATAGGTGCTGTAGATCAAGACATAGACAATTTCAATTTCATTTTTGAAAATACTACTATAAACCCGGTCCACACACACAAACATTTGGGTATAACACTCCACAATAACGGTAAATGGACAAACCACATAGACAACATAGTAACTAAAGTGTCCAAGCTCATAGCAGTTTTCCGAAAAATTAAATATAAACTTACCAGAAACACCTTAAATAAAATGTATTTTTCGTTCATACGTCCCCATCTTGAATATGCTTGTGAAGTATGGGATAACATCACTGAAAATGACTGCAATAGACTTGAAAAACTGCAAACTGAAGCGGCTCGAATAGTAACTGGACTTCCAAAATTCTGCTCTTTAAATTCACTCTATTCCGAACTTGGTTGGGAATCATTAAAAGGAAGACGAGAAAAACGAAAATTGCATCTAATGTACAAAATTAAAAACTGTTTAGTTCCTGACTATCTGCTCGATATATTGCCTCCTGAGGTACATGAAAACACACCCTATAACCTTAGGAACGGTCAAAATATTCAACAACCTAATTTTAGACTCAATCTGTACAAAAACTCCTTTTTCCCATCTACTATTGACCTCTGGAATAGTATATCTATGGAAACGAGATCGTCACCTTCATTTAAATCATTTAAAAGAAACTTAAACACCAACCCATACGTACCTCCTAAACATTACAGTCATGGAAAGCGCCAAACAAATATTCATCATACTAGACTACGATGCGAATGTAGTTCGTTAAAGGCCCACCTCTTCAAAGTCAATTTGTCAACAAATAATTTGTGTAACTGTGGTGAAATCGAAACACCTAAACATTTTTTCCTCGAGTGCAGTTATTACGAACACATTAGAAATCCTCTTGCAAACACATTGAACAATAACGGGGGGAATCTTAACATTTCAACCATACTATTTGGAGACGAAAATCTTCCATCACCAGCAAATATAAACATAGTAAATGCTGTCCACACCTTCATCAGACAAAGCAAGCGTTTTTCATAGAATATTGATATGTGGTTAAATGCTAATATAATACCTCACTCTACCTGCACTGCACTTTTCTCCTCTCCTATCTGTTAATACTCTCTTCGCGTCACGTGCACGTCACTCATTTAGCTCGATTATTTGTTACATGATAATTTATGAAAACCATGTATAATATTCATGTTGTAATATATTTGTAAATTATGTAGGGAGACGGCAGTCTAAGTTGAGATAACTTGTGCCTGATCCCATTGTTATAAAGACAATAAAATATGTTTCATTCATTCATTCACTCATTGTGAAAAATGACGATTTCTTACATATTTTTAAAATGACGTCATAGCTTCATCTTTGTACAGAAACGTAGTGCATGGTAATACATAGCGATTTTTGGTGATTTTATGTGTTTTATCTTGATTGTTGTGTAGGTCGGTGGTGCTTTTATGTGCTTTATCTTGCTTTGTCTGCGGGGAATTTATGCGCTTTACCTTGTTTGTTCTACAGGTCTGGTGATTTTACGTGCTTTATCTGATTTTGCTCTGCAGGTCTGGGCTACTTTTATGTACCTTGTCGTGCTTCCTCTGCAAGTCTGTGGTGATTTAATGTGCTTTTGATGCTTGCTTTACATGTCTGTGGTGATTTAATGTGTTTTTCGTGCTTGCTCTGCAGGTCTGTGGTGATTTTATGTGCTTTTGGTGCTTGCTCTACATGTCTGTGGTGATTTAATGTGCTTTTTGTGCTTGCTCTACATGTATGTGGTGATTTTATGTGCTTTTTAATGCTTGCTCTGCAGGTCTGCGGTAATTTAATGTGCTTTTTGTGCTTGCTCTACAGGTCTGTGGTGACTTAATGTCCTTTTTGTGCTTGCTCTACAGGTCTGTCGTGGTTTTATGTGCTTTATCGTGCTTGTGCTACAGGTCTGTGGTGATTTTATGTGCTTTATCGTGCTTGCTCCACAGGTCTGTCGTGATTTTATGTGCTTTTTCCTGCTTGTTCTGCAGGTCTGTGATGACTTAAGTCATTCAATTGAGTCTGATGTCTTTACTACCTTTTATGAAGATTAGTTGAAACCATAGATATGTCTCCCAATAGCTATTCAAAAGTCGGGCTGTCGCTGTGTGACGTAATATAATTATTTATAACGACGGACCAACGAAAGACCTCCATTCAAATTACAGTTTAGTTAGATGCAAAATAAGGAACTATTTATTTACATAATTTAAACTTTTAACAATTTTAAGCTGTTTATGTAAAGGTTGGTACACGATTTTCAAGCAGAAACGAGATATGGTCCCGAGCGAAGCGAGGGAGCATATCGAGGGCGCGAGAAAAGAGTGTACCAGTCGACTTAGTACATGGCTACAGTATGTGGCTAATGCATGGACACATTCTCATTGGTTTTGAGATTTTCCCCAACAATAATCTATATGAGCCCATGGCAATAATTTAGTTCTCAAGTAATCATTGAATAATTATTGAATTCATATCAAACACAAATTCATTCTTTCATGATATTTCAGTATTCGGGTTGTGTCCAGCAGTGTACTATGGACCTTAAATAAGAGGTCTTTCAAAATGATAACCTTATGGATATATCTAACCATAGTTTATTCACATAACACGCGTTTTGGTCCATCAAGTACCGACCCTGAGCTAGAATAAACAACGGTACGAAAGAATACCAGGAAAAAAAGACAAGACAAAACAATATTTTTGCTATGAATGTGTGGAGAGCCTGGACAAAAATCGGAATTCAAAACCGAATACATTGTTAGAGGAGTACTCTGTGGTACCTGTTTCTATCAACAATATATCGGAACCAGATATAAATGATTGACTATGCGGTTTTGTGAATGAGGCACGTCGTCAAGACGGTAAACACATTTATCACTTATCTTTTAATAGTTTTTCATGAAATAAATAAATATTTATAGAAATTTGTATCCTTTCGAAACCTGGTGAGATAATGTCAAGAAAGGCATTCGAACCCATGATCTTTTTCATTTGAAAAATTTACAGTTTCGGTCGAAACTAATACAATCTTCTGCACGAATTAAGAACATCTGTTGAATGAAATGTTCATTATATGTTGAAATAGAATAACCATAATAATACTAATAATTTTATATCTTCAGACTATGTTTGAAGAAGCTGGAATATATCGCAAGGTAAAAATCATTCCGGTAGAGTTTATAGTTGTTCGACGCTTCACAATGCTGGATTTCAAGAATAAGACATCATGCAGTGCAGTGGTCATAGGAATACAGCTGTTCCAACGTACTGTTGTAATATTCGGGATCTGAAGACCAATCACATGAAGTGACGTCAACACATCACGTGGATCCCACAGCTCTTCCCCTTCGGTTTCCAGATCTCCACCAGTACAGACGTCTTAGCAACAGCTCTCTTAGCTCGACTTCATAGTAAGTTACATTTAACTACTCATAGTTGTCAATGTTCAAGAGAATGTCTGTAGAAGTATTGGTCTGGGAATAATGTATTATAGATGATTATATACATGATATAATACAATAGTACAAGTGGCCATCGGAAATCAAACTTTAGAATATATCCGACATATTGCAACCGCCACCACCTCATCTGACAAGGAGAATAGTCCGCCACTACCTTTGCCGACTCTTCACCCTCAATCAACTGAAACCAATACACAAGATCCCTCTTCTTCTCAAATCAGTGTCTTAAATATTGAAATTATCTTTGTGAATTTATTATAGACGAGATGTGGTGCATGTATTTTTTTTTCATCACTATCGGAATTAGATTAAAATTTATTTACAGTCATGTATTTTTTTTTCATCACTATCGGAATTAGATTAAAATCTGTTTACAGTCATGTATTTTTTTTCATCACTATCGGAATTAGATTAAAATTTATTTACAGTCATGTATTTTTTTTCATCACTATCGGAATTAGATTAAAATCTATTTAAAGTCATGTATTTTTCTTCATCACTATCGGAATTAGATTAAAATTTATTTACAGTCATGTATTTTTTTTCATCACTATCGGAATTAGATTAAAATCTATTTGCAGTCATGTATTTTTTTTCATCACTATCGGAATTAGATTAAAATCTATTTACAGTCATGTATTTTTTTCTTTATTCAATTCCACCTGTAATCAATATCAGCCAAGGTAATTTCTGGCAATAACGTTAACCAGATTTGGTTCGAGTTAATTCATCGTTCTCCTCCCTTCATATGCAGTGAGCTCTTCAATTGGTGCGCACTAAGTAAAAGTTAGAGAAATGTTTCGAGTTACCAAATCACGCGGAACGAGAAAACTATTCTCTAACTTTCTTAGCGTATACTTGATACCTCGAACAATTATCTTGACCAATAAACAAACCCAGCAATAATGTTAATAATATCAAATGTAAAATTGTCATTCTAGTACATATATGTAATCTGCTTTAATATGTGTTATAGACCCAAAATATCGTCTTTTCTAAAGAAAAATAATCATTTAGTGAGTTTCGTCGAGATTTGGATGGAAAAAATGAAACAATTAAGTTTCGAAGGAAAGGGAGTTGTGATGCACCGTTGGTAGAGAACGAAATTAAATGATAAAATACAGGTTACATATAAACAATTATATATAAGATAAATGTATGTTGAAAATCGATAAATATAAATAAATAAATGAATAGATAGATAGATAGATAGATAGATAGATAGACAGATAGACAGATAGACAGATAGACAGATAGATAGATAGATAGATAGATAGATGTAAAATCACTTTCCTGAAATTACACTTGCATAAGCAATGGAAATACGTTAAACATTGATTTGCTACCTAACATTAGAAGTATAGTAATTCAAAGTGGGGAAAAGAGGTAAAAGTTGGTGTTCATCATGAAAACCTTTTTTATTTTCTGAAATGGTTTTGGTTAGTTACATAGTTTCTAGATATTCTTGCGGTGGATTTGGTGTTTGTCTTCGGTGAAGTCAGTCAGGCGAGGTATGATACCATGGTATTTGGTGATCAATTAAATCTATTGTGAGAGGTGTCAAGTATACACTAATGAGGTACCTCCATTCACATTACAGTTTAGTTAGATGCGAAATAAAGAACTATTTATTTACATAATTTAAACTTCTAAAAAAATTAAGCTGTTTATTTTATTTTGCAAGTCAAAGTAATTCGTTTGTTATAGTATTGCATACATACAATTTCAGAAAACTCATCATTATCGCCAGGAATTACACATAATAGTTTAATACCTCGCAAAGTTCATTAAACACGTGAAATGTTTTGCCAAAAATGAAACAACGTTTGGTTACATGTTATTTTTATGCTTATTTAATCGTAGTATATTCTCAAACCTTGACGCAGTGAAGATGATTGTGTAGCTAAATGTTAGAATTTGACTCTGCGCTTTGTGTAGCTAGCTGTTAGAATTTGACTCTGCGCTTTGACGAATTTTAAAGCCATAGTTATCATAAAGATATATTTTCTATTCACTTAATAACCTAATTTATCATTTACAGGAACACAAGTAAATCAATTGACATATTGTATGTAACATAATTGGGTTCATTCACAAACATTCCAATGATCCAGACCAGCGACTTTGCTATTCCCCTCGGGAATTATCTTCAGATTCTAAATAAAATCCTATCTTTCACTCTTTTGTTTCAAAATGATATCCGCTCAAAACGAGAGAATGGTTAAACACATTTCATCGATCTCCAGGGAATTCAAATGCTGATATTCGTAACTTTACTGTAATGCTAGTAGTACACGTATATGACTGAAAATTTGCATTATGATTCACGATAACAGCAGTCATATTCAATGATACATTCGGAATGTTTCGGAGCTCTTCTTTTTTCAAGAATCTAGCAGTATGTAAAACTCAATAATTCGGAAGGAGGATATAGTATCCCTTCGTCCGCGTGTCCGTCCGTGCCCATATCTCTTTAACCGTTAAATATAACTTTATCATATTTCATCAAATTTTTTCTTGAGAAAATGAGATTTGATCAGAGTTAATTCAAGGTCATTTCTGAAATTTCAAGATCATTCGGCACATTACCCTGAAATATTGGGAAAACATATCTTTTAAACCATTCTTTAGTATTACATGTATGTCCTATTTAAAACAAATGTTCCTTGGTATAGGGGATTTTGGACAAAAGTTACTCAAGGTTATGTCTGCAAGATCAACGTCACTCAGCTTATATTTCTATAATAATGAGGACTGACTTTATTCATATGTCATTGATTGTAAATCAGAATTTTATCATATTTTACACAACTTTTCCTTGCGACAGGTGTTCCTTGGGCCAGACAACTCATAACATCATGTTATCTCTCTCTCTCTCTCTCTCTCTCTCTCATCTTTCTTTTTCTGTTTTTATTTATTTATTTATTTATCTATCTATTTATCTATTTATTTATTTTATTTATATATATATATATATATATATATATATATATATATATATATATATATATATATATATATATATATATATATATATATATATATTTATTTATTTATTTATTTATTTATGCTAATAATCTTCACTTTACTATCAAGTATATAAGAAACAAATTATAACTACGAATTATTAGCCAAACGGTTCTTCGGATACATTTATGCGATTATTATTTTCGCCGATATAATATCAGTCGTAGGTAGAATTGATCAATAAATCCTAACACCCAAACATTACCCGAAATTTCCATAAAAAATTTGACAGTCCTAAATGAAGAGGTAATGCAAATTAATTTGACTGTGGATAATAAAAGATTGTAGACAGTTGCACATACACAAAACATGACGTGACGTCAAAGTAACCGCGGGTTGATTTTTATGTACTGCAGGCATGTTCACAAAGAATCATACGTTATTCCTTTCACGTACGTACAAATTAAATCCCTAAGTCATTAAGGAATCCGTACGTAAAAAGAAGAAAAAAATCCTTTTGGAAAAACTTACGATTCTTTGTGAAAATGCGCACCGAAGACGACGGATTACACTCTTATATTTCGGTCTTATTTACACAGACTCGTTATGGGTTTCTATTATTATATCATGACGATGACGACGATGGGTCTATTTTCATAAACAAAGGTATACACTTGGAATCCTTATTATTCTCCCCGAATAAAAAAAAACCCTCAGTGATACAAGGGAATAATTCATCCCAGACGAGAAACCTGTAGAAAGAAGAGAGATCGAATAATTCACTTCGGAAAAGATACCTAAAGTTGCAAAGGGAATCCGAAAAACTAACCAGGAAAGAGATACGGTCAAAGCATAGTAATTCCATTTCCCATAGGGTCCCATGTTAAATTACCGAACTTCCAGCAAGATTTACACAACATCCTACATTTTAGCTATATATAATCCACATATCAAAATGTTTGTCAGACCCTCCTCTATCAGAATTTTAACAGTTTACCATAGGTTATCCACCTTAATTTCGAGAAAATCATGCTGGAAGGGGGATACCCCCAAAATTGGCTAAAATTCAAATGTAAACAACCACCCCTTTTTAGGTCATCAAATCTTTACATTAGCGAAATGAGATAAAAATTCATGATTTTACAGCAGAATCAATCTTTATTTATACATAAATCAAATAATTTCATCCAATCACAGCTCCTGATACATTGAAATAGTAGTCCCTCTCTCCCTACACCACATCAGCCAATCATGGCTCTGGTTTATTACCTTTCTTTGACCTATAGAGGCATTTAACTACTTTATCAAACTAGGAAAGCCGCTATCAAACAAAAGTGTGTTGATTTCTGAATAAAATGACACAAATTTCATGAAAATCCATGCAGTAATTCATAAGAAATGTCACTTTAAAGATGCCTACCCCCATCTGGAGTGTATTGAAAATGGGCACAAATTTGGATTAGGGGTCATGTCTAAGGGGCCTGTAAATTGATAACACTTTATGACTTTTACCTGGTTTAGCCTTTCAGTTTTGTTCATTATACATTGAATAAACATGTTCTAATAAAATTTTAATCAATTTGTGAGTCATATTGATTTTTGAATAATACTCTTGAAAGCTAAATATGCCATTTTCTGTACAAAGATACAGACATTCCATGATGTTATTATTTCAAGTAGAATTTTGGATGTAAATGATGTTATACACATTTCGGCTTAATTCGGTGTGTTTTTGACTTGTAAGGGGAAGATCATATGATAATTTTTATCGAAAATCCCAAAAAATTTACATCGAATTGCGTACTTTTACAAATTCAAGTTTCACAGTCCACAATGTAAAAAGTGCACAAAATCCGAAAAAATTGGGGTAAAATTATGTAAATACTGTTTCAAATGTCTCAAATATCCAACACAATGGAATCAAATCAGTCATCCATGCACAATACACAAAATTAATTTGTTAAAATTTGGCAAATTTAAACCAACCCCCCCCCTTTTTTCCTGAAATTTCAATATTGAAAATTCTAGGCACTTTGAATCAAAATTTGGGGCCAATTTGATATGATTTTAGGTTAAATGGACTGCATGAACAAGAAAATGAGGTCAAACTGCATTTTTGAGAAATTTAGTATTTGGCCTATAGGTCAAAGCATAGTAATTCCATTTCCCATAGGGTCCCATGTTAAATTACCGAACTTCCAGCAAGATTTACACAACATCCTACATTTTAGCTATATATAATGCACATATCAAAATGTTTGTCAGACCCTCCTCTATCAGAATTTTAACAGTTTACCATAGGTTATCCACCTTAATTTCGAGAAAATCATGCTGGAAGGGGGATACCCCCCAAAATTGGCTAAAATTCAAATGTAAACAACCACCCCTTTTTAGGTCATCAAATCTTTACATTAGCGAAATGAGATAAAAATTCATGATTTTACAGCAGAATCAATCTTTATTTATACATAAATCAAATAATTTCATCCAATCACAGCTCCTGATACATTGAAATAGTAGTCCCTCTCTCCCTACACCACATCAGTCAATCATGGCTCTGGTTAATTACCTTTCTTTGACCATACGTAAAGATACAACGGAAACTGAAATTATTATCATAGAATAGGAAACACAAAGGTAAAAGGAAACCCCGAAAAATTTACCTTTGGTAAGATACACAAGATACAAGGAAACCCCGAATACTTCACCCCTGGTAAGATACACAAGATACGAGGAAACCCCGAATACTTCACCCCTGGTAAGATACACAAGATACGAGGAAACCCCGAATACTTCACCCCTGGTAAGATACACAAGATACGAGGAAACCCCGAATACTTCACCCCTGGTAAGATACACAAAGATACGAGGAATCCCCGAATACTTCACCCCTGGTAAGATACACAAGATACGAGGAAACCCCGAATACGTCACCCCTGGTAAAATACACAAAGATACGAGGAAACCCCGAATACGTCACCCCTGGTAAGATAAACAAAGATACGAGGAAACCCCGAATACTTCACCCCTGGTAAAATACACAACGATACGAGGAAACCCCGAATACTTCACCCCTGGTAAGATACACAAAGATACGAGGAATCCCCGAATACTTCACCCCGGGTCAAATACACAACGATACGAGGAATCCCCGAATACTTCATCCCTGGTAAAATACACAAAGATACGATGAATCCCCGAATACTTCACCCCTGGTAAAATACACAAAGATACGAGGAACCCCCGAATACTTCACCCCGGGTAAAATACACAAAGATACGAGGAATCCCCGAATACTTCACCCTTGGTAAGATACACAGAGGTACAAGAAAAACCCGAATCATTCACATAGGTAAGGTAAACAAATATCAGAAATAATTAACTTACCGCAAAGGGTGGCAAAAATTGTGAAAAAGGGTACGAAAAGCAAATCCGCTTTCATACTGGATTAGAAGTTCCTAAATCTTTTAAACATCCATTAAAACTTTATGCGTCTTTCTTTTATCATTGACTTACAATTAACCCTGCCGCCAATGTAAACCATCGTTACTGATCGATCGTGTCGTGTGATGATGTAAACACTGTAATGGCAAAATAAATAAATAGTTTTTTCTAAGTGGACACTACTTTATTACAATAATATTAATTGACTCTCATTGATCGGAATCGAACCTTTTTAATTTAAACAAATGATAATATTGTCCATACACATGGCCATTTTAATCGTAGTGGAAAGGAAACACGATTTATCGGACTTCCGTTTTTGGAGGCGTTTTGTAATTTGAACCTTTACATCTTGTTTACGTTCCTATTTTGGTATGAATATTGACAAATTGACCTTTACGTATAAATGTAAACACCTTGATGACCAGGATTTTGGAGTTAAGAGTTAAAGTCGGTGCAGATTGAAATTCGAATCCATCTTCTTTGTTTGTTTTTAATTTAAACTGTATTTATTGATAAGTATACACATAAAACGTTTATTCAATAGTACATGAAGTTTCAGTTATATATATATATATATAAATATATATTATATATATATATATATATATATATATATATATATATATATATATATATATATATATATATATATATATATATATATATATATATATATATATATATATATATATATATTATATATTTATCTTAAAGTACAATTATATACTTAAATATTCACATTCATATTCGATTAAATTTTATATATATATATATATATATATATATATATATATAAAGCATAAATTTAACGAAATGACTGACTTAGTACTTGAGATTTGTTTATTAATTTTTGTTTTATTTATTATTTACCTTTTCATTAGTATTATCTAGTTTTTTATATAAACTTCATTTGTTTTAGAAAAGAAAAGCTCTATTTCATGTGGAGCCCATATTTACGATAATTAGTAGGTTTGTGCACCGCAGTGGACCAGAGGAGGGCACCACCGCAGCTGATTTAGAAAACATTATTTTTAACCATTGTATCACTGTATTAGAAAATATTTATGGTGGACGTGTCCTAAGGAATGGTCTTGATGGAGTAGTGATAACGATCTGAGACTATGGAGGGATGGTCTGGGTGAAGAATGACCACACAGTGCCACTATGATGGACATTCCGCGAGGAATAGTCTTGATGGAGTAATGATAACACAGTGCCACTATGGATGACATACAGTGAGGAATAGTCATAATGGAGTAATGATAACACAGTGCCACTATGGATGACATACCGTGAGGAAAAGTCATGATGGACTATTGATAGCACAGTGCCACTATGGATGACATACAATGAGGAATAGTCATAATGGAGTCATGATAGCACAGTGCCACTATGGATGACATACAGTGAGGAATAGTCATAATGGAGTAATGATAGCACAGTGCCATTATGGATGACATACAGTGAGAAATAGTCATGATGGAGTAATGATAACACAGTAACACTATGGATGACATACCGTGAGGAATAGTCATGATGGAGTAATGATAGCACAGTGCCACTATGGATGACATACCGCGAGCAATAGTCATGATGGAGTAATGATAACACAGTAACACTATGGATGACATACCGTGAGGAATAGTCATGATGGAGTAATGATAGCACAGTGCCACTATGGATGACATACCGTGAGGAATAGTCATGATGGAGTAATGATAGCACAGTGCCACTATGGATGACATACCGTGAGGAATAGTCATGATGGAGTAATGATAGCACAGTGCCACTATGGATGACATACCGTGAGGAATAGTCATGATGGAGTAATGATAGCACAGTGCCACTAGGGATGACATACCGTGAGGAATAGTCATGAGGGAGTAATGATAGCACAGTGCCACTATGGATGACATACAGTGAGGAATAGTCATGATGGAGTAATGATAGCACAGTGCCACTATGGATGACATACCGTGAGGAATAGTCTTGATTGAGTAATGATAGCACAGTGCCACTATGGACGACATACCACTAGGAATAGTCATGATGGAGTAATGATAGCACAGAGCCATTATGGATGACATACAGTGAGAAATAGTCATGATGGAGTCATGATAGCACAGTGCTACTATGGACGACATACCACTAGAAATAGTCATGATGGAGTAATCATAGCACAGTGCCACTATGGATGACATACCGTGAGGAATAGTCTTGATGGAGTAATGATAGCACAGTGCCACTATGGATGACATACAGTGAGGAATAGTCATGATGGAGTAATGATAGCACAGTGCCACTATGGATGACATACCGTGAGGAATAGTCATAATGGAGTAATGATAGCACAGTGCCACTATGGATGACATACAGTGAGGAATAGTCATGATGGAGTAATGATAGCACAGTGCCACTATGGATGACATACCGCGAGCAATAGTCATGATGGAGTAATGATAGCACAGTGCCACTATGGATGACATACCGTGAGGAATAGTCACGATGGAGTAATGATAGCAAAGTGCCACTATGGATGACATACAGTGAGGAATAGTCATGATGGAGCAATGATAGCACAGTGCCACTATGGATGACATACAGTGAGGAATATTCATGATGGGGTAATGATAGCACAGTGCCACTATGGATGACATACAGTGAGGAATAGTCTTGATGGAGTAATGATAGCACAGTGCCACTATGGATGACATACAGTGAGGAATAGTCATGATGGAGTAATGATAGCACAGTGCCACTATGGATGACATACAATGAGGAATAGTCATGATGGAGTAATGATAGCACAGTGCCACTATGGATGACATACCGTGAGGAATAGTCTGGATTGAGTAATGATAGCACAGTGCCACTATGGATGACATACCGTGAGGAATAGTCATGATGGAGTAATGATAGCACAGTGCCACTATGGATGACATACAGTGAGAAATAGTCATGATGGAGTCATGATAGCACAGTGCCACTATGGACGACATACCGCTAGGAATAGTCATGATGGAGTAATGATAGCACAGTGCCATTATGGATGACATACAGTGAGGAATAGTCATAATGGAGTAATGATAGCACAGTGCCACTATGGATGACATACAGTGAGGAATAGTCATGATGGAGTAATGATAGCACAGTGCCACTATGGATGACATACCGCTAGGAATAGTCATGATGGAGTAATGATAGCACAGTGCCACTATGGATGACATACCGTGAGGAATAGTCACAATGGAGTAATGATAACACAGTGTCACTATGAATGACATACCGCGAGGAATTTTCATGATGGAGTAATGATAATAATATATTTATATTAGGTGTTCCCAGTCTAATTACGGTAGGTACATAACGATTCAGTAATCCATGCCGCACGTCTTCATCATTACCATGTTTCAATAATCACTACACAAACTTATTGATTAACTTCAGTAAAATAGGAAGCCGGGGTGGCCTAGTGGATCAGGTGCTCTGCTCGTGATCGAGAGGTCCCGGGTTCGACTCCCGACCAGGGCACACCTTTGTTATATCTTTCAGATGAAACAGTAAAAACCGAGGTCCCGTGTCACGGTAGGCGTGGCAAGTAAAAACAATAATTAATCAATCAATTAATCAGTAAAGTAGGTAACGTCGCTAGACCGCCATTGGTTATGTAATCTTCCACGCTGATTTAATGGTGAAAGTACACCTTCACTACAGATTCAAGTACTTTGCGTGATAAACAGTAATTTGTTTGTTTGATATTTACTTTTACATCACCAAGCAAGAGTTCAAGTTATCAAAATTTTGATGAAATTCATCATACAGTCAATTATTTCAGAACTGATGAAATATTGTTTCCATAAATGATTAATTATATCGAATTACTACACAGTTCATTCATTCATTCATTCATTCATTCATTCATTCATTCATTCATTATGTCCTTTCAGTGAAAGATTGAACAAATAATGACACAGGATACAATACTATGTACAAAAGGCCATCAAAAATTATAATGGAATAAATGGATAATGACATGATATTATGTGCACACACATACCTTCACACACATACCTTCACAAACACATGAATATCTACACATGCAACGCATGTGACTGCGTGTACATACACACATACATAAATACATACATACATACATACATACATACATACATACATACATACATACATACATACATACATACATACACACATACATACATACATACATACACACATACATACATACATACATACATACATACATACCTACCTACCTACCTACCTACCTACCTACCTACCTACCTACCTACCTACCTACCTACCTACCTACCTACCTACCTACATACATACATACATACACACATACATACACACATACATACATACATACATACATACATACATACATACATACATACATACATACATACATACATACATACATACATACATACATACACACACACACATACATACATACACACACACACACATACATACATACATACATACATACATACATACATACATACCTACCTACCTACCTACCTACCTACCTACCTACCTACCTACCTACCTACCTACCTACATACATACATACATACATACATACATACATACACACATACATACATACATACATACATACATACACACATACATACATACATACATACATACATACATACCTACCTACCTACCTACCTACCTACCTACCTACCTACCTACCTACATACATACATAGCGAGTCTATAAAAGACACAGAATGTTATATACTGTAAAATACAAAAATGACCGGTGTCACATGACTATGGCACTAACAATAATGTACCACAGTGGACATTCACGGACCCCTGAAATTCAGAGGTGAAACCAGGCGCCCGAGAGGAGCGAACGTCTACTGTTTGGCTAGCCACACCCGTCTTGAATGCCCTTAAATACAGAAAAAAGTATTTAAGAATAATGTTTACAATCATATGCAATGACTACTGTAAAAATCAGTAGTTGTAAGAATAAGGTGAAAATTAGACATTCTGAGTGAGCGTTGTTCCTTTTCAGATAACTGCGTGTAAATATCACGGCCGATCAGTACTTTAAAAAGATTTTCTTCCGAGAGTCTAGTTAGTTCTGTGACTAATTTAATGTCGAAACGCTCTATGATCTTCTGCCACCACTGTTCTCTACGATAAAAAGTCGAACTATACGTACAAGAATAGTTTTGAACAAAATTCTCGATATAAGCTCCACACAACAAACATGGTGTCTCCTGGAGTGCTATAAAGTCTTTCGTATAAAATTTTCGGATGTATTCACATACCATTGTCATCCAGAAATTTTGTTCTCGCACCGGAGATCGACTAATCCCGTTTTTTATCAGTACTGGAAAATTCTATCCGGAACACTTTGTATCCTTCCGCGCGTCGTCTGCATTGTTTACAAACAAATGAAATATGGCGACTCACGATTTTTGCGTCGGAGAGATAGTCAACATTGTGTGTTATCGTTAAGTTTAATGTTGAAAAATCCTATCAAAATATAAAGTTTCTTCATACATATCATGGTGTTTTACTTTATTGCGACGGACTATCTTTTTATTCAATCAGTGATTCGGCCATCAAAGGAAGTAAACAAAAACATTGAAAATATCTATTGCCTACATCGAGCTGCTGAGGTGCGATAAAAATAATCAAGCACTAGTTTGAGTTCCAGATAAAAAAAGAAAAAGATCAGTCGAGGGTTGGATGAATCAACAAATCTCAACCGAGGCGTTAGCCGAGGTTGCGATATGATGATTCATCCAGCCCGAGGAAATTTTGGTATACGCCAAACTGATTTGGGATTATAACCGAAAAATATATTACGGAAATAGTGTAAACTACTGCCGGCCCCAATCCTTTTATCACGATCTGAGCTACGAACTTCAAAAATCTTTTCCTGAACGGCACGTTTACATATATACTTGTTCGGAGAGTCCAGTAGAGAGCCAGCTCTCTAAGTATAATAATAAGTCGTATTTTACAAGAATTTTAAATATGTCTGGGATAAATCCAAGTTGGTTTATGGATAGCTCTTTAAAGAAAGAAAAACATTTCGTGAATATTTGTTGTGACCATAGTCTACAGTTTCCTCCCTTGTTTCATGTACCACGCACATAGTCCCGAAAAAAATTAATGTTTGCATCTTTTTCGATTTATTTACCAGTGTTGTCATGGTATTTATAGTGATTTAAACATGCCCTCTGGTAGAAAAGAGTTTGAAAAATATTATAAAAATGATAATAAAGCTTTCTGGTGCATTCCTGAGTGTGTCATGAGGCTGAAATGTTGTCGCATGAATACACTACTGCAAGACTTGAGAGTGAGGTCATAGGGGTCAAGATGTGTATTGATAGATATTTTGAGTTTGGCGTATGCAATTTTTTTTCTGCAGATCAGGAAATGACAGCTCTTATGTAGTAGAACAACATACGTAAATTTCAGAAAAATATAAGCGGTGGCATTTTTGCAATGATTTTTTAATTTACAAAGGAAGCAACAGGAAAGAAAACTGTAGTCTATGGTTTTGTGGGAAAAATTTCGGGATCAAGACGTCCAAAGAAAGGGAGTGCTTTTAGAATCGATTTCAGGAATGATAGAATGTCCATCAAATAAACTTTCGTAAATATCAGATTTGGACTGTCTTAGGATATTCATAGTAGTCAGACAAAATATTGAAACACATTCGGTCGCTAGATATCCTGATTTGTTACAGCGTTACCCAGCTCGCACCCATAGAGTACACATGGGGGGACTATCCTCTTATATAGTCTAGATACAGTAATACGATTAAGGTTTTAGCGATCCGAGGTCTGACAACGCAAAGTATGATTTTTGCCTTTATATGCATGTTTCTATATTAACAGATTGCTTTAAATTGTCGTTAATGATTATCCCGTGATGGTTGTATTTAGCTTCGCAAGCAATGTTGTCACTACCAAGTTTCCATACTAAATCATATCTATTGTGTTGCCTTTCGCACGAAATCTAAGTATATAAGACTTCTGTGCATACAATTTAAATCGCCAAGTACACGAGTATCCGTGAGCGGCATTTAACACTGTCTGTAGAGAGGTGGTGTTGATTGCTATTAGAGTTACATCGTCTGCTAGTATTGGGCACCTGCTTTGGGAGTTCAAGATTGGGGAAAAGTGATTCCTGTTCCGATATAAGCTCATCTATGAAAACAATGTAGATAATAAATCGCGCTGTCTCAGGCCTTGTTCTGCTCGAAACCACCGTGATTGAGTCTGATTTATAATAGTGGCACTCTCTGTATCCTGATGGAGTCTGCTTTACAATAGTGGTATTATCTGTATCCAGATGGAGTCTGATTTACAATGGTGGCACTCTCTGTATCCTGATGGAGTGTGCTTTACAATAGTGGTACTCTCTGTATCCAGATGGAGTCTGCTTTACAATGGTGGTATTATCTGTATCCAGATGGAGTCTGATTTACAATGGTGGCACTCTCTGTATCCTGATGGAGTGTGCTTTACAATAGTGGTACTCTCTGTATCCAGATGGAGTCTGCTTTACAATGGTGGTATTATCTGTATCCAGATGGAGTCTGATTTACAATGGTGGCACTCTCTGTATCCTGATGGAGTCTGCTTTACAATAGTGGTACTCTCTGTATCCAGATGGAGTCTGATTTAAAATGGTGGCACTTATCCTGATGGAGTCTGATTTACAATGGTGGCACTATCTGTATCCTGATGGAGTGTGCTTTACAATAGTGGTACTCTCTGTATCCTGCTAGAGTCTGATTTACAATGGTGGCACTTTCTGTATCCTGATGGAGTCTGATTTACAGTGGTGGCACTCTCTGTATCCTGATGGAATCTGATTTACAATGGTGGCACTCTCTGTATCCTGATGGAATCTGATTTACAATGGTGGCACTATCTGTATCCTGATGTAGTCTGATTTACAATGGTGGCACTCTCTGTATCCTGATGGAATCTGATTTACAATGGTGGCACTCTCTGTATCCTGATGGAATCTGATTTACAATGGTGGCACTATCTGTATCCTGATGGAGTCTGATTTACAATGGTGGCAATCTCTGTATCCTGATGGAATCTGATTTACAATGGTGGCACTCTCTGTATCCTGATGGAATCTGATTTACAATGGTGGCACTATCTGTATCCTGATGTAGTCTGATTTACAATGGTGGCACTCTCTGTATCCTGATGGAATCTGATTTACTATGGTGGCACTATCTGTATCCTGATGGAATCTGATTTACAATGGTGGCACTATCTGTATCCTGATGGAGTCTGATTTACAATGGTGGCACTCTCTGTATCCTGATGTAGTCTGATTTACAATGGTGGCTCTATCTGTATCCTGATGGAATCTGATTTACAATAGTGGCACTCTCTGTATCCTGTTGGAGTCTGATTCACAGTGGTGGCACTCTCTGTATCCTGATGGAATCTGATTTACAATGGTGGCACTTATCCTGATGGAGTCTGATTCACAGTGGTGGCACTCTCTGTATCCTGATGGAATCTGATTTACAATGGTGGCACTCTCTGTATCCTGATGGAATCTGATTTACAATGGTGGCACTCTCTGTATCCTGATGGAGTCTGATTAACAGTGGTGGCACTCTCTGTATCCTGATGGAGTCTGATTTACAATGGTGGCACTCCCTGTATCCTGCTAGAGTCTGATTTACAATGGTGGCACTCTCTGTATCCTGAAGGAGTCTGCTTTACAGTGGTGGCACTCTCTGTATCCTGATGGAGCCTGCTTTACAGTGGTGACACTCTCTGTATCCTGATGGAGTCTGATTTACAATGGTGGCACTTATCGTGATGGAGTCTGATTTACAATGGTGACACTCTCTGTATCAAGATTGAGTCTGTTTCACAATGGTGGCACACCATGTATCCACATGGAGTCTGATTTACAATGGTGGCACTCCCTGTATCCTGAAGCAGCCTGATTTACAATGGTGGCACTCTCTGTATCCTGACGGAGTCTGATTTAAAATGGTGGCACTTATCCTGATGGAGTCTGCTTTACAATGGTGGCACTCCCTGTATCCTGATGTAGTCTGATTTACAATGGTGGCACTCCCTGTATCCTGATGTAGTCTGATTTACAATGGTGGCACTCTCTGTATCCTGATGGAATCCGATTTACAATGGTGGCACTCTCTGTATCCTGATGGAATCCGATTTACAATAGTGACACCCTCTGTATCCTGGTGGAGTCTGATTTACAATGGCGGCGTTTATCCTGATGGAGTCTGATTTATAGTGGTGGCACTCAATGTATCCTGCTAGAGTCTGATTTACAATGGTGGCACTTTCTGTATCCTGATGGAGTCTGATTTATAGTGGTGGCACTCTCTGTATCCTGCTAGAGTCTGATTTACAATGGTGGCACTCTCTGTATCCTGATGGAGTCTGATTTACAATGGTGGCACTCTCTGTATCCTGATGGAGTCTGATTTAAAATGGTGGCACTCTCTGTATCCTGAAGGAGTCTGCTTTACAGTGGTGGCAATCTCTGTATCCTGATGGAGTCTGATTTACAGTGGTGGCAGTTATCCTGATGGAGTCTGATTTACAATGGTGACACTTATCCTGATGGAGTCTGCTTTACAATGGTGGCACTCTCTGTATCCTGATGGAGTCTGATTTACAATGGTGGCACTCTCTGTATCCTGAAGGAGTCTGCTTTACAGTGGTGGCAATCTCTGTATCCTGATGGAGTCTGATTTACAGTGGTGGCAGTTATCCTGATGGAGTCTGATTTACAATGGTGACACTTATCCTGATGGAGTCTGCTTTACAATGGTGGCACTCTCTGTATTTTGATGGAGTGTGATTTACAATGGTGGCACTTTCTGTATCCTGATGGTGTGTGATTTACAATGGTGGCACTCTCTGTATCCTGATGGAGTCTGATTTACAATGGTGGCACTCTCTGTATTTTGATAGAGTGTGATTTACAATGGTGGCACTTTCTGTATCCTGATGGTGTGTGATTTGCAATGGTGGCACTCTCTGTATCCTGATGGAAGTCATCAATCAATGTGCAAATTTTACCTGTTAATCATAGGTTGTGTTCTTTATACATCAGTCTATTCTGCCATGCAGTGTCAAATGCTTTGCTACTGTCAAGAAAACTGGTATAAGCGTTACTGTCCCATTCAAAGTTGTGTAAAACAGTTTCTAGTGGGTTAAGAGAGGTTGTAAGACAACCTAAATGTCTACGGAAACCGTGTTGTTGTGATCTGAGAGATGTGGAATTGTGTACACAGAAATTAGATGCGCAATTGTGCGCAACTTTTTCGAATATCTTAAAAACGCATGATCACAATGACACTGGTCTGTAACTATTACAACTATCCTCCGTTTTGTTGATACCGTTATAGGCCGGTACTATAGGTTTTCCACGAATATGATATCTGCCCACATATCACAATACCTTTAAACATTTTAACTAGACACTCTTTGACTATATCAACGCCATATAGTATGTGTTCATTTTTAACTATGTCTTCGCCGGTCGCTTGACGACATTTTAATTTCTTTAATACTAGTATAATATCATTGATAGTAATAGGTCCTCCATGCATATGCTCCTTATCTAAACTACAGACACTCTTTAATTCGTTTATTTCTCATTGAATACTTCTAAATAATCAGAGTAATATAATATGCCGTCCAGTGGAGTATACACACTCTCATAAAATGAGGCAAACGAGTCTGTAATGCTCCGTGGGTCACAGTGTACATTACCATTTTCGTCACACATTTCAGGGTATATTCTCGAAGTGCTAGGCCAAATATCACATACGACAGCACTATCTATATCAACGTATACTTTATGCATATATTAATTGTGTTCCCTATCCAATGCATTACGAAATTTCCTCTTGGCTTTTTTTATAATTGCGATAAGATTCTATATGCGTCCATCGACGCTTCAGGCGTTATCTAGTCAGTGTTACCTAGTGGATAAGTTGTTCGGCTCCTGATCGAAATGTCCTGGGTTAGACTCCCGCCCTGTGCACACCGGTGTTCTGTCTTTCTGTTGAGACAGTAGAAACGTTGTCCCGTGTCACGGTAGACGTGGCACGTTAACGATCCCTCACTGCTTCGGGTGGATCCGTTGCAAAGGTCTAAATTTGTGTACAATGCATCAGGCGTCACTATTTACGTGAAATAATCGGTGAGTGACGTAAAATAATAATTAAACAATCTTCAGGCGTTCTCCATCATGGAGCAATTTCACATTTTTCTTCCGATAGGGCCTAGTATGTTGTATTCTGATAAGACAGAATTCAAATTCTGATTTAGAAGCACACATACATCCTTACACATATTTCATTTCATAATTGTCTATTGCCTCCTGTGTAGCTTTGTACCATACAGGAAACCTACAATTGACAATAATAAACTGTGCCTGTAGCATTCAAAATCAAAGCAGGAAAAATACTTAAACAATCAAAGGTCATAGAAAAAGAGCCTTCCACCATTACCTTATATCACTTTTCAGTGACGTTTTAAACAATGTAGATGTATAATCTAACATTGTCCACTTTTGCGTTTTCACCACCACCAACAAACAGGTTTACCTGTATCACATCTCTCAACAAAATCTGACAGTAACCGTGACTTAACCACATTAACTGTAGATAGATATAAATCTGATCAGAGGGCAGTTAAATACCGACGACATACAATATCTTAATTCTGTTAAGCGTAACTTCTGAAAATATTGTGCGGCTAGAATAAAAAATTGTTATTTCTTTAAATGTAAAGATGATGGATAAATCCAAACCATTAGTCTAAAAATCATGAAACCAGAGGACATACAAAATCAGTGAAAATGAAAACAAGTGGAGAATAACAAAATATGTCTACTTGAAGAGCATATGTGAACCCATGTGATGGAGTGAGATCAGGTGCCCGGGGAGAGTGAGCATTTCCTGCTTGCTAGCAACACCCGTCACATATACCCAGTAGAAAGAGTCAAGTCGTCTAAATTCCATATGTATTTATATATGGAGAAGTCAAAGTAGGTAACCTTCTAGTATAGGAGGTGTCAAATCTGTGTAAAATGATCGGAAACGTATTAACTGAGATATGAATACGCCGTATGCGGGTGATGATGGAATGTTGCTACTTATGAAAGGAAAGTTTGTGATAGCGAAATTAAAATCGTCACGTTTGTCATAAAATGAGGTGTTCAATTGACCATTAATGTCGAAAGACAACATAATATCTAAATACGAAGGAGAATTACTACTCTCTGTGGTTTTTTGACCTCCAGTTCACTTGGATAGATGATGCTAAGGTAATCCGCCAACGAAGGATTATTAATCGAAAGCAAGTCATCTATATATCTGTAAGTAAAATTGAAGCCAAGAGCAAATTGTTGTTTTCCTTGCGAAAGCAAAGACTGAATGAATTCAGCTTCGTATGAGTAAAGGAATATGTCAGCCAGAAGCGGAGTACAATTATTCCCCACGGGAATGCCGACAATTCGTTGAAAAAAATTTCCTCTAAACACCACAAATATGTTATCGATAAGAAAGTTCAACATCTGAATGACAGCTGTTTCAGTGTTTTTAATTTTGGAATCAGAATTTTCCCTAACAAAGTAAGTTTTATCATGGCCTATAACTATATATTTGAATTTGCGGCTTCCGTTTTTACTAGTAAATGCATTTTGAACAATTTCCGCTAATCTGTCTTTTAATTTCTGATGAGCGATCTTAAAACAGAAACTCAAATCTAACAAGTTGGAAACAATCTTCAATTTGAGAGACGTACAATCACTCAAATAGGTTGGTTGGTTGGTTGGTTGATTGGTGTTTTACGTCGCTTTCAACAATATTTCAGTTATATCGCGACATGGAAGCAGGAGGTTACCAACCTCTTAAACATAGTGGCGCAACCCGGGAATCGAACCCGGATCGTCGGTGCCGCAAGCCAAGCGCTTAACCACTACACCAAACCTGCCCCTCACTCAAATAGGTAACCATCTCTATTTTCAGTAATTAGTTTTAACCTCGTCCGTTCTGACTGTTAGTCGGGACTCCTACAGATCTAGGGTCTTAGCTCGCTTTCAGACTGTTAATGTTAATGTTGCATATATTTTTATACCATTATGTGTTTTACAATACCTTACGTGTTTATATTTTTATGACCTCTCAATATGCGATACCTGTTGACCCTTGTTCTTTACATGGAGGATTATTTATAAATTTTTAAATGTACGTCCTTTGATTGTTCTGCTGTTACGGTGAGTGGGAAGGTAGGCCCGTAAACCGGTTAACCACACCATTTGTTTGTCTTTTGTCAAATTAAATGACCGTCCTAAGTCGGTATCGTAATTGTACTACAATCAAATATTTTTGTTATGTGTTAAATGTTCTATTATATTATTTATATTCATGTATTGTATAGCTCCATGGTGACTTCTGCCACATAACTGAGCCAGTAACTCCTCTTTTTTCTTTCAGATCTACACTTATTCTCAGATGCAGTGTGGAACTTGTAAAAAGGTTCCCCGTGTCTGGGTGTTTCAACTGTTATTATTCACCCAATAGTTAGTGACTTGGTTGTGTGGGAGCTTTCCCCTGGGTTTGTACATCCTTACCCCCCCCCCCCTTGTTATTAAAATGGCTTCAAATATAATAAAAATAAAATACAAATCTCCTAAAGTTATAATCACACCACTTAGATTGCCCTCTGTGTCCATTCTTCATATACCTGGTATTTCTTGTAGAAAATTATTCGGCACCACTAAAGTTCTTATTTCTCCACTTAAAAGTAGTTTCCCTATTAAACGTTCTATCACATTTTCAAAAAAACATTCACACCTATAAATTCTTACAGAGCTGTCAATTCTATACTCAGAGGGTATTCTAAGATTAATAAGTGCAACGCCAAGAAATGTCTTACTTGCCATCATTTAAGCTGCAAGTCCAATATTGAATCTTCGGTTAATGGAAATATATTTAACACCAAATTAGACAAAGACATAGATTGAAATACTGCCAATGTTATATATGTCATCACTTGAGACGCTACAGGATGTGGGGCTCAATATGTCGGGGAAACTTCTCAAACTTTGAAACAACGTTGTCGGAATCATTCCTATAAAATTCGTAATAATTCACGACGTAAATACCAGATTTTTCTTTATAACCACTTTAATAAATACCAACATAATATTAACAATGTGAAAATAACTCCAGTAGAAAATATCTCTAAATTACCAGGTGATACGAAATCAGAAGTTAAAAAACGACTTTTGGAAACCGAGCTCTACTGGATTAAACAACTACAAACCCCATACCCTCTCGGTCTCAACGACTAAATATATCGACAAGGTAATATTTCTTCTCGTCAGAATAAGATCAATATTTTTACATTAAGACATAAAACTATTAGAAAACGTAGGTCACATGGTCGTCGCCGTAATCGTAACATCAGAAAACGTAATCGTTTAAATAGGTCATTAAACGATCTTCTATTTATCGCAAAAAATAATGGCCGTCATGAACTTTTGCATGCACTATCCTCTATTCCGGTAAATAAATTGAAACCTTTCCTGGACGAAGCTGATCTTCGAAGTTTACGCAATGCTGATTGATATAAACTGAATTTGATTATTTTATTTTCATATAATAAACTCTTTCCTCGTATTCCGTCTCTTCCACCCAAGCAGCAATTTCTCATAATTAAATTTATTAATAAAGGCTTAGATCTACTTAACATTTCTAATATTTTCCGTGATCATAGAGTCACATCTAAAATCCCCCAATATTTTGAGAATTTAGAACCTCCACTTATTTGTTACCAGTACAAAAAGCCTATAAGAAAACCTATTTTAAATAATAATAAAGTTACATTGAACCCTGATGTTTCAGACTCTATTCGTTCGTCGTGTTCTTGTGAAAATTCTAAATATGTTTATAAACCGGCAGGTCATGTTATTACTGGTGACCTAAACTGTATTTCGGACAAGAAATTGCGCACCCTTTTTGGAAAAGGACCTAAATATAGGTTACCGTCCAGGATAGATTTCAATAAATGCCGTGACGTTATAGAAGATGCTTTAACTACATATTGTAAACGTTGGTGTAAAAAAGAACTGCAGGTAAAGGTTCATGCTCTTAATGATTGGAAATACGAGATTTTAAGAATTGTCGATATCCGTATTAAGAACTTTACGGAAAATCCGCATTTATTTCAACAGCCTAATACATTGACCGCAAATTCTATTAAAAAGAAGACAGCTGACTTACATGCTAAATATGTCTTTGTTCCTGCTGATAAAGCAGGTAATAACATAATAGTTGTTTGAAAACTATATTATATTGAAGTACTTAAAAACGAATTAAACTCCACTCATACATATGTGGAAAGCCCTACCTCAAAAGACAGCACCTTGCACGATCACCTCATGACCATGTCCGACTTCAAAATTAGAACTGATAAATCTGATCTACCAACCCATGTATTGGCTCCCAAAACTACATAAAAGTCCATATAAATCACGTTTCATATCTAATTCTAGCCACTGCTCTATTACGGTACTATCGAAACATATTACGTCTGCTCTAACTGCTATAAAAGATCATATTATCAAATATTGTGATGTCGCATTTCATAATAGTAACATCAATTACTTTTGGTCGATTAAAAATTCTTATGAAGTTATAGACAAACTTCTTTCGCTAAATTTCAAAGCGACTCAAATTTCTACATTTGATTTTTCTACACTTTATACATCTCTGCCTGATGATTTGATTAAAAGCAAGTTGCTGTCTCTTATACAATGGTGTTTTCGCAGAGAATCTAACACGTTCATATGTACTTCTAATAACTCTGGATTCTTTTCCAACAAACAATATACTTCATATAAATACTGGACTTGCAAGGAATTATGTAAAGCACTAGATTTTCAAGATGAATAATATTTTTGTGCAATTTGATGGCAAGATATATCAACAAATAATTGGGATTCCTATGGGTACTAACTGTGCGCCTCTGATAGCAGATTTATTTCTTTATTGTTATGAGAGGGATTTTATGGTTTCTATTCAAAAATCAAAACGTTTTGACCTCATTGACAAATTTAATAATACTTGCAGATATCTGGATGACATTTTGGTTATCGACAACCCTGAATTCGAACAATTTATATCAGAAATATATCCACCAGTGCTCACATTGAATAAAGCTAATACTTAAGATAAATCTACACCTTTCGTAGATTTAAACATCAAAATTATCAACTACCTAATATATACTAATATTTATGATAAACGTGAGGATTATGGATTTCCTATTGTGGATTTTCCTTACTTGGATGGAGATGTCCCTCGACTCTCATCATATGGTATCTATATATCTCAATTAGTTCGATTTGTCAGAGGCTGCACCGATGTTTTGGACTTTCATAAACGAAATTTACAAATTACTACTAAACTTTTAACTCAGGGTTACAGATATCACAAGCTAAGAAAAACATTCGGCAAATTCTTCAGATCTTATTCAGAACTTCTATCTAAATTTGGAAATATTTCTTTTCAACAGTATGTATCCAATGGAATTTCCCATCCTAATTTTTACGGTGATCTCTTATATAAACTAAGGAAAGTAAAAGGCTCCGATAACGTTATTTTATCATGTAATAAAATAGTCAAACGTATCCTAAATAGACAATATGATATTGAGATCATCAAAAAGACTATAGGTCTTGTATTTGGCCCCTCTACAGTCTTATGCAGACTTTTATTTGAACGTTGCACGCTGACTAACAGGGCGGTGGGGACTATATGACGGGCCTTGTCCAAACCTCTTTCAGAGGAGACCTGGTCCTGTTCCTCGTCCCCTCTGACTGTTAGTCGGGACTCCTACAGATCTAGGGTCCTAGCTCGCTTTCAGACTGGCAGAGCACGGTTTATCATGTTGATGTCGCATATATTTTTATACCATTATGTGTTTTACAATACCTTACGTGTTTACATTTTTATGACCTCTCAATATGCGATACCTGTTGACCCTTGTTCTTTACATGGAGGATTATTTATAAATTTTTAAATGTACGTCCTTTGATTGTTCTGCTGTTACGGTGAGTGGGAAGGTGGGCCCGTAAACCGGTTAACCACACCATTTGTTTGTCTTTTGTCAAATTAAATGACTGTCCTAAGTCGGTATCGTAATTGCACTACAATCAAATATTTTTGTAATGTGTTATATGTTGTATTATATTATTTATATTCATGTATTGTATAGCTCCATGGTGACTTCTGCCACATAACTGAGCCAGTAACTCCTCTTTTTTCTTAGAAACTGGGCAGAAATATACAGGTCCTTAAAATAGATTGTATGGTTTTTAGACTTCAAATCTTAACTTGTAATTTGTAACATACTGAATATCATAAGTTTACAACAGAAATTGACATTTTCAACTCAACTGCAAAAATATTACAGCTATGAACTTCAAAACAGTAATTTTAAGTAGGTCAACTTCTTTTGAAAACTATTTTCAGTATGTTATACGATATGCCCTTTTGATTTTATGTGAAAATTCCAAAAATTTATTTGTTTTTATTTGATTAACATCAGGAATTCATCACTGAAACAGAGATTGTTTATTTTGTTATGCATTTCAGTGACTGTCTCATAAATGAGAGATTTTACCAAGCCTGTTCAGTTTAGTGACTATGATTCCTTTAATGTCAGTGTGAGGGATTATACCTAGCCTTTTCAGTGTAGTGACTATGGTCCCTTAAATGTCAGTGTGAGTCGAAAAGTCAAAAGACTTGATGGAGTGAATTTTAAAAATTTCAAAAAAAACCTCCAATACTGCCTCTTAAAGGTAAATAACCACTACCATTTGGTATATCCTCTACTCCAACAAAACTGTAAAACTCACTGTGAATTGAATCAAGGTACATAGAAAATGACCTTTTACAGTTGTGTTCTGATACAACTACAGTATAACAACTATGAGGGTCTAACAATGATGGTAAAGACAAGGTTAGTGAGGTTATTGCTGTAACATTGTGCGACATGATACTAGTCATTATCTACAAGCAGCAAACAATAGACATGAAAGAATAAAGAATCATAATCGATAAGAAGTGAGGTGTCTGATCACGCATATTATCTATATAGCTATGTTTGATGTTCATCGCCACAGTATTCATCATTATATTCGTGGCGTTGTATGTGTCTGTTTATTTTCACGAGAATGCAGTTCGATCCTCCCACATTCAATTGCTCAACCATTTGTAGTCTGGTTCCCGGGACCCCTCTGGATTTTTTGTTGTGTTAGAGGGGTCAGGTAACACCCGACGCCATATTGTTTTCCGCTGTGTATTACATGGCGGAATTGAAGCGATTTCAGCTGGTACGTACAAATTGAGATTGTAGGCAATACGTGGGGTGACAGCTGTAACGGATGGGAGGGACTGTTGCAGGAGATAATGTATTTCTGTTCTGAAGTTATAACTTTGCCATACAATTCGTATTTTGATAGTTTTGGCGTTGTTTCCATTGTAAACACTTGCCAATTTTATACCCCCTTGCCCATTCTGGCGACTATTTGCGTTTGATCTAGGCGCGACATAAGTTTTATTTTGGTGTCAACAGATAGGCAGATAAATTCTACGCCCGAGAATGCCACAGATAAAGCAATGTCATCCGCTGTTATGAAAATATTGAGCACTTTTCCCCCGAATTTACTCCAAATTTTGCATGTATGCATTGCTACACGCTATTTGAAGCACTGTAATCATCATGGTTGCTTTAATGTGCTCTCATGTATGTCATTTACAATTCTATCCCTCATAGTTGGCTTTAATTTATTTCTACATCAGAATTTATAACCCTATTGGCATTACATCTATCAAGCCTTATGCCATATTATATTCATATGCAACCCCCCTCCCATCCTCCCCCTCAATACACATAGTTAGCAATATATCCTTCATGTATACTTTTGGTGTAAAGTCCAAATTTTCTGTACACAGTTGATTCTTATTTGTAAGTTGCAGAGGATATTGAAATCTGTCATACTGAATAATTTATGGAAGGCAGTGTTTGTCTGATTTGATATTTAAATTCAAAATCAGCAGTCATGGCCTGCTTGGTATGGCATGAACAGTGCATTTAAAAACTATTATGGATGACAAATATGCAATCCTTAAATTTTACTTGAATTTTAAATAACAGTAAATTTTACACTTGCATATGTTTCATTAAATATTATTCAGTTTGCGCTTTATGCCATCAACACTGCAGATTCAACTCTATAGACAATAATGCCATCCTTTTTGGAATATTGTATATATGTCATGTTTCATTAGTATGGCTTTGTTGTCAGCTTCATTTTCTACAGTGACATTTATATGCAATGCAGTTTTATGATGTGGTTTTGCTTTTGTTGTGGCATTATATCACATTTCAAGGCTTACAAGGTGAGAAATTCTTTTCAAATTATTTCAGCATTAATTTATATTATTTTTTCACGTATTTGCATCTCGTAAACAGATAAATGGATAATTATAATGGATGAACATTTTTATTATGGCAAGAGATTTCAGTTAATCTCACATATTAATTTCCAGTTGAATCATTGATGACATTTATAAAATAATTTATATACATTGCAGGAAATTTCAACATCTTGATTCTGTAAATTCATAGGAACTAAATGTGTACAGTAAAAAATTAGCAGTATAATTAATGTATTATTTTATGAATATAAATTTGGAAATTATTGGGTATGAACTGGCTCTTTTATATGTGTTCGATAGGTTGAATATACTGGGCATTACCACTTCCTACATGACAGCCAGCAAGCCGGTGAAGGAAATGGACCAATGCGACCATGACAAGATAGTGAACAGCATGAATGTGTAGAGGACGACAAAACTATCGTTATGTATAACATTTTTTGTCAAATGGTTTTATTTCACTAGTACTTTGAATGGTATGATGTTATATGTACAGGGCTCAAAATTGGCAAAATTTCAGGTTGTCAAAATGGCAGATTTAAAGAAAATTCGGACGACCTCCATTATATTTGCTGAAATTTTAGGTTGCTCATAGAGGTTTTAGGTTGTTTTTAATGACCAGACAACTGCTAATTTCGAACCTTGTATATAGTATATTATCACAGTTTAAAACTGGCGAGTCTGGTTACTTGCTGTATGTAAACCACAAATAATTTGAGGTTTCCCTGGATGTTCTTTCTTTTTATGGCACCAAATTTTTATTTACTAATATTCGCATTACATATTTATGACTATCATGGTTGCAATTTTTAAAACATAGAATAAAGCATGCAGACTGCACATTTCATTGTGCATGTATAGTTATACAGATCTGGTATAAATTAAATACCTCTAATGAAAGCTTCCTTCCTGTTATGCTGCTTGCCATACCTGTAGTTGTAGCTGTAGCTGTATTTGTATATCTGTGTTCAGAAATATTCCATGAAGCAAATAACATGTAAACGTGTAAGAATACTCTTTCAGTTATACAGTGAAATTGCTTTACTTCCTAATTGCAGAATCACATCAAAATTTCCCAAATTGTATGTAAATTGTTTCATAAATATCTTCCATGATCCAACTGGAAATTAATATGTTAGATTAACTGAAATCTGTTGCTATAATACAAATTTTCATCCATTATAATTACTAGAGATTTCCATTTAACTCAGTTTACAATTAATTATTCGCATTATCATATGCTGAAATTAGTTGAAAAAATTTTCTCACCTTGTAAGCCTTGAAATGGGAAATAGCACCACAACAAAAGCAATACCACATTAACAATTGAATTCAATAACAATAAATGTCACTGTAGAAAATGAAGCTGACAACAAAGCCATACTAATGAAACATGACTAATATATATATATATATATATGCAATGTTCCAAGAAGGATGGCATTATAGTCTATAGGATAGGGTTGAATCTGCAGTGTTGATGGCATAAAGCTGAAACTGAATAATATTTAGTGAAACATATCCAAGTGTAAATTTACTGTTATTTAAAATTTAAGGATTGGATATTTGTAATCTATAATAGTTTGTAAATGTGCTGATCATGCCATACCAAGCAGACCATGACTGCTGATTTTGAATTTAATTATCAAATCAGACAGACACTGCCTTCCATATACTCAGCATGACAGATTTCAATATCCTCAGCAACATACAAATGAGAATCAACAGTGAATAGAAAAATCTGGACTTTACATAAAAAATATACATCTAGAGGTCATATTGGGAACTAGTGTGCAATAAGAGGGTGGGGGGGGGGGGGGGGTGCAGATGCATGGAACATGGCATAAAGCTTAATGTAGAAATAAATTAAGGCCAACTATGTGGGATAGAATGGTAAATGATATACATGAGAGCACATTAAAGCAACCATGATGATTACAGTGCTTCAAATTGCGTGTAGCAATGCATACATGCAAAATTTGGAGTAAATTCGGGGAAAAGTGCTCAATATTTTCATAACAGCGGGTGACATTGCTTTATCTGTGGCATTCTCGGGCGTAGAATTTATCTGCCTATCTGTTGACACCAAAATAAAACTTATGTCGCGCCTAGATCAAACGCAAATAGTCGCCAGAATGGGCAAGGGGGTATAAAATTGGCAAGTGTTTACAATGGAAACAACGCCAAAACTATCAAAATACGAATTGTATGGCAAAGTTATAACTTCAGAACAGAAATACATTATCTCCTGCAACAGTCCCTCCCATCCGTTACAGCTGTCACCCCACGTATTGCCTACAATCTCAATTTGTACGTACCAGCTGAAATCGCTTCAATTCCGCCATGTAATACACAGCGGAAAACAATATGGCGTCGGGTGTTACCTGACCCCTCTAACACAACAAAAAATCCAGAGGGGTCCCGGGAACCAGACTAAACCATTTGCTACAAAATTTACGTCTTATTATATGGAGTACAAAACTGTCAGAAATAACAAGAGAGAGGATTTTAAATCCGCGTGAGTGTGTGCTCGCGAAATTACGCTGATGTTAATTCCGTTATTTATGTAGTAGTAATATTTTCATACATGTTTTGTGTCCACATATATTGTGTCTACAGAGTGTTGCTGAACTTTTGTTATGTCGTCTTTGTGTTTTTGCGTCCATGGCAGGTATGTGTAACCAAACAAGAGATATTTACTCCACACAGGCGCCTGGTCGTACCTTTGATGGGTCTATGTATCTTGGTAAGGTGTCATGAGAGCACGTTTTGGTCATGTTGATGTCACGTGATAATATTGATGTTTATAATTATTTCATAAAAATATTCGAGTTCACAATTTAATGATATAAAAACTTGGGTATTGTTTTGGTTCTTGTCTTATATGGAGGATTATTTATGAATTGTTTATGAATTGTTGGTGTGTTCTTTGATTGTATGGCTTTTGTGGGATGTGGGAATAGACCCTTTCCAATAACTGCGGGACAGTTCTTCGCGCCTGCGCATAAACGCTTCCGGGGGGGGGGGGTTACCCACTAGGGGCGCTATATAAACTATACCAAAATAGCAATCTTTAAAGGACAAATTAATATATTTAGGATGAGTTTTGGATGTGGACATTTGTTGTTATCGATAAATTTGATATTGAAGAATAAATTAAAATAGAGCATTCAACATGTCATCACCTTGACAACTCAGATATCAACTTCCTTTTTCATACATAAAGTGTAAAGACCGCCATTTTCAAGTTTGCTACGCACAAATTTGCAGATTTACGAAATATGAGTTCTGTAATGGAAAGAACAACTTTGGAAAACATCGTTCCATGTATTGCGACTGTTGAGAATCCACCAGCATTTATGTCTGTGCCTTTAAACACCTTTCTCCTGATCTACCCAAAGTAACATTAGCTAGCGTACATAACCATATGATATGGTAATGCCTAATGGCTGCGCCTTGTGAATGACAAACCTGTGAATAATGCTAAGGGTCTTGAGAGAACCGAACAACACTTTGATGCTGGTGATGTTTCCAATATACAGTTTGCAAAGGTATACATATGCCGATCTGTACATAAATTTCAATTTAGGAACTTCTCCCCGAAAAACCTCCGACTCCTACATCTAGTAGTCCCAAGTACGATCAAGAGTGGAATTGCTTGCCCACCACAAATGAAACTAGACTCTTAATTGCTCTTATTTACCTGATACTTGAATTATATTCATCGTATACTATTTGTGAAAGTTTAGTTTGCAGTTCACAATATAAACACCAGTCACCAGAATAACAAATCTCTTGTGACAGTCACACAAATTTGTCAAGACGACAAGAGTCAATTCCTCAATACATTTAAGATTTATTATTATAATTTCATGATGTAACAGTACTTTTATTCTAACTCATTAGTTATCTGTAAAGAATGGCCTAGTACCAAATACATGCGTGTCTTGTAAATTGTCAACAGTCAAATTTTAAAATATTTTTACATCTTCAAATTCAGCTGTAAGAAAATGTATATTGCTAATGTAGATATATTCATGCATGGTATATATTTATTTGTGTATTTACTTACACTTCCAAGTTAAGGAGAGTTTGTTCTGTAGTTACTGGAATGTGTTTGCAGATAAATTTTTAAATAAATTAAGGTGCATATATTCTATATACTTTTACTTGAACGTTGCACGCTGACTAACAGGGCGGTGGGGACTATATGACGGGCCTTGTCTAAACCTCTTTCAGAGGAGACATGGTCCTGAACCTCGTCCCCTCTGACTGTTAGTCGGGACTCCTACAGATCTAGGGTCTTAGCTCGCTTTCAGACTGGCAGAGCACGGTTTATCATGTTGATGTCGCATATATTGTTATACCATTATGTGTTTTACAATACCTTACGTGTTTATATTTTTATGACCTCTCAATATGCGATACCTGTTGACCCTTGTTCTTTACATGGAGGATTATTTATAAATTTTTAAATGTACGTCTTTTGATTGTTCTGCTGTTACGGTGAGTGGGAAGGTGGGCCCGTAAACCGGTTTACCACACCATTTGTTTGGCCTTTGTCAAATTAAATGACCGTCCTAAGTCGGTATCGTAATTGTACTACAATCAAATATTTTTGTTATGTGTTAAATGTTCTATTATATTATTTATATTCATGTATTGTATGGCTCCATGGTGACTTCTGCCACATAACTGAGCCGGTAACTCCTCTTTTTTCTTTCATATAAATGCAGATGTAAATATAAATTTCAAAGTATGCAACCAAATGAAAAACAAGCAATTCTTAATACATGTATGAATACACACATAAACCTATATGACTTTAAATGACTACAACAATGTGAAGAGTTATCATGAGTGATTTTCATCTCTCATTTATTTTTCAGATTAATGACACATTTTTGTATATATTAGAGCTTTCTGTATGGCATCATTTAAGAAGCAGAGGTATCAAGTATTCCTGTGTTTTTCTCAGAAAGAGCAGCTTGAGTTTGCTTACTGCCAGTGTTCCATCAGGTAAATAATCATCATGATAAGTGTGAAAATATAGCTTTCATTAATTAAAGGAAATAAAGACACAATATTTCAGTGTTACTTGTTATGTCCACAGAATGATATATTGGCATCTAGTGTTTTGCGTGTTTGTATGGAACTCTGACCATTCAATGTCATACAATTGAACTTAACTTACATATACAGTAAAAAATAAGTTTTATTTACAACTCTATTAAAGAACAGCTTGTATATGTTGGACTCATGTCGTGATCTCAAAGTAGCATTTTGTGCATAAACTGAACTTGTATAAAAGGGGACACCTGTAACTAAAGGACACCTACCTTCAGTCACTCTGATGTCCTTTGGTTAAGTTTTATTGTAATGTAAATATCAATATCTGAATGTTTTTATTTGAATTTCAGGTTAGGCCAAATCTGCAGCCTTGTTGGTGCTTTGCTGTTTGCCCTTCATGCGTTAGGTAAAAGCAAGCCGTACCTGGGTGAAAGCTGTACATCTCGTCCCTGTCAGTGGAATGTACCAAGAGCTATGAAACTAAGAGCTACGTCACTATCGTAGTGGACTTGACTTGCAAAAACCAAATGTAGCAAGCAGCATAGAGGGTGATGACATCAAGAAGCCATTAGAATTTGACCCTCGACACCAATCCCAAAGAGAGTTCGACTATAGCAATGGTTTCCTCTTTCTGCAGGAATTGCAACAGGCTCTTGTCTAGAGATTGATGGGAACCAAATTCAAATCCTTTTTCAACTGCTCTTCCATTAACACAATGCCAGTGTGCTCCTTAATATTATTAACACTATTAACAACTACTCAATTGTGTTATACCTGTAGATATATTTATTAATAATATTGATAATATAATCAGTTTAGTAAGCCTTTTTTAAATAACATTGCAGGCATGGGGCAGCTTTGGAATATTCCAGACATTGCTCCAGAAGCTGTTGAATAGGAAGTGGTCCAGACTTCTATAGATCCCTAGGAAAGCAATATGCAGTTGTTGGTCTTTTGTGAAGAGAACTGTAAGTAAAATTTTGATAATTGTTTTATTGAAAAAATTCATTTTGATGATTCTTTTGTATCAGAAATGATGCCTCTTCTACAAAGCTTCTTTTACAAACATGTTTTTGCACATGATAATTATCAATGTTTTGTTTTCTGTGCTTAATTGTACAGCATTGAGCAGATTTTCTTTTATTTCCAGACTTCAAGGCATTTATTTCTGGCATAAAGGGCAAGAATTCAACAGCTTTAAATATGAAGATAAGCACTTTCTACGCAACATGCAGCATTGAGCAGAATTTCCTTTAATTTCCAGATTTTAAGGCATTTATTTCTGGTGTACAGGGCAGGAGTTCTCAAAGCAGGCGACAAAGAGTGGGGTGGCACCCATGATACCCCTGCCACGGAGCAGCTAATACGGAGTAAACTCTCCGGGGGACCTGTGGCCATTTGAACTCAGAATTGTACATTATGGATTGTTAACATAACCTCCATTAGCTTTTTATAATTAATAAGTAATGTAACAATTTCAGTATGTAATACATACCGGTATGTTTTGTTAAATTACTTTTTTCAGATGAAAGTGTCCTCATCCATTCGTCGCGAGTCATTGCACTACCCCGCCAGTATACCATCATCTTAGTCTTGGTTGAAAGATACCTAAAATATAAAAAATAGGGGTATATTGTATTTCATGTAACAATGTGTAATACAAGGAACTTATATGAAAGTAAATTCATTCTTGTGGCTGTGGCCGAACATCTGCTTCGTTAGTCGGGGTTGAATCATGAATGTGAACATTTCACAAAAATATATAACCAATGTATGTTGCAATTAATTCAAAAACTGCATAAAGAGTCACAAGCACAAATTGAATTTAATATTATTTAAATATATATTAAGTATCACTATTGCATAGTAAACATCATGTAATTAATAATATCTTTTTCACATACTTGAATAAACATAATAATGGTTGGCAAAGGTCGGTATTACTGTGTAAAACTTCATCATGGCATCGTTGTCTCTTATCCTGTCTACACTCCATCGATGATGATTTAACTCTGCTTTCACTCTCTGTAGTTCTTGTCGGAGTTGCTGATTTTCTAATAGCAGTGGATCGGGTTCACACTGTATCCCTTGGTCTTAATAAAAAAGATTACAAGAATAATTGCTACATTACTGATATATATCTATATCATTTACTTTCACATGTAATACACATTTTGATAGATTGTTAAAAAAATAAGTTCATTCTTGTAGTGCAAATGTAAAATTCATATATAATCTCTTATACTGCAAAAGTGTTAACCATGCATTTAATGTAGGTGTGGCCTGGAGGTAGATGAGATCTTTAAAATTGATATCAAGAGCCACAGAAGGTGTGGCATATTATAGAGCTCTGATAGCTTTGGGTGGGTTATTAGCATTTGTGTCATGCATCAGTCGGATGCAGTTATCATATAATGAAACACTTGCAACAATCATAGATTGACTAGATAAACAAAAAACAAGCAATTTAATGATGTAAACAGACCTTGGTAGGTAACGCTGGTGTCTATATCGTCAAAATGAAGTATAACGCTCAATGGAACATCAAAGATAACTGCTTGCTACTGGCCTCATATTCACTCTGCTTCTTCTCTGCTTCATCAAAAACCTAAAAATAATATAAGAATATTAAAACTAAGAGATAATAATCAGGCAGGGTGAACAATTAATTTTTCAGGAGTCTCGGGAGATTCAGCATGGCAACACTCGACAATGTATTTTCATACACATTTAGTACATTGTGCACTCCATCAGCTCTCTGTTACGTATCAACATGAAGCAGTGAGCCTGAGGGATCTTTTACAGACCACATCTCCTGTGAGGTATGTAACATTGGACCTCGGTTGCACTGGCGGATCCAGCTCCCCCTTTGCAAGGCAGTAAAGGATCACATTTAGCCAATTTTGACAGAAATTTATCAAAATACAGGGATTCTGAACCAATTTGGGGTCACTGCCAGGGGGGGGGGGTTGCCCCCTGCATTCTCAACTAAATCCGCTACTGGCTTTTAAATGGTGTCACTATAAAGACTGACAACAGCAAGACCCGAGACTAAGCAGGGTTCAAAGCACTACCACCAAGTCTTGCCAGCTTTAAATTATCAGTACACAAATTATGTCATCAGATTGCACCCTTGCACCGTTTTCCGGTCAAAACTGTGTATAAACTATAATGCCATTAATGGTGCATTCATTTCACAAATACATGTATAGCAAGTTGAGTAATAGATTATGATTGTTACAAAATAAACTCCATTATTAGGCATTTAGAAATTATTTTACTTTTATTAATGAAAAATAAAATGATCAACTGCTATTGCGAAACCCTGTCATTTAAAACTGACGTGACATTTATTTGTTCTTCTCTCTATCCATGACCTAGTTTCGTTTCGCATTTTTGCGACTGAAATTATAGAAGTTTTAGTAAACTTTACAAGAACTATTATTTTATGTAAGTTTTACCTTCAGTAAATTTCTTCTTGAGGTCCTATTTTCCCTCTGTCTGTCAGTTGTCACGTCTTTGTAGCTGAAAATAGTCGGTGCATCGTCTCGGTCGTCACTGTGCCATCCTCCCTCGAAATGCTCGGAACAGATCCTGGTATTCTCGTTTGGTATGAAGTCTGCGCGATTGACAGCTCTAATCTATATCTAGTCTTCTGTTGTGGGATTTCTTCGGAAACCAGTAAAACTTCAGTCCTCTCGCTTTGGTCGTCGCATTATTTTCATTAGAGCAGCGAAATACACAGCAATGTTTCACCATATTGAATCGTAGTGTAAGGGCGCCAAAGGGGAAATTTGCAGCTTACAACTGAGTTGTCAAGGTGATGACATGTTGAAAGCTCTATTTAAATTTATTGTTCAATATCAAATTTATCGATAACAACAAATGTCCACATCCAAAACTCATCCTAAATATATTAATTTGTCCTTTAAAGATTGCTATATTGGTATAGTTTACATAGCGCCCCAAGCGGTTACCCCCCCCCCCCCGGAAGCGTTTATGCGCAGGCGCGAGAATTAGTGCGAAAGGGTCTATGTGGACCTGTAAACTAGTTAACCACGCCCATTGAATAACGATTGTCAATATTAAACCGGCACCACTACAGCATAACAATCCAGTATTTTTGTGATGCTTTTTGTGGTTATTATTTTTAACTGCATATAGGCATTGTCAGGTATCTCCATTGTTTTATACATTAGATCTCAGTAATCCAATTTGGCTGAAGCTTGCCCTTAATCTTTTTCTTCACTTCCCATGTCACGTGGTTTAATTCATTTCCTAGTATCAGTCGCAACAAATATGTGATCAGACGACCGTTTTTTGTACCATATTGAAGTCGTAATGCCTCTGTGAAAATTTCAGTAACAATAAAACACTATTTTTTCTTCTGAAAATGAATCAGAATAGACATAGATATACATTCAACTAATGCTGAACAATTACGCTTTCTTGTTTTGGGTATTACTTTAACGTACCCCTGCAATATGTTGTATATGATAAAATCTATGTTGCTTGCTACTTTGGATTTTTACGGTTTTTCTACTTGTTCTGTTGTTCTTTTTCTTTTCTATTTTTTGTTTAGCTTTGTTTGTCTTTTATATATTTGGTTTTGTTTTGTTTTGTATATGCAAAGTCATAACAGTCAGATTGTTTTATGACTTCAAACGTGATAATTTTAATTTCCTACTGTTTCCTTTCAAACATATTAAATTATATTCATTTATTACCTGCATATGTTGCATAAATGTTGCAACTGCTATAATTCTTCAGTGTGTGTTTGAGTGAGTGCGTGTGTGTGTAGGTGTGTGTGTACTTTTTTGCTTGTTTTTTGTTACTTGTTTTTACTTGTTTTTCTTAATGTTTTAGTTGTGTTGTTTTGTATTTTTGGTTTTGATTTGGTTTGTTTTGCTTTGGGAGTTTCCCTTAGTTTTGGTCTACTCACCTAGACAAGCTACTGAGTGAAGAATGTGCAATTTGTTAATATTAATGTCGTTATTAAGACCTTGTGTGAAATCACCGCCTGATATTGTAGTGTTTGTTACATCATTTGTTTTGTGATTGTGCAATATCAGTTTAGTAACCATCTTTTTTTTACCGATGATGACTACGGTTATACCGTTACATTATCATGACTATGACTTATCCTAGCTTGCATAATATTGTGGTATCAGGGCGGGTGTGACTGGTCAGCAGGGGATGCTTATTCATCCAGCACATCTCATTTCACCTTTGGTTCCTCGAGGGGTCCGTGATATCTATCATCTATATCTATTATGTTGTATATAAGATATTTCTTATTGACTACTGCTCGGTATCTAGGCATTTCTATTATAACGATAAACCGTTATGCATATTAATGTAAAATACGAAAGTAACTGGTGTCGCGTGACTATGGCACTAACAACAATGTATCACAGTGAAGTGAGCGTCTCCTGTTTGGCTAGCCACACCCGCTGTGAATACCCTGACCTACAGTTTGGATTTATCCATCATCTTTACATACAGACAAAACAGTATGATACAGCACTGTAAATATACATGACTGTAATAAACACTGTGTAGAAAGTGTCACAGCCACAAAACATCAGGAAAAAGGGTATAATGACATTTAAATCTTTTAAATCATTTTACTTTTTTACGAGCTCCGCACTGCACAGGGAATAAGTGTGACGTTCATGTCATCAGTTGATCATTATTCTTACATGATACTGTATTATATTTCCTTGTTTGATAATTTAGAAAGTTATGGCATCTCCTGTACTATTACGCAATTCAGAAAGTTTCAGTGCCGTCCCTATTTTATAAACAAGTCTCTAGTGCGAAATTAATTTCCCATTCACCATATAATTACTTCGATTTTTGACATCAATACTTATTATTTAACAGTCTATACTTTATATGCTCCGTTTTGGGTTTTGTTAGTCACAAACAATCTGAATAGACCTCAGCTAGTTGACAATTAACAATTCCAGTTTCCTAATGTGTTGGTGTTTCCTATCCCTTAAGAGACTAATTTCTCTTCTATTACCATTTCTATTTAAAATTTATAAATGAATTGTTTGGATTTCTCATTGTCATATAACGTAATAATTGGGTAGAATACAAGTTCTGCGGACAAACTTTATTCCTGAACTGTGAGAAAATATTTCTCTATACAAATTTGTTCACTAGATGTATAGAGTTCTTAAAATGGAAAGGCATCATTTAGGATTAAAGGCTTTTGTTTGCTTAATTGTCATCTTTCGACTGGAGATTGTTTGTCTAGATGCAACATACGCATTAACTAAGCAATCATATTTTGAAAGAAATATGTTACATTGTGATCTTCAAGGTAAAAGTTTGTGGAGGAAAATGCACATTGGACAAGGTCAGTGCTTCCAGGAATGTCATTTCCAAGACGCCTGTAGATCTGTTACTTACAATGTAATCAAAAGCACGTGTACCGGGCATGACGTCTGTCCTAACACATGCTCCTTGGGGAGCAGCAGATATGAAACTGATGAAATCAACTTTTGTAAAAAAGGTAAGATAAGTAATAATTCAGAAAACACCAGTTCCAATGATTTCAGAGAAAATTTTAAATGTTTGAAGACAAAAACAAGTATACATTTATAAAATAGATAGTTGACGAAGACATCAACAAAACCATCAGGGGCGTTATAATGTCAGATCACACTTGTTTTAGTGGCATGTTTCGCACTTTACAGTGTTGACTTGTCCCATGATTACGGATCTTCAAATATACAAAACATGTAATAAATGGAATCCTACATATATCTAATACCTATGTACTCCTCCCGGGCATCTTGTCTCTTTACATGGAGGATTATTTATAAATTTTTAAATGTACGTCCTTTGATTGTTCTGCTGTTACGGTGAGTGGGAAGGTGGGCCCGTAAACCGGTTAACCACACCATTTGTTTGGCTTTTGTCAAATTAAATGACCGTCCTAAGTCGGTATCGTAATTGTACTACAATCAAATATTTATGTAATGTGTTACATGTTCTGGTATAATATTTATATTCATGTATTGTCTGAATATGACACTATACACAATATTGACCTTTTATTCCATGGAATATGAGATATGGTTTACCTTTCGGTACTTCTTCGTTTTTTACTTTGTGTTTTATACACATTGAAAAATAAAACACACCTTTCTGAAGCGTGAACAGATTGGTATAAAATACAAAAATTAGGAAAATTAAGTCTCTGAGTAACCTGCATGATAAACTCAGCCCTAGACATACATAGTTAAATACAACATGTAAAATATAAAAGTAATTAATGAAAAATGTCGTCAGATATATTAAGGCTGGTTAAAGTGCTAAGATGTAAAGATGATGGATAAATCCAAACCATTAGTCTAAAAATCGTTAAACCAGAGGACATACAAAATCAGTGAAAATGAAAACAAGTGGAAAATAACAAAATATGTCTACTTGAAGAGCATATGTGAACCCCTGTGATGGAGTGAGATCAGGTGCCCGGAGAGAGTGAGCATTTCCTGCTTGCTAGCAACACCTGTCACATATACCCAGTAGAAAGAGTCAAATCGTGTAAATTCCATATGTATTTATATATGGAGAAGTCGAAGAAGGTGTCAAATCTGTGTAAAATGATCGGAATCTGTCTCAGTCCAGAATATCATTTAAAAGTCTGGATAAAGAGATATCATATGGGGTAATAAGAGTCTCATAACGACCGTAGAACTTCCTCAGTGACGTTGCTAGTCTAACATATATATAACCCTGGTTGAGCAGCTAAACTGAAAGTCGCCTAGCCCTCAGAACAAAGTCATTGTAATTTGAACATGCTCTGGAATAACGTATTAACTGAGATATGAATACCCCGTATGCGGGCGATGCTGGAATGTTGCTACTTATGAAAGGAAAGTTTGTGATAGCGAAATTGAAATCGTCACGTTTGTCATAGAGTGAGGTGTTCAATTGACCATTAATGTTGAAGACAACATAATATCTAATGTAAAGATGATGGATAAATTCGAACCACAAGTCCAAAAATCATGAAACCATAGGACATACAAAATCAGTGAAAATGAAAAACAAATGGAAAATAACAAAATATGTCTACTTGAAGAGCATATGTGAACCCCTGTGATGGAGTGAGATCAGGTGCCCGGGGAGAGTGAGCATCTCCTGCTTGCTAGCAACACCTGTCACATATACCCCGTAGAAAGAGTCAAATCATGTGAATTCCATATGTATTTATGTATGGAGAAGTCGAAGTAGGTAACCTTCTAGTATAGAAGGTGTCAAATCTGTGTAAAGTGGTCGGAATCGGTCTCAGTCCAGAATATCATTTAAAAGTCTGGATAACGAGATATCATATGGAGTAATAAGAGTCTCGTAACGACCGTAGAACTTCCTCAGTGACGATGCTAGTCTAGCACATATATAACCCTGGTTGAGCAGCTTAACTGAAAGTCGCCTAGCCCTCAGAACAAAGTCATTGTAATTTGAACATGCTCTGGAATAACGTATTAACTGAGATATGAATACGCCGTATGCGGGCGATGATGGAATGTTGCTACATATGAAAGGAAAGTTTGTGATAGCGAAATTGAAATCGTCACGTTTGTCATAGAGTGAGGTGTTCAATTGACCATTAATGTCGAAAGACAACATAATATCTAAATACGAAGTGGAATTACTAGTTTCTGTGGTTTCTTTGACCTCCAGTTCACTTGGATAGATGGTGCTAAGGTAATCCGCGAATGAAGGATTATTAATTGAAAGCAAGTCATCTATATATCTGTAAGTAAAATTGAAGCCAAGAGCCAATTATTTTTTTCCTTGCGAAAGCAAAGACTGAATGAACTCAGCTTCGTATGAATAAAGGAATATGTCAGCCAGAAGCGGAGCACAGTTAGTGCCCATTGGAATGCCGACAATTTGTTGAAAAACCTTACCTCCAAACACCACAAAAATGTTATCGATAAGAAAGTTCAACATCTGGATGACAGCTGTTTCAGTGTATTTATTTTTGGAATCAGAATTTTCCCTAACAAAGTAAGTTTTATCGTGGCCTATTACTATATATTTGAATTTGCGGCTTCCGTTTTTACTAGTAAATGCATTTTGAATAATTTCCGCTAATCTGTCTTTTAATTTCTGATGAGGGATCGTTGTGTACAGAGTCGAAAAGTCAAAAGACTTGATGGAGTGAATTTTAGTAAAACTTTTTGATTTTAGATGTTCAAACAATTCTTTTGAATTTTTATGGATCCACATTTGATTAATTCCACTTCTGGAATATACTGTCTCGCAATATCTATGAAGGCCAGATTTAGTTTCTGATAATATTTTTGTGAGTAGCATCGATACAGAGTTTGTGGAAGACTTCGAGGAAACAGCGATAAAGCGCTGTTTGTAAGGATTTTTGTACATTTTTGGAATGCAGTACAAATATGGAAGTTCTAAATTTAATTTATTTGTGTCAATACCAAACGTATTGAGAACACATACCGAGCGGTAGTCATTAAGGAACACCTATTATACTAGACAAAATTGAGATATAGGGTATCGTGGATACCTGGAAGAACCTGGAACAGGATCAGGTGTTGTAAATGAATAATCATCCCATCATTGATCTTACCGGTCATACCCGCTGCAATGCTATGAAATTATCTGAACTAAAATAACTCGTGGTCATGTGAGATCGAAATATATCTTTCAAAATTAGATATTTCTTAAATTAGAAGGTAACATTCCCGTGCATATGTATGTCCTTAAATTGGGTCTTTCGCTCTTCACTTTCGGACAGTATGGAAAGTAGATTTTCTTCGGTCTCGAGCTTCACCATAATGCGCCGATATGCGTAAATTAATTCCTATATTTATCTTCTTATTTATATATATATATATATATACTTTCTAAAAACCTGAAATGGTTTGATTTGCATCTATTAATTTCATGTTTTCGCTCCTCGTAGGGACATTTCAATCCCATAATATGTTTATCGTCTATCATGCCATCTGGTGCACGCGGTTTAGTAGAATGGTCATCTTCAAGTTTCGAAATTATTATTATTTCTTTTGTAAGATTTTTCCATAAAGGAAATAAATGAAATACAAAGCTTCAGTCTGATCTGTCCGTGACATCTGTATAAAATTAGATGCTGTTATTATCCACTACCTCACTGTAAATCATCTCTTATTAAAAGATTTTCCGCTTTAGTATCACTTTCAACTCTAAGAAGTTATGACTTTTAACCTTTACATGAAACACAATCATCAAAACTTTAAAGCTGAAATAAATTAATTGAGACTTTATTCTTAAATGTATTCTTGTATTATTTGCGTCAAATAATTATACGGCATTTCCTCTTTAGTGATAAATTCTTACACATACTGCAGAACACACCCCTCTCCATAGCCATTGGATGAAATTTACTATATTATGAAATTAAGTTTATACATGTAATGCTTTCGCCTTTTACAATTCTGTGAAAAACACAGACAGATATTGATTATCATAACTGCAGAATGATAAACAATAATTTGATATAGCAGTATTTGTATTGGAAAACTGTCATTGTATTGTGTTAACAATCAAATTCCACAATTTAAATGAAAGAATGCATGTATTGATATCCAAATGAATTAATTTATTGATTTTAAAACGTTTTAGCAATAAAATTGTGATGATGTTTTAAAAATGACTTTCTTTAAGAGTATGTGGCATACCGTCTGATCTACTTACTCATTAAATGTGATGTGCAAGAATTTTAAATACGCCATATGTATTAATGAGGTAAAACATAATTTTGTTTTAAATTTCCTCCCGATATACCTGTAATCGGCACTCGAAAAGATGTATATTCAGTACAGTTCATATGATTTATCGTCCATTATTTTGACGGCATGTGTGACAATGTCATTCAATTTGTTCAATGTGTTCTGCACCGATTAAAGAGTATGACCCCATTTTACGACTCTGATTTAGATTATCCTTATAAAATATTTATAAGACCTTTGATCTAATCAGTATACATTTAGTAAAAGAGAATTTACCCCGAATTATTTGATTTTCATGATGAAAACTCCAACTGTGATTTTTCATCACAGTCTAATGGTCTGAGTCCCAAGAAATGCTGTATATCAATATGAAACGTTTTTTATATTAAGACTAAGATATGAAAAGTATTTGTCATCTGAATTTTTCAAAATACCAAGCGATATATCGATATTTCGATAATTAGATAATGTACAAATATTGGAATTAGAGTACTAATTTCAAGGGGTACTAGAAAAAATGGCCTATTGAATTTTTTTAAATTTTTTGATATGCCATTTATGCATATCATGTGAGACTCTGGTTAATATATGAATATACCATTCTGGGTGGGTTTGTCTGCTAGAGTTATCTCACATTCTATACCTTTACATATCAAGTAATGAGATCAATATGAATATTTGAACAAGCATAATTTTTTATCAAAAATAATGAATTGACAGATAATGGCTCATATCAGAGACTACTTCATATTTAATACATACAATAAAATTGGTACCATATCTAGTCAGAAAAGCTGTTGCAGCAACGTATTTAAATTAATTTGAATTTTTTTTTTTCAAAATAATTTTATAATACAAAATGACATTTTCCTACAGATAAAGAAATCTGACCATTGAATTTTTTATTTTATTGTTCTAATTTCAAGGACATTTCATAACATTTTATTGAACAAAAAATCAATATATCATTCAAGTTATCTAAGAGCGGGAATTACCTTACGCTTACTCTACCCCTAGAACATTGAATTTTAAACAACAAGAAAACCATCAGTTTTATTAAAGTTGACCTTGAAATATGACCTTGGGCTGAAGTCAAAACACAGCTTGTTTTGAGATAACTATTGATACATCTTAATCTCAATCAAAGTTATCAAGAATATAATATAGATGTGTTGGTGAAACATGGATGCACTGAAATTCAGTAGCCAAGTGAAAAATGATAAATCCTAGTTCTTGACCTTTGACCATCCACCTTGCTCATCTCAGGTAAACCTTCAAAGATGTTTTAGTGTAGTAGATATATAAACTATGTAGCCTTAACATTTTATGCTTCAAACGTATGGGCATCAGTGCATCCCTCCCCCTTAAAAAAAGAAGATTAAGTCCTAGTTTGTGACCCCAGTTTTCTACTCTACCTATCTTTTTTTATATTTCTTATTCTTTAATTTTCAAAGGTATGTCCTTTGATTGTATTGCTTTTGGGATCAGTTGGAAGTAGGGCCCTTAGACTATAGATTTAATTTAATATTTTGGTATTATTCTAATTTTTTTTTTTTTTTTTTTTGATTTATTACTTTTAAGGTGACTGAGGAGGATGTCAGTCGTCTTGTATGTGTACATTGCCATAAACACTGGATTGAAAGAAATGGGATGAAGGATTCTGTTATTCTTTTTCATAGCATTTGTGATCTGCTTAACTTTATCGATCTATGTGGACACATATGTACTTATTGGGATAGTTTCTCTTTTCCATTTGATGACGTATTTTCTAGTACTGCATACGATTCCATGACGTTATTACATGTTTACATGCGCATCGTATGTAGATGTAGACTAAATGTTTAAGCGCGTTTTGTAATATTTTAAGTTATAAATACTGTAAGAAGTACTTTTGGACTTACGAAAAGTAAAATTTCAATATACTTCATGCATGCATTTGTGTTGCGTAAAGTTCATCAACTCGCTAGTTTGATCCTTATGTACCTGTACGAACGCCGGTTGATGAATAACACATTTCGTTGAACGAAGAAGGTACAAAAGTAAATTTACGCCATTGTCATAAGATTTAGTTACTAAACATCTACACATGTCGATGAAACAGGCTTCGCTATCGCATCTGTAGCACAATCATGTACTTTTATGTACTTATATGTCTATTAATATTGCATCACAACGGAATACGTAACAATTCAATATTTACATAGTACATGATATGATCATGTGACGTCTTGCAATCGCTACCTTAAAGCTGGTCTCTCACCGTAAAAAGCCGTGGTGTTTCGAAAAGTTTTTTTGCGGGAGCGAAGTTTACCTAGGTCATATGTTTTATGAATATTAAATGAACGTCTTACCCAAATGCTCGAACAGAGCTTGCGCCCACAGGTGTAGTCATGCAACTGTGATATTTCATCGAAGTCACGACAAAGGCAACATGGCGTCGCAAACAGAAGTACATGTAATTATCTCTATATATTTCCTTTTTTGTTTATTCATTATTTGAAGTAACATACATAAATAATAAATGCAAAGTTAGTTATAACAAAAGATCACATGATACTGTTATGTCGTTTTTACCACGAAAAGTCCACCTACCCAACCGTGCGTAACGTAAATAAACAAATTAATAAAAATGCTGTTCGTTTATAACTATTCGACTTGACATGGATCCCCATTCATAAAATTACAAAAAACCGTACGGAACTTCTTACTCATCCTCCACTGCTATCCCCCCCCCCCCCCCCCCCAAGGAAAGAACAGATGCCGTTTGAAGAACAAACAGCTTTTTTCTTCTCTCCATCATTTTTGTCTCTGTAAATGTAAAAATACTTATAATCGAACACTCTGAATTCAAGAAAGTGTCCTTGGGAATGCTGTATACTAATTTCGAATTATTTTTTAGGAGAGGTGGGAAGGAGAAGAAATGCAGAAGGGGTGGGATGCACGGAAAAGGTGTAAATTTGAGGGCACAGTGAACTTGGGCGAATGCCACCCGGGTAGAATATGGAAGATGGGTTTAAATGATAATTCAAATAGCAGTTTAGCCAGACAAGACCCCTGCACCAGGCTCCGTCTCCTATCAGTGGTGGATCATGTTATGAAATGCAATAACATGCATGTTTACATTGTACATGTAGACTTGCATCCGTATTGTATAAGATCAGTCAAAAATGAAATAATAGACACATAACTAAATTATTGTAAAGGAATTAAACAAATGTAAAAATGTAAATAAATGAATCCGTCTAGCGATGCTGACCGTCCGTGCAGGTCGCGCCACTTAAATGTCACGGTTTGTCGATCTGACATTTCTTTTATATGTTAAGCTAGAGCATTTGGGTCAGACGTTCATTTAGTATTCATAAAATATACGGAAGCGAGGTTGACCTAGGTCGACCTCGCTCCCATAAGAAAAATTCGAAACATTTCGGCTTTTTATGGTGAGAGGCCTGCTTTAATAACGGAGTTACGTGAAAATGTCAATAGTGTATTCAAGTTGAGATGATTCAATAACTACCGGATCTGAATTTGACATTTTTTGGATAGTAGACTGTAGAAACTGTAAGTCATATTTTTGTAAACACGTATATCTAGCATAATTGTATGGGCGCCCGTAAACCAGTTAACCACACCAATTGAATGACGTTTGTTACTTCAATTGACCGTCCTAAGTCGGTATCGTAACTGCAGCACAATCGAATATTTTTGTAATGTCGTTTTTAAGTGTATATTCTACTATTATCATGTTTTGCGTGCATGTCCTTGGTGATTTTTGTCATACAGCTTTGGCAGATGTCTTCAGTTTTCCCTTTCATAGCGATGGCACAGAAAATAATCACATTAATTCGTATCTTCTTGGAAATATCAGTTTTATATTATATGCATTGGGTCATATATGAACAAAAATGAAATTGATCTTTTTTTTTTCTTTTCGATCATATACAAGATTATTCGTTTCATTTCAAAATAACTGTCCAATCTCCGGGTTATTCATAAATATAGAATTATTGTAATGAAGTGACACTGTAGTTATGCATCACATATTACATTATATCCCACCTCTACGCGACCACAAACTATCTATAATTCCTTTGGCCTTGCTCTCCTAGCTTGATAATAAATTAAAATATGAAAATAACTGGTGTCACATAACTATGGCACTAACAACAATGTACCACAGTGGACATTCACGGACCCCTGAAATTTAGAGGTGAGACCAGGTGCCCGGGAGGAGTCAGAAATTTCATTTATCTGCCCTGTCGTTCTCCCTCAAGTTTTTATTCATTAACCCTTACCCATAAGACCCCAGCATCATTGTGAAGAAGTGAGGAAAACTAAGATCTAATTTTGCCAGCGGAAAACCACATCAATTATCATTGTAATTCAAAATCCTAGCACTAGACAAATGTTTCAAATAGTAATTTATTTTCGATGTAAGTTCTGATTTTTGGAAGGTGATGTAATCAGCTTCCCTAAGCCGTCGTCCATCCCAATTTGGAAACCGATGTTACCCAAGTGTTCTTCCGCCCTAAACAGTAACAAAAATATAGTCCCTAAACAAATCTTGCATAAAATTCAATTTTACTACTAAAGTTATAGAATTTGTGCTTTACATATTGAAATTTGCTAAAATAGATAGATTAAGTGTACTCTTATTTATGAGATAAAGTTATATGAAAAATATTCCTGCGCTACAGTATGTCGTGTCAAAAGGTACAACTTTATTCCTTAACCATGGCTATCTTTCGCTTAAGGATAGATCGATCGTTTTGTTTTGCTTTTAATATGTTTGATATATATGCACATCTTCACTTTTGTGCATGACCTCGTTTGTTTATTCGACTAAACATCTTCGATATTGTACATAGTCTTTTGCAATGTTTACTTATATAATAAGTCAGAGGTTCCAAGTCGTTCGGACTAAGTATAAGGGAATATAGACAAGATGTTTCGATGGAAGGACATTTCGGTACATTGTCGTTTCGGTACAGAATTAAGACGTTTCTGTACAAGAAGAAAATATCTTGAACCTCGAAATGGTCATTGTGGTTGTTAAACCATTCTAATTTATACATTTTTGTCTCGGAATATACTGAAACCTATGTACATCAAAATGAACAATTAATTGTACAAACACATAATATTGATACACATATGCACTGAAACATCGTACTGAAACCTTGTTCGTGCATGACGTATGTCAACATAAAGGATTATTTCAAACAGTGACACTGTCAAAGTAAACATAGAGAGAAGATCAAATGCATTTCATTTACAAAATATTCATAACGAACTTGTTCTTGTCTCTGTGAATAATTCAGCAGTATTTCTATGTTTGTAAATCGCGTGCGTTTGAGCTCTTAGTACATGTATATGTATAAAAAAAAAGCCTTGAAAATTACTATGGGGTGACCGGAATTTCCGAAAAGACAAGTAGAATATTGTGATATGATGTTTAAGCACATGTTTATACATTGCTATATTGCTATTATATACATAAAAATGCGAGTTTCATTTACATGTATTTAGTTAGCTCTAATTTCTTTTGTTATTTTCTTTTGTGATGTCACGGAAAACCTTACTATTCCTCTGTTACTCTGAAAATCCTTCCTAACTCTTCTTCTTTTCTAGACGCTAATTTTAATCCCTAATACGTGTCACTAGTTTGTACATCGATATCTTTTTTTTTATTTTCAAGATTTAGATCTATAGCTTTTCACAAGCTGTTGTAAAATTGGTATTAATCTACATGGGGTAGTGAATTATTCCCCTTTAATTAAATTTCAATTAACATGTTTGTCCAGACAAAGCATGACTTAATCATAAAATCAGACACAGCTGGAAATTCAAACATTTTCTATAACTAGTGTACATATGACGTTCAAATTCTTATGAAAGTGATACAGAGAGAGAGAGAGAGAGAGAGAGGTGCATAATTTTGCACTTCTTTCGTATTTTTCCCTTAAAATTAGATTTAGTTTTGTAATAAATTCTTAAGAACTAATTTCTGAATTACACTGTACTGACAATTGGCCACCCTCCGTTCTACCATAATTGGCATATGGCAATGCTTTGATATTGCCGTTTAAATTTCACATTTCAGACACAGTCTGTTGTACGTATGGTACAAATTGTTTAGATCATCTCGTGAACATTAGCTCTATCGATTTATATTGGTTTTAGATATTTATAACCATCTCTAATCAACACTTAAGCAATTGTCAAAAAAGAGGAAGTTGGGTGAGGTTAAACTAATTTTATACTTCAGGGATTCAGGTGCAGTTTCAACTATTGCACGTGCCCCCATCCGACAGGAAGCATAGGGGGTGGGCGACAAAGACATCTTTGTTAAGTAAATGTTTTCATATTAAATTAATCACTAGCCAGAAAAAATCATAATACAATGCAGATGTTACCAATTGCATATTTTTTTTTTCAAAATTACCGCCGGTTAAAACTTGATCGAAGCTGCTGATACAGTGAAAAGGAGACACGATCCATCAGCATGCCATGGTACATGCGCTGATTTCAATGAAGTGGACAAAAACGCATCTTGTTTTTACAATTATGTATATCATTTCCCGACAATCATAGCCTTTATTCCTTGATCGGGTTAGACTTCCATCCTCCGATTTATTATTTATTTTTAGATCCATGCAAGTTTGAAATTAATATTTGTTGACATGAATTACATGTTTCATTTATATCTATATTTATATATATATATATATATATATATATATATATATATATATATATATATATATATATATATATATATATATATATATATATATATATATATATATATATATATATATATTTTGGGGGGGGGATAGGGAAAACCGAGTCAGATACAGTTCAAAGACGCTACAGAGGCTTTCAGTTTGCTTACATACACTGTATCTTAATTTTTCTCGTGGAAGCCCCCCCCCCCCCCCCCCCCAAATCGACTAATTCGGCCTTGCAGACTTTCCCACTCGAGAGATTTATACGTCTCCCTATACCTGTCGAGGTTCTGGATCTAACCCTGAGTCTCTGTGTAATTCCAAATATCCATATTTGCAAATCAATGATAGTAGGAATATACATCAAGTCCATTAATTTAACATTATTTTCGACATGAAACATACACCCCCTCAATGACCTCATGTAAAGGCATATATACAATATACATAAATATATAAATGTATTAAGGATGGAATAATCGCTTTTATCTTATTTATTTATCTTGATATTAATCTAGGGCCATATCCCACCCAACCCTCAGTTTAGAAATCTTTAATTATTTGATCAGGTATGTATATTAGATATATAATTCCCTGTTGATGTTGTCAGCTGGGGAAAATGAAGTAAAGATGGATTTTGATAGAGGAAAATCATATACAGACTTGATGATGCTTCTTATTGTCCTGGGAATAACTCCATTTTCCCAGTTGAAATTGAATACCCTTTCAGTTCATTATGATTAATTATGACAATATCCTACTTTGCGCCCAAGGTGGTATATTTAAACTTAGCCGCAAGTCGTGGCCCTATTAAATTGATAGGGACACATTCTGTACATTGCGTAAACTTATAATTTTGTTCAACGGAATGGCCGGTGTTACAGAGTGAGCCCCCCCATAGCCAGACTCCTTTCCCCCCCCCCCCTTTGCCCGGCGGTCCTACTCTAGAGTGAGCCTTCCCCTCAAGGGGGAACGTTCACGCTAGAGCCAGCCTTCCCCTGATCAAACAGAACGCAAGGACCAATTTCTGGAAAAATGCACGCGTGTGATATACAGTCAAGGTCGAGGTATTACCTCGGGCGGGCATTACTGTGGTTTGCTAAGATTCAGATTCTATATATCATTTAGGATATAAACTGTGGCGGATCCAGGATTAAAATACTGCAAAGAAAAGGGAGGGGGTTGGGAAAGCACATGTGAAAACAAGTATTTGTCAATCTACTCAATCATGCATGAATTTGAATAATATTTCACAGTATTGTTGCCCTGGGCCCAAGGGTGTGTCATGACATTGACTGAAAGGTCATACATGTATCTTCAAGGCCAAGGTCACAATGTATGTGATAGGTAACTCAGTCTGTTTCATACCTTTCTACCCCTTGTATAGATTTGAGTAATAATTCACAGAGGTGTTACCTAGAATCAGGATCAAAGGGTGTATTTTGACCTTGAACCAAGGTTATATCTGCAAGGTCAAGGTCACTATGCATATGATGGATACATCTTTGTCTGAGCCATAACTTTGTATCCCTTGCATAGATTTCAGTATACGTAATATTTCACAGAATTGTTGCCCAGGACCCAAGGATGTGTCTTGATTTTGAACCAAAGTTATATATGCAAGGTCAAGTTCACATTGTATATGATGGGTGGGTAAATCTTTGTCTAGTCCATAATGTTTTACCCACTGCATGGATTTGAATAGTATTTCACAGAATTTTTGCAATGTGGGAATGTTTCTTTACTTTCAAATTCATCCCTTCAAACTTAGTGACAGGCATATAATGCCACGCTAGGCGTTCCTATTGTTGACTATACAGTGTTCTTCATTAATCACCTTCCATCAGTACTCTCAGTACTTTGATTATTCTAATGCTTTATACGATGCTTTGTTTTAGTTATCAAGGAAGTTGGCAGGAATAAACCAGCGTCAATGTCCAGTAGATTTAAATATAAAACAGAGTTCTACAGTGCTGCGTTTGGCAATGATGGTCTAAATATACTAGAGGTCCCCCCAGGTATGAGCACCTACCACTACCAACCTCGTACTACAGCAGAAAATAATCCTTGGTGGATGGTAGACCTTCAACAATCCTATCTGATCTATTACGTACGGATAATGAGCAGACGACCAAAAGGTATCTCTATTCCGGTAAATAGATTGAAACCTATCCTGGACGAAGCTGATCTTCCAAGTTTACGCAATTCTGATTGATATAAACTCAATTTGATTATTTTATGTTCATATAATAAACTCTTTCCTCGTATTCCGTCTCTTCCACCCAAGCAGCAATTTCTCAAAATTAAATTTATTAATAAAGGCTTCGATCTACTTAACATTTCTAATATTTTCCGTGATCATAGAGTCACATCTAAAATCCCCAATATTTTGAGAATTTAGAACCTCCACTTATTTGTTACCAGTACAAAAAGCCTATAAGAAATCTTATTTTAAATTATAATAAAGTTACATCTAACCCTGATGTTTCAGACTCTATTCCTTCGTCGTGTTCTTGTGAAAATTCTAAATATGTTTATAAACCGGCAGGTCATGTTATTACTGGTGACCTAAACTGTATTTCGGACAAGAAATTGCGCACCCTTTTTGGAAAAGGACCTAAATATAGGTTACCGTCCAGGATAGATTTCAATAAATGCCGTGACGTTATAGAAGATGCTTTAACTACATATTGTAAACGTTGGTGTAAAAAAAGAACAGGTAAAGGTTCATGCTCTTAATGATTGGAAATACGAGATTTTAAGAATTGTCGATATCCGTATTAAGAACTTTACGGAAAATCCGCATTTATTTCAACAGCCTAATACATTGACGGCAAATTCTATTAAAAAGAAGATAGCTGACTTACATGCTAAATATGTCTTTGTTCCTGCTGATAAAGCAGGTAATAACATAATAGTTGTTTGAATGTAAAGATGATGGATAAATCCAAACCACAAGTCCAAAAATCATGAAACCATAGGACATACAAAATCAGTGAAAATGAAAAAAAAAAAAATGGAAAATAACAAAATATGTCTACTTGAAGAGCATATGTGAACCCCTGTGATGGAGTGAGATCAGGTGCCCGGGGAGAGTGAGCATCTCCTGCTTGCTAGCAACACCCGTCACATATACCCCGTAGAAAGAGTCAAATCGTGTGAATTCCATATGTATTTATATATGGAGAAGTCGAAGTAGGTAACCTTCTAGTATAGAAGGTGTCAAATCTGTGTAAAGTGATCGGAATCGGTCTCAGTCCAGAATATCATTTAAAAGTCTGGATAACGAGATATCATATGGAGTAATAAGAGTCTCGTAACGACCGTAGAACTTCCTCAGTGACGATGCTAGTCTAGCACATATATAACCCTGGTTGAGCAGCTTAACTGAAAGTCGCCTAGCCCTCAGAACAAAGTCATTGTAATTTGAACATGCTCTGGAATAACGTATTAACTGAGATATGAATACGCCGTATGCGGGCGATGATGGAATGTTGCTACTTATGAAAGGAAAGTTTGTGATAGCGAAATTGTCATAGAGTGAGGTGTTCAATTGACCATTAATGTCGAAAGACAACATAATATCTAAATACGAAGTAGAATTACTAGTTTCTGTGGTTTCTTTGACCTCCAGTTCACTTGGATAGATGATGCTAAGGTAATTCGCGAATGAAGGATTATTAAGCAAGTCATCTATATATCTGTAAGTAAAATTGAAGCCAATAGCCAATTGTTTTTTTCCTTGCGAAAGCAAAGACTGAATGAACTCAGCTTCGTATGAATAAAGGAATATGTCAGCCAGAAGCGGAGCACAGATAGTGCCCATTGGAATGCCGACAATTTCTTGAAAAACCTTTCCTCCAAACGCCACAAAAATGTTATCGATAAGAAAGTTCAACATCTGGATGACAGCTGTTTCAGTGTATTTATTTTTGGAATCAGAATTTTCCCTAACAAAGTAAGTTTTATCGTGGCCTATTACTGTATATTTGAATTTGCGGCTTCCGTTTTTACTAGTAAATGCATTTTGAATAATTTCCGCTAATCTGTCTTTTAATTTCTGATGAGGGATCGTTGTGTACAGAGTCGAAAAGTCAAAAGACTTGATGGAGTGAATTTTAGTAAAACTTTTTGATTTTAGATGTTCTAACAACTCTTTTGAATTTTTAAGGATCCACATTTGATTAATTCCACTTCTGGAATATACTGTTTCGCAATATCTATGAAGGCCAGATTTAATTTCTGATAATATTTTTGTGAGTAGCATCGATACAGATTTTGTGGACAATTTCGAGGACCCAGCGATAAAGCGTTGTTTGTACGGAGTTTTGTGCATTTCTGGAATACAGTACAAATATGGAAGTTCTAAATGCAATTTATTTGAGTCAATATATTACATTGAAGTACTTAAAACGAATTAAACTCCACTCATACATATGTGGAAAGCCCTACCTCAAAAGACAGCACATTGCACGATCACCTCATGACCATGTCCGACTTCAAAATTAAAACTTATAAATCTGATCTACCAACCATATATTGGCTCCCAAAACTACATAAAAGTCCATATAAATCACGTTTCATATCTAATTCTAGCCACTGCTCTACTACGGTACTATCGAAGCATATTACGTCTGCTCTAACTGCTATAAAAGATCATATTATCAAATATTGTGATGTCGCATTTCATAATAGCAATATCAATACTTTTGGTCGATTAAAAATTCTCATGAAGTTATAGACAAACTTCTTTCGCTAAATTTCAAATCGACTCTACCTTTGATTTTTCTACACTTTATACATCTCTGCCTCATGATTTGATTAAAACAAGTTGCTGTCTCTTATACAATGGTGTTTTCACAGAGAATCTAAAACGTACATATGTACTTCCAATAACTCCGGATTCTTTTACAACAAACAATATACTTCATATAAATACTGGATTTGCAAGGAATTATGTAAAGCACTAGATTTTCTCATGAATAATATGTATGTGCAATTTGATGGCAAGATATATCAACAAATAGTTGGGATTCCTATCGGTACTAACTGTGCGCCTCTGATAGCAGATTTATTTCTCTACTGTTATGAGAGGGATTTTATGGTTTCTATTCAAAAATCAAAACGTTTTGACCTCATTGACAAATTTAATAATACTTGCAGATATCTGGATGACATTTTGGTTATCGACAACCCTGAATTCGAACAATTTATATCAGAAATATATCCATCAGAGTTCACATTGAATAAAGATAATACTTGAGATAAATCTACACCTTTCTTAGATTTAAACATAAAAATTATCAACTACCTAATATATACTAATATTTATGATAAACGTGAGGATTTTGGATTTCCTATCGTAAATTTCCCTTACTTGGATGGCGATGTCCCTCCACTCCCTTCATATGGTATCTATATATCTCAATTAGTTTGATTTGTCAGAGGCTGCACCGATGTTTTGGACTTTCATAAACGAAATTTACAAATTACTACTAAACTTTTAACTCAGGGTTACAGATATCACAAGCTAAGAAAAACATTCGGCAAATTCTTCAGATCTTATTCAGAACTTCTATCTAAATTTGGAAATATTTCTTTTCAACAGTATGTATCCAATGGAATTTCCCATCCTAATTTTTACGGTGATTTCGTATATAAACTAAGGAAAGTAAAAGGCTCCGATAACGTTATTTTATCATGTAATAAAATAGTCATACGTCTTTTAAATAGACAATATGATATTGAGATCATCAAAAAAACTATAGGTCTTGTATTTGGTCCCTCTACAGCCTTATGCAGACTTTTACTTGAACGTTGTACGTTGTAACAGGGCGGTGGGGACTATATGACGGGCCTTGTCCAAACCTCTTTCAGAGGAGACATGGTCCTGAACCTCGTCCCCTCTGACTGTTAGTCGGGACTCCTACAGATCTAGGGTCTTAGCTCGCTTTCAGACTGGCAGAGCACGGTTTATCATGTTGATGTCGCATATATTTTTATACCATTATGTGTTTTACAATGCCTTACGTGTTTATATTTTTATGACCTCTCAATATGCGATACCTGTTGACCCTTGTTCTTTACATGGAGGATTATTTATAAATTTTTAAATGTACCTCCTTTGATTGTTCTGATGTTACGGTGAGTGGAAATGTGGGCCCGTAAATCGGTTAACCACACCATTTGTTTGGCTTTTGTCAAATTAAATGACCGTCCTAAGTCGGTATCGTAATTGCACTACAATCAAATATTTTTGTAATGTGTTATATGTTCTAGTATATTATTTATATTCATGTATTGTATAGCTCCATGGTGACTTCTGCCACACAACTTAGCCAGTAACTCCTCTTTTTTCTCTTATACTATATTTATTGAGACACTCACTCCATCAGAACACCTGGTCTTATCCTATATTGGATTTGCAATTATTCTCACAGTATTTGCAGTTTCGGTGTGTTCCAAAAGCATTATACACTTTCGTTTCTTTCTTTCTTTCTTTCTTTCTTTCTTTCTTTCTTTCTTTCTTTATTTATTTATTTATTTATTTATTTATTTATTTATTCATTGATTTATGTATGTATTTATGTATATATAGAGAGAGAGGAGAGTTATTACGGTTTTTTTCAAACACTGTCCATTTGACTAAGAAGGAAAGAGATGGATTTTTTCTTATTTCTGCTGGTGGAATGACAGTCCCAGAGGGCATCATGTCTAGTTTTCATTGTTCTTGCACTAATGTAAAATAAAGTCTGCATAAGTTATTATATATATGGACATGTTCACGCCATCATCTGGGATCATTGTTCTTGCACTAATGTAAAATAAAGTCTGCATAAATTATTATATATATGGACATGTTCACGCCATCATCTCGGGCTTGTCCTATACTTTTCTACGTTTCGGTATGTTCCAAAAGCATAATATACTTATATACATATTTATTTATTTATCTATCTATTAATTGTCGAACGCTGAGATGATCCATGCAAGTGAGTTGTCAAGGGTTATTCCCCTCGGGAATTATCTTCAGTTTTTAAGTAAAATCTATTTTTTTTTTCCAATCTTTTGTTTTTCTATGAATACCTAAAGCAAGACATAATTCAGATTATGTTATCTATTTGTGCTTCGAATGCTGATATAGATGTATTTACAATAGTATTCATAATATTTGACTTAAATTTTGCATTATTGCTTACGATAAAACCAATGACATACTCTATAATAAATTCGGAATGTCTCCGAAAACTCGCAGCGGACAGTTTATCCCAACTGATCTGAGTGTAGAGGTCGCTTTTTCGGAAAGACACCATTTATAACGTTATAATGTAAACATGCTCTAATATTTATTATTATCACTCGACCGGGGTCACAAATGGTGAACTAATAGTTCCCGAGGGCATCATTAGTCTAGTTTTCAGTGCTTTTGTACTGGCGTGAAGTATACTTAAAATTTTCCGTCATGAATTTTGTAAATTTCTTTAAAACTAGGGAGTAACTCCTTCATATGTAGCTCTGTCCTTATCATGATTCTTTGGCTCACTTTTTCGGCCACTTTGGGTTTAACTCTACTCTTCAAATATTTATATATTATTAGATGGTGCACCAAATTATTACGTATATATATTTTCTAATATTTGTTATGTGATGGCAACATTTATGATGGAATCATGGAACACAACAATAACTCCTTTAATGATTATAGTCAAAGACATACCTCTATACGTCATATCTTTGGAGATTTTTATTCCATACTATTGAGTTAATTGATAATCCTTGTCCTCTATCCTCCACATACACAATTATTTATAACTGTTTCGGTTTTTACTCTTCGGTACTTCTTCGTTTTTTACCTCAGTGTGTGGTCTTTTATTGAATTGCTTAAATGGTGATAGAAGGTTGACCTTTAAACCAGTTAACCACAACAACTGATTGTACTGCTGATGTGATGAGACACATATATGTATCTTATTCTTTTCGTTTATAAACTTTATATAAATAATATTATGTGCCAAATTTATTTCTTGAATTCATTTTTCCCTTTTTTATTCCAGGGTTGGATTCTGTTATGGCTTAGCTTATGTTATTTTCCTTTGATATATGATCTTCTGCTCTTTTTAAAACTTTTTCGATCCCATTCCTTTTAACCCTGCTCTTCAAATATTTAGGTATTTTTTAGAATTCCGATCATTCAGCCAGTTGTCGAAATGCGCATTTGGTGCACATAACGTATTTATGCTCTAATATTTATTATTTCCTATGGCCAACTCTGACGCCGATCCATGTACTTGTTATTTTCACTTCTAAATGTTTCGGCCCAGCTAGATTCCATATTTTCGGTCGAATATTGGTTCAGTCATCATTTTTGGAAACATGTTAAAATTCTTAATATTGGTATAATGAAAAGATGACAGATAAAAGTAATTCAGAAGTCAAAATATCATGAAACCGTAAGGCATACAAAATATCACGAAATCATAAGGCATACAAAATATCACGAAACCATAAGGCGTAGCAAATATCACAAAACCATATGGCATACAAATATCACGAATACCTTAAGGCATACAAAATATCAAGAAACCATAAGGCATACAAAATATCACGAAACCATAAGGCATACAAAATATCACGAAACAATAAGGCATACAAAATATCACGACATCGTAAGGCATAAAAATATCACGACACTGTAAGGCATACAAAATATCACGACACTGTCAGGCGTACAAAATATCACAAAACCATAAGGCATAGCAAATATCGCAAAAACATATGGCATATAAAATATCACGAACACCTTAAGGCATACAAAATGTCACGAACACCTTAAGGCATACAAAATATCACGAACACCTTAAGGCGTACAAAATATCACAAACACCGTGAAGCATGCAAAATAAGAAATCAAATACATAACAAACAGAGAGCATTTGCTAAGGAACATAAATGAATCTCCTAAAGGGTAGCGAGATGATGTGTTCGGGAAGGATTAACATTTCTTGGTTACTAGCAAGTCCAATCATCTATGTCCAGTAAACATTTTCGAATTATTTCTGTATGTTGTTTTAGGATCGCTGATTTGATTGTTATCCGTAATAATCATGCATGATAAAGTTTGTGAACTCTATGTGATATTTAATCTGACATATCATAACTGGTTCTTCCAAGTGTACCACCAAACCTCTATCCATATTGCTAACGAAGATATTGACACACATCAAGCATGGTCTTCAAATTTACTGTGATACCGCATACTCCAGAAGCGGAATAAATCAGATGTGGATCCTCAAGTATTCTTAAGAACTTTTAGCGAACCTAAAATCTCCGAAATTTAATAATAATTTCAGCATCAAATCTTTGACTTCTCCACGCTCTACACTACAATTCCGCATCAAAAGCTCAAAAACAGACTTGCTACAATTATTCGAAATTCTTTTTTCCATAAAAATGGAAATCCTAGATATAAATATCTTGTCATTGGGCGGAAAGATACATATTTTGTAAAAGAACACTCTGATGCAAAACACAAGTATACCGAAGATCAAATTATCAAAATGTTGGAATTTTTAATAGACAATATTTTCGTGGTGTTTGGAGGGAACCTTTTGAGCAAATCATTGGCTTTCCCATGGGAACTAACTGCGCCCCTCTTCTTGCTGACATTTTCTTATATTAGTATGATGCAGAATTTATTCAAAATATGCTCTCCACAGGCAGAAAAAGCCTTGCATCTCAGTTTAATTTTACGTATAGATATATAGACGACGTATTGTCAATCAATAATCCTAACTTTAAGGATTACATACATGAAATCTATCCCCATGAACTTGAGATAAAAGAGACAACTGAGAGCAATAATTCCGCTTCGTATCTGGATATATTTTTAACTTTCGACAATGATGGTCATTTGAACACCTCTCTCTATGACAAACGTGACGATTTTAACTTCCTAATAACTAACTTCCCGTTTCTTTGCAGCAATATCCCGTCCTCACCTATGGAGTATTTATATCTCAACTTATAAGGTACGCAATAGCCTGATCTCTATACGTCGGTTATATTCCAAGGGCCAAACGACTGGCCACTAAGTTGCTCATGCAGGAATATGTTAAAGAACTTCTGAAATCTTCACTGAGGAAGTTCTACGGTCGCTATGGGGATCTTGATGTGCCTCTTTCTAGAATGATTGATAATATTCTGGAATGCGACTAAATGACCTGTTCTGTGAACACCAAATACGACTTTGTATACTCGATTTGTACTTTCGTATGTACAATTAGGAAACCAAAACTCTTGATTTTGGCATGTTTCTTGAGAACTGCTGTAATGAGTGATGCATGCAGACAGGAGACGCTTACCCTCCCAGGGCACCTGGTCTCACCTCGGAATTTTTCAGTATTTCGGGGTTCACAACAGTTCCTTTTTGAAACTTACACGGTTTTGTATCTGTCCTTGAACTTTGAGAATGAATAACGGTTTGGTACTTCTTCGTAATTGATTTTAATGGAATATCGGAAACCTTAAATATTATGATATAATGAAACATTAATTAATGTAGTTTCTTGTAATGTTTATATCTATTATGTTTGATCCTTCCAACAATAACTATATGTATTTGATAGTTTGTGTATATTATTTTCAGTGTTAAATTCTTTCCTTGGCAACATTGAATTGAGAGTACGAGAAGATGGCGAAGCATTTGACAAGTTGTGTGGAAAATATGACGGACTTGTGCCGTCGAGAACAAATATTTCTATTCCATGCGCTGCTGCAGTGAAAGGTCGCTTCGTCATCTTAAAAAGAAAAGGGCGCCACGTTTTGTGTTTCTGCGAAATATGGATTTATGCTGCAGTTTAATGTTAAATTTTTAAATATTATTTGTCATGGGCGCTATTCACAAATCTCTCATATATCTGTTTATATATATCTATTTTTAAAATACACAATGTTCAGATAACTCATTATTTAAAAAATCATGAAACCGTAAGCGGATAAAAAATCAAGCGTGGAACATGAAACAGAGAACATGAGCTGAGAAAACTGATTGAATCCCTACAAAGGAAGTGAGGTCAAATGCCCTAGGAGAGTAAGTACTTCTTGCTTGATAGAAACACCAGTCAGTTAAGTCCGGTAAATAACGAGATTCCGTACTATATAATAAGAGCTCAGTGTGGACATGAAACCTCCTCAGTGACATTACTAATCTACCACTTATATATCTATGACCGAGTAGTTGATTTGACCTTTTTACTATATGTGGGGAATAGAATTTCTCGTCCTGATTCATAAAGTGATTTTGTAAGTACATAAGAATGTGACAATCTGCGATGTTTCTATGTAAATAGTAAAATGCTTTTGAGGTCGACAATATCATTGCAAAGACCATTAGCTAGCAAGCAGAAGATGTTCTTTCTCCTCAAGAATTTTGTCTGTTTAAGGTTGGTTTTTAATTACTTTCTATTTTTGCTGATTTTATATGCCTCTCGGTTTCAAGCGTCATCTTAACATCGTGATAACCCTCTACAAGTATATGTACACTTTTCCTGAAGCGTTACATTTTAATCAAATGGGCGGTGAGGACTATATGTCAGAACTTGTCTTGATCTATTTAGATATGTACTGAGTCTTTCTGCTGATTATTAGATGGGAATCCAACAGATCGGGGACGTTAACTCGCTTTCAGACGGACAGAGCAAGGTTGGGCTTGATGATACTATTGTGGAACTGATTGTAGCATATTTTCCAATGGGTATTTAAAATATAAATTTAATTGTCATAAGCAGGGATCAATCTAGATTAGCACAAGAATGGCTATCTCTGTACTGCCCAGCTATTCCTATATCACATTTGACAGAGGCATTGTGTAGAAATTTATACTTTTGTTACGGCAATCGGACCTCGGATTTCACTGTCTCTACAGAAAAACAGGACACCGGTATGCCCAAGGCGGGAATCGAACCCGGGACCTTTCGGTCAAGATTCGAATATCTTATCCACTGAGCACTTTGGCTTGAATATATTCGTAGATCCATGTGGAGGTTCTAATTTTTGTGTTTGATCTGTTATCACTGACAGTCAATGTAATATAGTCCTACTGCTTACTTGTCGTTGATGTGGTATAGTGTTACTGCTTACTTGTCGTTGATATCTCATAGTTTTACTGTTACTTGCTTATTTGTTGTTGATGTCGTATAGTTTTAATTCTCACTTGTTACTGATGTCGTATAGTCTTTATTCTTACTTGTTATTAATGTCGTATTATCTTAACTATTACTTGATGTTGGTGTCGTACAGTCTTACTGGTTACTTGTTGTCAATGTTACATAGTCGTAATAATTACTTGTCGTTGATGTCATTTAGTCTTAATCCTTACTTCTCTATGCTGCCTCATAGTCTTAATGCTTACTTGTCTTTGATGTCGTATAATCTTACTGCTTAATGATCAGTGATGTATAGACACACTACGAGCTTATTACTGATGTCGCATAGTCTTACTACAACTATCCATTGATGTCGAATCGTCTTACTTTTAACAAGTCACTGATACCGCATATTCCTAATTCTTAATTGTCACTGATGTCGTATAGTGTGAATTCTTACTTGTTGTTGATGTCTCATCGTCTTAATTCTTACTAGATGTTGTAACGACTTAATTCTGACTTTTTTTTATATTGTATTGTCTTAATTCTGACTTTTCGTTGATGTCGTATAGTTTAAATTCTTACTAGTTATCGAAGTCGCATAGTCTTAATTATTGCCAGATATCGATATCATATAGTCTTAATTCTTGATGATGTCGTATAGTCTTAATTCTTATCAATTATCGATGTCGTATAGTCTTAATTTTTAGTAGTCACTGATGTCGTATAGTCTTATTACCAGCTTATCAATGATGTATATATAACACGTGCTAACTTGTCACTAATGTCGTTTAGTCTCGGGTTTTACTAGCTATTCATGTCGAATATTCTTGCTACTTCTAGTCAGTGATGTGGAATGTCTTACTATTAACTGGGTATTGATATCCCATGGTCTTACTTCTTCCTAGTAATTCATGTTGAATTGTCTTAATCCTCGTAGTTATTGATGTCGTACAGTCTTAATTATTAATAGTAATTGATGCCGTAAAGTCTATTATCGGTCTTGTTTCTTCCGTCTTATCTGATAACTTGTTTTTAAAATAGAAGACAGAAGACAACTGAGCAAGCTGTATGGTTTTAAGTTGTTTTGTGATCTTCCCTGTCTTGATGCTCTATTTTTGACATCGAATACTTGGGAATGTCCTTTGATTAACCTTGAGAACTACACGTTCTGTTGACTACAATGGAGGTTGTTACATATATCTTGGACCTTGAATAATACGGAATGCACTACGCTTTACTTTGAGAACTACAGAATGTGCCATGTGTTTGACCTTGAGTAACTAAATATGCTTTGTTTACCTTGAGTGCTATGTTTGGTATACTGTTTAATATATATTGCTATAAATATCTGATTACGTCAGCTAATGTATAATACACGTACATGGTAGCCACAATTTCTCCTACCACATAATGTTATTATCATTTCTTTATCCAAACGAAAGTTTTGTCTGGCTGTCTGGCAGGATGGCATCAAAGAAATCTTCTCCGGCAACCGCTTAAATTTTACGCAATTCTTCTTTTAATGTTTTCTTGTATATTTCAGATTTTTTATATTAAAAACTCATACCAGATAACCATCTTATGACCCAATATGGTGTGAAATACCCTAAGTATTTCTACCATATTCAGACTGAATTCTTATTTCTTATTATCAATGCTGCTTTTTCTATTCCTTTTTAACATTTATATGTACACATTTGGTATGTTTCCTTAAATAAAGTTCAGAAAATACAATTGCTCGTTATTTTCACTCAACAATCGCCGTAAAGTTTACATATTGTAGAGACATAAGAAGAGATATGAATCTACGCTGTATGAACAAATCTCTACGAGTAATGAACAATTATTGCCTACTTGTATATTATGTATAACTAAAGTTTGATTCTTTTGGCATTAATTGTGGATGTGGATACCAAATTTAAGACGCTTACTCATTCCAGGCAACTGGTCGCACATTTGGCTCTACATTTAAGACAGTTGGTGTTAAGTTGGATCTTCAAATATCTGCATTTTCGATTTCCACAGTTTAGCGCTTGATCTTCACCGAAGAGACATACGTTGTCGAAATGCGCATATGGTGCATCAAAATTTAAAGACGAATTCAGTACCATTCTTTTTAGGGACGTTTACTCATCCCATTCACCTGGTCCCACATCTAAAATTATTGGATAAGACAATTGGGAACAGGTGCTCCATATGTTTGTTATGACCACATTGATACTATTGGGAATCTTACAAATCCTGGATATTAGTCAATAAATCCCTTACTTTTGTTTCAAATAAGCCAAGAAGACGTTGAAGTCATGGTAAACGGAAATACAATTGACGTGAGGCCCATAATATATCCTTCTGTGGCCTTCTACCATTTATCAATCAAATGTTAGGTCCTTATCATATGCGTTGTAAGCTTGATTCACTACCATTATGAAAGCCACAGTAATTGTACCAATGCACAAGAAAGTTACAATTCACGGAATCTGATCTTCGAGAATATCTCCTGTAACAAACTACTTCGAGCCTTCCATTCAGACAAGCCTATAGAGATAATGATAGGTGCCTCTTTCGTAAAGTATATTGGCAAGTACGGGTACTGATGCGTTTAATATAAGAAACATTTTAAATCACAAATCTGTTAAAAATATTCCTCCGTTCTTCAAAATGAGGGAGTTGCCCTCTATTTCCTGTTAGTATAGCCAGCAATTGCTTCCAACATCTTTAACTATAGACAAAAATTTGAAATCGGAAGATCTGAATGACTTACAGAGTCCTATGTTATGTTCTTTAGAGTTTGAGTCTAAATACAATCGATGTGCCATGATTTGACAGGAGGTCTCAATATCGTTCGTAGTAAAACAAAAAAAAAAAAAAAAACTTAAGAGATTTTTTAAGGAAAGACCTACAATATAATGAACCCCAGTCATTCTTCATTCACAATTTCAATTTTTTATATTATTATGAACTCATGTGAAGAATATGCGGGACAATGGACTAAGAGAGAAACGGTTGATTTCGACATTCTTTCATAATAGCTGAAGTCAATCATTAGGTTGTTAGAGAAAAGAATGCGAACACTCTGTCACTTCTTTAATAACAAAGTCTACATTTGACTCCAGCATCGTTAGGACACATCTCAAAAAAATTATAAATAATCCTCCATATAGTGAACAAGACTCAACAGGTTTCTCAAGACCACATTTCCGCAGTATAGTACTTGATCTTCATCGAAGAGACATAAGTTTAAACCACCAATCTGTTAAAGATAATATTCTTCCCTTTTCCAAAATGAGGAAGTTGCCCTGTATTTCCCGTGAATATAGCCAGCATTTGCTTCCAAAATCTTTAACTATAGACAAAATTTGAAAAGTATAGATCTGAATGAATCCTATATCATGTCGATGCTCCTCGTCTGAGTTTAAATACAAAATAGAAGGTCTCTATAATGTTCGTAATAATAGAACAAAAACTTATATGTCTTTTAGGTACAAAATATAGCGAGCTATAGTCATTCACAATTTCACATCTTTTATATTATTATGAGTAAAAAACGAAAAAGTACCGAAGAGTAAACCATATCTCATAGTCCATGGATAAAAGGACAATACCGTGTATAGTGTCATATTCAGACAAATGCGAACCCCAATAAAATCGAGGTGAGACTATGTGCCTGAGAGGAGTAAGCGGCCCCTGGTTGCATGCAAAACCCGTCGCAAAAGTCCTGCAACAACCTTTCAAGTCGAGATAAATACATAAATATACACACACGAACACACAAAGGAGACAAGAAAACGAAGTCAAATATTCCCATTCAAGGCAAGAAAAGCTGCCTAACTTATATTCCGGTGTCAGAAGCGCACATTAACAAATGTAAAACAAACAAATATATATAAAATCAGGTATAGCCAAAAAGTTAAGATGGTTATTTTGTATGGTCAGGTCCTTAAATATCGGTTAACAGTCTTGAGCTCACTCCCTATATCGACAATAGAGACTTCCTCAATGACAATTTCAAACGTTCCTCAAAAGATCCTTATGAGAGTACTATTTTTCGCAAAAAGCCTCGCTCTCAGGACGAAATATCCGTATTCAGAGCATATCCTGACATAGCGTAAAAAGTTGTGAAATGAAGACGCCATATGCAGAAGAGGAAGGTATGTTGCTACTGAGCAAAGGGAAGTTGGTAATAATGAAATTGAAAATGTCACGTTTGTCATAGAGATAGGTTACTAATGAACCATCGTCACTAATTGATAGCAGGGTATCGATGTATGAAGCAGAAGATGCGCTCTCCGTTGTATCTTTTATCTTTAATTCCTTTGGATATATGTTAATCGACAAAATGTCATCGATGTATTGGTATATAAACTTGAACCGAGATGCTAATTGTTTATTGCCTTTAGAGAGCAGAGACTGATGATTTCTGCTTTGTAAGAGTCAAAATTATGTCAGCCAGAAGAGGCGCGTAATTATTACCCATAGGAATGCCCAAAATCTCTTGAAACACTTTTCCACCAAATATCACAAAAATGTTATCTATAAGAAATTCTAACATTTGGATGATTTCTTTTTCTGTATACTTGCTGCTGGAATCAGAGTGTTTCTTTACAAAAAATGTTTCATTGTGGCCTAAAACGAGATATTTATATCTGCGAATTATTTTTTATTTTTTTTTTTTTTTGTTAAAGAAGGCGTTTTGAATAATTGGTGTTATTGTGTTTTTCTTCGGTTTTTGACGAGGAATGGTTGTATAAAGAGTCGAAAAGCCAAAAGATTTTATGCTAGTGACATTATTGAAAATAGGAGATTTTAAGTAGAACATTTGCTGGATCCTACAATATATCTTTGAACGGATTTTCTGCACTTTAGGAATCCAGCGTTACTATGGTGACTTTAGTAGATGTATGAAAAGTACTCATTACTTATTTATAGTTGTCAAGGATTTCATTATTAGTGAATGAAGAGCTGGTATATTTAGGATTATCTGTATTTGAATAAAGATTCGTTGTGTAAGGCAATTGTGTGTACAACAATATGGAATTCACACGATTTGACTCTTTCTACGGGGTATATGTGACGGGTGTTGCTAGCAAGCAGGAGATGCTCACTCTCCCCGGGCACCTGATCTCACTCCATCACAGGGGTTCACATATGCTCTTCAAGTAGACATATTTTGTTATTTTCCATTTGTTTTTCATTTTCACTGATTTTGTATGTCCTATGGTTTCATGATTTTTGGACTTGTGGTTTGGATTTATCCATCATCTTTACAATTCGTAAGAAGCTTTGTCGGTTGGCGTTAATGCATAGCTGTTATATATCTATCTAGTTCCGATGTCTTATAGAAGAGCTTGGTCTTCTTTCAACGCCTGGAAATCCTACTTACGCCATTACAAATTTGCAAGCCAGTTCATATGGCATTACAACAAATGAATCTGATTGCGAGCATCCATACCGTTTTTGGATTCCAAAACTGCATAAAACTCCATATAAACATCGATTCATAGCTGGATTTCCCAAGTGTTCCAACAAGCCTCTTTCCACTTACTGACGGAAATTCTAACAGAAGTCGACTATGGTTATAAGAAATACTGCTTTGATAAATATATGAAAGTCCTCCGTAGGGAAGTAGTAATGAATAGACAACAAAACACTCGAATGTCTACAAATGTCCACAAATGTCCATAAATTGCTGCTTTAATGTTTACGCGAGAAGCAGAATCAATCAGATGTGGATCCTAAAGAATTCCAAGTATCTTCTAGAGCACTTGACATCTATTTTAGTAATGTCACTAGTGTTAAGTTATTTGACTTTTCAAATCGTTATACAGCCAAACCTCATCAAAACCTGAGAAACAGAATATCATCAATACTAAAAATGCCTTTGTTAACAAAAATGAAATTCGCAGATATAAGTTCTCGTTTACACAACAGTGATGCATTTGTTTTTAATTTATTTATTCTTTTTTTTTTATTATTTATTTATTTATTTTATTTTATTATTACTATTATTACTTTTTTGTAAAGAAACAGTCTAAATACAGCAGCAAATATAAAGAAAAAGAGATCATCCAAATATATACTCTTAGATTAAAAAAAAGTCCTGGACATTTCCCATTGAAACTGCATTGAAAATCCAGTGTTTTAGCAGTTATCATTGAAATACCATTAGAATATTATTGTTTCACCTTGTAGTCTCAGTAAACCAGTTATTCTAAGACCATTGAAATTCACGTTTCATTATAATTGTGATTTTATTGCCTCAATATTTCCATTGCAATACCATTTTCCACCATTTTCTCAAATAACAGGACATTTAGTATAACAATTATACATTGATATAGCATTTATTTTCGAAAGTAGTTTTTCTCAATTCAATGGTAGTACAAACACATAGTCTCGATCTAGCTATATTATATTATATATTCGGCGAGTTGTTTCTACACACAACAGATCTCAATTTTAGAAAGGAATACAAATATAAAGAAATTCGCGGGGAAAGAGTTATTTAATGAACGGACGCATTAATTTAGTATGTCTGTCTTGAAAACTCCCGTTATATATTGACTGTGTGATAACTGGAAGCCATCTACGATCTTCAAAATATTTCGATAAGGATCGTATTTCATCCGAGTTAACGAAGTGTGTATTTTTACTCCCTACTAATTTATACCAGAGACCTTCGAAGATACGGATTTACTGCATTGTGACATCCCGTATCCGTCAAGCACCTTCATATATACAATGCCGAAAAGCACGGCAAATGGGATAGCGGACCAACGGTCACTTCGTCTATGTGAATTTTCATATCTTGTCGATTAATTTTCAGGGGCACTGAATAACTGCAAAAGTAATGGAATTTCAATTTCAAGAATATAACTAATAGCAATCATGGAAGTTCAAAGACATTCTTTTCTGTAAGGGTACATATATATATATATATATATATATATATATATATATATATATATATATATATATATATATATATATATATATATATATAAAGCACAAATAGAATCAGTGAAACACCTGGGAGTACTATGGACCTTGGGTCTCCGAAGAAATACCTGTTGAAAATAAAGACAAATTAGACCAAACATATAAAGCACAAAGACACTACAGTTAATATTCACTTATATTCACTTATATTCGTTCCCTGTCTGGGACTCGAACCCACGACCTATGGTACCGAATCACCTAGCTGTCATGCATCCGACCCTCTAACGGACTGAGCTACCCGAGCTCGGGTCGTGGGTTCGAGTTGGGGAACGAATATAAGTGAAATGTAGGGTGCCTTATATATATATATATTACGACGGAATTTATATGAAAGGACATGACGCTCATTCGTCCCTGGTCTTACCTCAGTTTAAAAGGGATTTGCATTTGTCAGATTATGACATTATACACGATATTGGTCTTTTATTCTATGGATATCGAGATGTGTTTAAACTTTCGGTACTTATGTGTTGTTTACTTTCAAGGGGTCTATGGATATGACACGGTAAGATATTAATTCTAATCTTATTTATCTCAGGTTTTATGCCAAGAAAACAATGGTACTTCGTAATCTTATTCAGTAGCATTCAGTGAAAAAAAAATTGCTTCGTGGGGAAAGGGATGGTGGAGTTAATTTCATTTCAAAGGAAAGAGTATTTGAGATTTATGTTGTACTTGCACTGAATTTACTTATAATCTTTATGAATGACAAGGAATTGAAAAATCTATTATCCCTGTAATCAAATCCTTATTATGAACGCATAATGATTTTAATTTCTTATTATTTGCTACTTTTTATGTTGTCTGATAACGAGCAACAAATAAACTACGGGAAACGTAATGAAAAGAATGAAATTGCCAAAGAGGATATTCTGTGGACAATGCAAGGATACTGCTAAACAGAATATAGTCCCCTTTTTAAAGACTGATACAGTGGTCTCCTTTCGCCGATCAGACAACTTACGTATATGACTTTGTCACTGAACACGAGAAAGTTTCTATGGAGCATTTGCAACAGGTGTAGCATGCCAGCAGGATACCTGACCTCATGTCATCTGGAATTCCCAATTGTCCTTGCTGTGACCACACCTTCACCTACAGTTATTTTTACCTGGATTTCAAATTTGGGAAATCCAGTGATGCTACTTTCGAAAATAGAGAAAAGAAACATTTAGCCGTTGTTTACAAATACAGATAAAGTAAAGAAACTTTTTCATTAAATTGTTAATAACATAAGTAGAAAAAAGAAAACAAATCCATGACACAGAATCAATATCGAAGAAATACCAAACCGTTAATCATTCTCAAAGTCCAAGCACAGATACAAAATCGTGTAAGTTAACTTACCTTCCTCCAAGAACATTATATCATTACACCAGCAGATAAAGCATCTAATAATTATACATTTACTTGTAAGAAATATTACTTTGACAGCCTAGTGAAAGAATTAGGATTAAATTCAGCTCCAGGAAATCCTACTTATACTCTCACGAACTTTTCGGTTTCGGAAGTACTCGAGAATCTTAAATCTGTCCTCAATACGTTTGGTATTGACTCAAATAAATTGAATTTAGAACTTCCATATTTGTACTGTATTCCAAAAATGCACAAAACTCCGTACAAACAACGCTTTATCGCTGGTTCTTCGAAGTGTTCCACAAAATCTGTATCGATGCTACTCACAAAAATATTATCAGAAATTAAATCTGGCCTTCATAGATATTGCGAAACAGTATATTCCAGAAGTGGAATTAATCAAATGTGGATCCTTAAAAATTCAAAAGAGTTGTTAGAACATCTAAAATCAAAAAGTTTTACTAAAATTCACTCCATCAAGTCTTTTGACTTTTCGACTCTGTACACAACGATCCCTCATCAGAAATTAAAAGACAGATTAGCGGAAATTATTCAAAATGCATTTACTAGTAAAAACGGAAGCCGCAAATTCAAATATATAGTAATAGGCCACGATAAAACTCTGATTCCAAAAATAAATACACTGAAACAGCTGTCATTCAGATGTTGAACTTTCTTATCGATAACATTTTTGTGGTGTTTGGAGGTAAGGTTTTTCAACAAATTGTCGGCATTCCAATGGGCACTAACTGTGCTCCGCTTCTGGCTGACATATTCCTTTATTCTTACGAAGCTGAGTTCATTCAGTCTTTGCTTTCGCAAGGAAAAAAACAATTGGCTCTTGGCTTCAATTTTACTTACAGATATATAGATGACTTGCTTTCAATTAATAATCCTTCATTCGCAGATTACCTTAGCATCATCTATCCAAGTGAACTGGAGGTCAAAGAAACCACAGAAACTAGTAATTCTACTTCGTATTTAGATATTATGTTGTCTTTCGACATTAATGGTCAATTGAACACCTCACTCTATGACAATTTGTGACGATTTCAATTTCGCTATCACAAACTTTCCTTTCATAAGTAGCAACATTCCATCATCGCCCGCATACGGCGTATTCATATCTCAGTTAATACGTTATTCCAGAGCATGTTCAAATTACAATGACTTTGTTCTGAGGGCTAGGCGACTTTCAGTTAAGCTGCTCAACCAGGGTTATATATGTGCTAGACTAGCATCCTCACTGAGGAAGTTCTACGGTCGTTACGAGACTCTTATTACTCCATATGATATCTCGTTATCCAGACCTTTAAATGATATTCTGGACTGAGACCGATTCCGATCACTTTACACAGATTTGACACCTTCTATGCTGGAGCGTTGCCTACTTCGACTTCTCCATGTATAGATACGTATGGAATTCGCACGATTTGACTCTTTCTGCGGGGTGTATGTGACGGGTGTTGCTAGCAAGCAGGAGATGCTCACTCTCCCCGGGCACCTGGTCTCGCTCCATTACGGGGGTTCACATATACTCTTCGGGTGGACATATTTTGTTGTTTTCCATTTGGTTTTCGTTTTCACTGATTTTGTATGTCCTATGGTTTCATGATTTTTGGATTTGTGGTTTGGATTTATCCATCATCTTTACATTCAAAAAGAAACTGTTTTGAACCCCGAAATACTGAAAAATTCCGAGGTGAGACCAGGTGCACGGGGAGAGTAAGCGTCTACTGTTTGCATGCATCACCCGTCACAGCAGAACGTCTATGTAAATATTCAAAACTTTACTTGTCCAAGCCTTTTTAGAGTAGACAACATCATGAGCCTCGTCCTCTCTGTTATTCAGAACTCATACAGATTTAAGAATCTAGGCTCGCTTACAATTGGGCAATTGTTTACTTATGTTGATGTCGCCTTACAGATTTCGATACTAACATATTATTCAATGAGGATTTCTATCTAAATGTTTGTCCCTTGATTGTGTTACTTTTGCTGTGATCGAATGGCGCCAGTAACAACACTGAGTAACGTTTGTTACTTTAATTGACCGTCCTAAGTCAGAATCGTAACTGCAATACCATGGAATATTTTTGCAATGTTTTCTGTGTTTATTTGACTATTTTTATTTTTATGTGCTTGTCCTTCGTGTCGTCAGATGTCGCCTGTCTTCCCCCTGCATATATTGTCTCTGATATAATACTTCGCAGTACGTGTGGGTTTCTCTGTGTTGGTTATGTTGTTTTGAATTTTAATGAGGTATTTCTTAATGATAAGGTGGGCGCCCGTAGACCGGTTAACTACACCGAGTGACGTTTGTTTCTTCACCATTTAGCCATACCATTTGTTTGGCTTTTGTCAAATGAAATGACCGCCCTAAGTCGGTATCGTAATTGCACTACAATCAAATATTTTTGTAATGTGTTATATGTTCTAGTATATTATTTATATTCATGTATTGTATAGCTCCATGGTGACTTCTGCCACATAACTGAGCCAGTAACTCCTCTTTTTTCCTTCAAATAACCGTCCTAAGTCGGTATCGTAACCGCAGCACAATCGAATATTTTTATCCGTGTATATTCTACAATTATCATGGGGTTTCTTTGCAAGTCTTTGGTGATTTGTGTCATACAGCTTTGTCAAATGTCTTCTGTTTTCTCTTTGACTACAGCTCGGTATCTCAGCAATTTTCATTATATCCATAACACTAGTTATGCAGATTAGATATCATTGTTCTTACACGGTAAGTTTTACTTATATAACAAAGACTTTTAGAAAGTTATGACATCCTCTGTATACCATAACTTAATAGTATCTGTCCGGTCCCTATAAATAAATCCCTAGTGCGACGTTAATCTTACATACACAATGTAAGTACTCAGACTTAGGACGTTACGATTTATTATTCAACAGTCTTTTTATGATATGCTCTATTTCATTTCTCTAGTCACAACACATATTATATTGCATACCATATAAATGTCTGAACCAGATGCAAATTTCCAGAACGTATACCTCTTCAGTAATAATCATTTCTGAATGACTGGAATAATAATAAAGAAATCTTTGAAGCGCAGAATAAAAACAAACGATTTGAATAGACCTAAGCTAGTTTACACGCATTAACAGTTCTTTTTCTGTCTTGGTGTTTTTGTGTTTGCAATCGCCTAAGAAGCTAATCTTATTGTTTATTAATGAATTGTATCGATTTGTCATAATCCTATTACGTAAATACGGAGATAAGTGGATAGAATTCAAGTTCTGTGACAAAAAGTTATCACTGAACTGTGAGAAACTATTTCTATTTGTTCACTAGATGTATATAGTTCTTAAAATGGAATGGACGCATTTAGGATTAAAGGCTTTTGTTTGCTTAATTGTCATCTTTCAGCTGGAGATTGTTTGTTTATACACAACATACACGTCAACTAAGCCAACATATTTTGAAAAAAATATGTTACATTGTGATCTTCAAGGTAAAACTCTGTGGAGGAAAATGCACATTGGACAAGCTCAGTGTTTCCAGGAATGTCAATTCCAACACGCCTGTAGATCCGTTACTTACAATGTAGTCAAAAGCAAGTGTACCGGGCTGGACTACTGTTCTAATACATGTTCATCGGGGAGCATCAGATATGAAACTGATGAAATCAACTTTTGTAAAAGAGGTAAGTAAAGTGCTGATTCAGAATACACTATTTTCAAAGATCTCAGAGAAATTTTTATGTCTTTGAAGACAAGGACTAATATGCATCTGTAAAATTAAAAGTTGACGGAAATATCAACACTCCCGTTAGGGACGATATGTGTGGTCACACTTGTTTTAGTGGTATATTTTCGCATATTACGGTGTTAATTTGTCCTATGCTATCGGATTTTCAAAAATACAAGCGTAATAATTGGAAGTAAGTGTTGCATAACCAAACCGATTGCTTGACCACTGTCATATCAATTGACCGTCCTAAGTTGGCCCAGGAACTGCATTTTAATCGAAGGTTTTTTGTGATATTCCTATGGGTTCCTTTTTCCTTTTATTTCCAAATAATTACATTAATAACAGTGCATTTACTTTTGTATATTATTCGGATAGAAAAAAACGCAGTTTAAATGTCGTTGCAAAACTAAATGTGGAACAAGTAAAGTGATATAAGGAGCATTTATTTAAGAAGACAAAATAGGGGTACTGGTCATCAGAGATACCTGGAAGAACCAGGGATAGGATCAGGCGTTATGAATAAATAAGCATCCCCAACTGACCGGTCACACCTGCCGCGAAGCCATGAGCTCGTCATATGTGGTCGAAAAATATATTTCAGAACTATATATTTCTTAAACGAAACCTGTTAACCACACCAATGGTGTGACGATTTTACTTTAATTGACCGTCCTAAGTGGATATCGTAATTATAGTATATCTGAAAATCGCCTAGCCCTCATAACAAAGTCATTGTAATGTGAACATGCTCTGGAATAACGTATTAACCGTTTATGAGCGCAATGATGGAATGTTGCTACTTATAAAAGGAAAATTTGGATAGCGAAATTGAAATCATCACGTTTGTCATAAAGTGAGGTGTTCATTTGGCCATCAATGTCGAAAGATAAAAAATATCTAAATACGAAATCGAATTACTTCTTTCTGTGGTTTCTTTGACCTTCAGTTTACTTGGATAGATGATGCTAAGGTAATCCACGAATGAAGGATTATTAATTGAAAGCAAGTCATCTATATATCTGTAAGTGAAAGTGAAGCCAACAGCCAATTATTTCTTTCCTTGCGAGAGCAAAGACTGGCTGAATTCAGCTTCGTATGAGTAAAGGAATATGTCAGCCAGAAAGGGGGCACAGTTAGTACCCATTGGAATGCCGAGAATTTGTTGAAAAACCTTTTGTCCAAACACTACAATAATGTTATGGATAAGAAAGTTCAACATTTGGATTACATCTGTTTCAGTATATTTATTTTTGGAATCAGAATTTTCCATAACAAAGTAAGTAATGTCATAGCCTATAATTTGCGGCTTCAGTTTTACTAGTAAATGCATTTTTGATAATTTCCGCGTATCTGTCTTTTAATTTCTGATTAGGTATCGTTGTGTAAAGAGTCGAAAAGCCAAAGGACTTGATGGTGTGAATTTTAGTAAAAAGAAATTGATTTCAGATGTTCAAATAACTCTTTGAATTTCCAAGCATCCACATTTGATTAATTCCCCTTCGGGAAAATACTGTTTCGCAATACCAATGAAGGTCAGATGTTTTATTTCTGATAATATTTTTGGGAGATTTTATGGAACACTTCGAGGAACCACCGATAAAGCCTTGTCTGTTAGGAAATTTGTGCGTTTTTGGATTGCAGCACTAATATGGCAGCTTTAAATTTATTTTATTTGTGTAAATACCAAACGTATAGAGGACAGATTTATGATTTTCAAGTCCTTCCGAAACCGACATGTTTGTGAGCGTACACGTAGGATTTCCTGGAGCTGAATTTAATCCTAATTCTTTCACTAGGCTGTCCAAGTAACATTTTTATAAGTAAATGTATAATTATTACAAGCTTTATCTTCTGGCTTAATGATATAATTTAATTGCATTTAAACTTTATTTATTTTACAACGATTAAGAAACAAGTTAACAACTTATATACATCTTCCTCGTTGGCACGGATCTTGGAAGAAGGTAAATTCTCTGACAACATCGGGATCTTTGAAAATAGATTCAAATCTGGTGTTTACAGTGTCTTGTAATGTTTTTCATTTTTGATCTCAGCAATACTTCAATAGATTTATCCTTTCCATTTTATTCATTACAAATACTTGATTCCACGCCACATATTTTAAATTTGTATTAATGCGCGTTACCGATGATTGTCAATGTAAACAATATTTGGCGGATCTCGAGAACACGCTGAGATTGAACTCTACTGGATCCAGTAAGATTTTATTACCACATCGAAATTTTGAGCTAGATTTAGTATACAGGAAATATTAGTTTTCGTGAAGATAGATTAAGACACGTACGTGCAGACGACCTAAATATTATTGACAGCAACATATTGATGATGAATGATATTGTTTCAATTCAATCATACATTTCAATATTCATGCAAGACGTTTACTGCAAAATGCGAAGTTCTTTTAGTGCGTGTGCATAAACCGCATACAAGTACATGGGACATGGTACATGGGACTTCTAAAATGCAGTGTAGACAGTTTGCATTGGAATGGGGATTGCATGCTTGTGTTGTCAAATTTGAAACACTAGCATGTTATCCCTTAATAAATAAATCAGTTGATATATAATCGTCCATTATTGGCATTAGCCAATCAATTTGATACTTTTTCTTAGAAGTTAGACTAAAATAAAAAACGAAGAGGTACCGAAAGGTAAACTATATCTCATAGTCCATGGAATAAAAGGACAATATCGTGTATAGTGTCATATTCAGACAAATGCGAACCTCAATAAAATCGAGGCGAGACCAGGTGTCCTGTAGGAGTAAGCGTCTCATAGTTGCATTAAACACCCGTTGCAAAAGTTCTGCAACAAATTTTCGAGGAAGAAAATACATAAATATACACTTCTGAACACATGAAGGAGACAAGAGCACGAAGTAAAATTTTCCTATTCCTGACAAGAAATATTGTTTAACTGAAATTCCGGTGTCAGAAATGCACATGATCAAATCTCTGTATGTATATATATATATCATGTCATATCAAAAGTAGTCAAAAACTAAGATATTGCTAACTGATCATGTCATGTTTCAGTGATGACCTGACTATATATCAAAAAAGTAGTCAAAAGCTAAGATATTGCTAACTGATCATATCATGTTTCAGTGATGACCTGACTATATATATATATATATATATATATATATATATATATATATATATATATATATATATATATATATATATATATATATATATATATATATATATTATATATATATATATATATATATATATATATATATATATATATATATATATATATATATATATATATATAACCGAAAATCCGCACTTATCGGCACCTCGTCTAAACGCTCACTTAGAGGCACCTGATTTTGTTGGGCTATTTCTCGGTCTTGAGAAAAGTTTGAATCGAGATTTTGGTATTTATTTCTTTTATTTTTTACCTACTATCTATACTTGTATAAAAAATTGATATATTTTTGATAGTTTTAGTAAATACATTTTTGGGTACACATAAGTGCGTTTTGGAAAGTGCCGCTAAGTCAAATACATTTTAATCGCTGCAAATTTTTTAATATGGGAAATAACTGTTGAATGCTTAAGAAATTTACATGTTTTAATCGGTGGTATTTATTTTAGTGAATGTCTGTTGTGGGATTTTATGGCCAATATCTTATACAGAAATCGTAGATAACAAACACACTGAATAAAATTCATTAATTATTTCATTTAGCACATTCAATTCTTTAGTATATGCACGGATATGATTTTGTCGAAGATTTGTTTACGTGTCATTTTATTATTACATTACGAGTTATCTTTCGTTAATTTCTATAAATATCTTACATGTGTATATATAAAGGACCTCTAAGTGAGGTTTATGTACGAAACCGAAGCACGTGTGTTTACGAATGTCTTTGGTGGGATTTTGTCAATATATATTACCTAAATAATAATAATTGTTCTGTATATGTGGAAAACACATCAATTATTTTCACCAGATACACTTATTTTTTCGAATATTGACGATTTCACTTTTGTTTACGTGTCATTTTATATCAGCACTAGAGTTATCTTTCGTTTTGAACTGTATATATATCTGGGACCGCTAAGTGAGGTTTTAGACGATTTCAAGTACCGTTAAGTCCTCATTAATGTATTTATATTAAGAGCGTGATTTCTTCGATAACTGATACAACTAAACATTTTAGCCCGTATGGTAAAGCTTTAACATTGTTAAAAATCACTTCTCTGTTGTACAGGTCGTATATTATATGGCTATGCGTTAATGAGGATTTAATGGTGCTTCGCATCGTCTAAAATCTCACTTAGCGGCCCCCAATACTCAGTGGTTGTTTTAATGTCTGTCCGTGTTCATCCTACATTTTGGTATCAAAAACTAAGAAAATGTAGCCGGGAAAATGTGAAAAAAAAACTGAACTGATTACCTTGATACTTTGCTTGAGAAAACACTGTCTAGATGGTTATTTTTACGAATACATGAGAAACTATATTAATATACAAAAAGTATACACAGAATAGAGATATATCCACTTATCATGTCTTATCAAGCTCTATAATGTCAGCAGAGAGTCAATTAATTAATAAAATTGATAGAGTTAACTGTATCAAACATTTTGAATGACTAGGTAGATAGACTACGCCTATTTTTTTTCTTTTCTTCCTTCTTTCTTTTCTTTGGTTTCCTTTTTTACAATTTTCAACTGTGTCGGCAAGTCTTATCTCTCTCACTTAATATAAAACACACACCTTTGTTGCCGACATCTATTATTATTATTATTATTTATTATTATTATTATTATTATTATTAGTAGTAGTAGTAGTAGTAGTAGTAGTAGTATTTTGTTTATTATTATTATTTTGTTTATTATTATTATTATTATTATTATTATTATTATTATTATTATTATTATTATGAAACTTAGACTTTAAAAGATATTATTAAAAGAACCACATACAACATAAATGATAAATATATAACGATATGGCTGGGTGTGCTGGCTTAATACCTCATTTGGTAAATGTAGATCGTACGTCCTCGACGCGGAGGGTTATTGGTTCCAAGTCTTTCCATATTTCTTCTATGTAAGAGTGAAATTGTCTAGAGATAAGACATATCAACAAAAGAGTAGACTTAGTATAACGCTGACTTGGTTTCTCTGCTTATACCGGTGTTGTAGTATACACTATCCCCCCGTATATACTTTCCTCCCGTATAAACCGACCAGTATAGAACTTCCCCACGGAAAAAAAACCGGCCCAGTATACGTCTTCCCCCCACGGAAAAACCGATCCAGCATTGATTATCCCCCACGGATAAAACAACCCAGTATAGTTTACCCCCCCCCCCCCTTTTGAGATCAGTACGCTTTTTACCCTTTTAGAGTCGGTTTGGTTTGAATATTGCAACAAGTGAATGAAACTAAATATGCATAATGCGTTACCATGTTTATTTGACAAAATCAGTTTGAAATTAAAATTTTGAAAAATCCGATTTCCCCACATAAGGGCAAGTGGTTTATTTTGCAAATGAAAGATATCTCTTTACTCTAGCTGGTCCTAGGTGAGAATCAAATTATGAATTGATTCTCCATTAGGACCATTATCACTTACATATTGAGCAAATGCAGATATAAAAACATAATTTTTATCAAATTACATTTTAAAAGTGCCAAAAATTACATGTGTGAAAATTGTAGGACGTGACATTCAAAATTCGTTTAACAAATTATTGGATCTAGAGAGTGGACGTAACATGCAAAAATTATTGGAAAGGAACCAAGAGATCCCTACAAGTTTCGAGAGAAGTATCACTGTCGAGAAGATGTTTTTGTCTTAGGAAGCTCTTTTCAGTATTTTGAGTATAAAGATCACGATCACACGATGCTGCATACGTACATATATATTTACATACAAACCTCTCTCACATACATGTAGCAGTCGGTATTATGCACCAGTAATTGAAGATTTGAGATATGTAGTTTTTGTCCTGTCCGTTAGTTTGTCTGCAAAGACTTAGACCTTACACATAAATTTTGAATGCTATGTGATAGAGCTTCCATCTTTCGCACGGGTAATCCTTGTGATAAGAGGTTCATGCACAGTAATTGCATTTCCCACAGGGTCCCAAGTTAAATTACCAAACTTCCAACAAGATTTACACAGCATCATACATTTTAACTATATATAATCCATATATCAAAATGTTTGTCAGACCTTCCTCTATCAGAATTTTAACAGTTTACCATAGGTTATCCACCTTAATTTCGAGAAATTATGCTGGAAAGGGATCACTCCCAAAAATGTGCCAAAATTCAAAAGTAAACAACAACCTTTTTCTTGGTCATAAAAGTTTTACATTAGCGAAATGAGAAAAAAAAATAATGATTTTACAGCAAAATCAATTTTTATTTATAGATTGTTCAAATAATTTCATCCAATTACCGCCCCTGATACATTGAAATTGTAGTCCTTCGTGTTTTTGTTTTTGTTTTGTTTTGTTTGGGGGGGGGGGGTGTTTGTTTGTTTGTTTGGGGTTTTTTGTTTGTTTGTTTGTTTGTTTGTTTGTTTTGGGGGGATTTGTTTGTTTGTATGTTTTTTGTTTGTTCTGTGTCCTTGTGCCGTAAGATTTTGAACCCAAAAAACCATGAAAACAACCGAAGGAATTTGCTTTGTATGCATGGTTGTTTATTTTCCTCCATGGCCAGCTGATAGGTATTCAAATTTCAAAAGGACGTAAAATGAAGACTAAATTAAGGTTTGTTTTCCGATTTGACGAGAATCCAGAATCAATAGGAAGAAAATGAACCCAGGTCGGTTTATCCGCCTAGGGGGAAAAGTCTATGCAGATAATGAGAAGGGGGAAAACCGTAAGGATAGAATATCCCCTTTGGAGGAGGAAGATCTATACTGGGTCGATTTATCCGGGGGAAATGTCTATGCGGGGGGGGGGGGTCTATGCTATAACACCGGTATTATTAAATCGGTTTATGTAGCGTCCGTCCTAACAACGTTGTATGTTCGAAAAAGGATTTAAGGGAAGACTTATTTCCAATAAATTTTACAATCAATTCAGTTTGCTTTCGTTTTTCTATACTCTCATCATCTTTTATATCTAAATTAAGCTGGCATAGATCAGTAGGTACCGCATTTTTTTTCCGCGTCGGTTTCGAGTCCCACTTGTCGCGTGCCCTATATCTTGTAAATGAGAGTAAAAACGGAAGTCCCGTATCACAAAAGATATTCGAACCTTGAAGATCCCTCTAAACTTTGGGAATATCCCTTGCACAGGTCGATTATCCCCTATGTAGGAGTTAAATCCCGTCGCCGGATAAGTAAATTTGTTTTGACGTTACAAAAATAAAGAAACCCCCCCCCCCCCCCCACCACGTAACACAATGCAAAATAGGGCACCGCTTAACAGGTACATAATACATCCGTATTTTGTTATCTTAGGTGTCAAACAAACTAGAACTAAATATATAATCAAATTGTGGTAAATTCATATTACTTTTGATGTTGCTAAAGTATGTTTTCTTCTTCAACTGTTTGTAAGTTAATTGATCTTCGCGCATGCTGATACTCCCACCACTCCTTTCATAAATACACCAACTACAGCTATTTTTTTTTAAATTTGGAGGAGATGTGAAAATTCATGTTCAATATGCAAATCTTCATATAGTGTTCTTTCTTTGTACCAGGTTTCATCAAACTCCCCCCAAAAGGGAAGCCGGTGTGGCTAAGTGGATAAGCTGCTCGGCTGATGACCGAGAGGTCCCGGGTTCGACTCCAGCCCTGGGCGCACCGGTGTTCTGTCTTTTGAATGAGACAGTAAAAACCGTGGTCCCGTGTCGCGGTGGGTGTGGCACTTTAAAGATCCCTCATCGCTTCGGATGGGTCCGTTGCAAAGGTAAAATATCTATGCAATGCATCAGGCAGATGCTGTCACCGTATACGTGAAATAATCGTGGAGTGACGTAAAGCAATAATCAATCAATCAATAACCCCCCCCCCTCCCAGATGGGTGTAGGAGTTGCGAAGACAAGATATTTTGCAATAAAAAATAAATCTTAGTCTAAGTCCAGGGTCATTACTCCAGTAAATTTCATCAAAATAACCCCCAAATAGTTTTAGGGGGAATTGCGAAGACAAGATAGGTAGAACAGGCGGACACCGGTATACCATATTATGCCTTTGTTTTTATGCGGGCGTTCAAAAAGAAAATTAATTCTATTTTAACTGGTATGATGAACGTAAAATAACATGACAGAATATGAGTTCTTCCTTGATATTTTACATTTTAATATTTCAATGATAATATTTCAAAAACTTTATGACGGTTTCATAACGTAACGACCGCGACAGACTGCTTGTTACTCTGCGGATGCAATATCTCAGAGTACTTGAGAATCGATGTTTTAACCATGTATTAAGTAGATTGCTACACTCTCTATTGGTCCACTCGAAATGGTCTCTCGCTTCGTTCTCGTGCCATTCCTCGTAGTTCTCGAAAAGCTTGTTCCAAATTGTACGCAGCGTTTCTACAGATATCGTGATTATTAGACAACGCCATAGTCATCACAAACATTGAATATAGACAACATCACGCTCGTCACAAACAGTGTTCATACAAAACAACACCATGGGCATCAATGACAGCGAATATAGACTACACCATGGTCATAACAGACAGTTTATATAGACCACTCCATGATCATCACAGACAGTGGTATATATAGACAACATCATGGTCATCACTTACACGGTAAAGATGCAGAACCATTCTCATCAATGAAAGTGTACATCACTAACAGTGTAATAGACATATATATACAGTTCGTTAGTTGATTGCTGTTTCACTTCGCCTTCAAGAATCTTTCAGTTATATCGAGACATGGAAGCAGGAGGTATCTAACCTATTTAACATAGTGGCCCAATCCGGGAATCGAACCCGGATCGTCGGCGTCGCAGGCGAAGCGCTTAACCACTACACCAAGCCTGCCCCTAGATAACTGACAGTGTAATAGGTACATGTATAGGCATGTATATAGGGAGAACTATGGTCTCACCGTCAGTGTATAGAGACAACACCATGGACATCATAGATAATGTAGAGAACTATAGTCATCACTGTCAGTGTATATACACAACAGCATGGTCAACATAGAAAGTGTATACATGGATACCCATTGTCATCACAGTGTCATAGACAGTGTGTATAGCGAGAACTATAGTCGTTACTGTCAGTGTATGTAGACAAAACCATGGTCATCATAGACAGTGTGTATAGCGAGAACTATAATCATTACTGTCAGTGTATGTAGACAACACCATGGTCATCATAGACAGTGTGTATAGCGAGAAATATAATCATTACTGTCAGTGTATGTAGACAACACCATTGTCATCATAGACAGTGTGTATAGCGAGAACTATAATCATTACTGTCAGTGTATGTAGACAACACCATGGTCATTATAGACAGTGTGTATAGAGAGAATTATAGCCATCACTGTCAGTGTATAGAGACAACACCATGGTCATCATAGACAGTGTGTATAGCGTGAACTATAATCATTACTGTCAGTGTATATAGACAACACCATGGTAATCATAGACAGTGTGTATAGCGAGAACTATAGTGATTACTGTCAGTGTATGTAGACAACACCATGGCCATTATAGACAGTGAATATAGAGAGAACTATTGCCATCACTGTCAGTGAATAGAGACAACACCATGGTCATCATACATAGTGTATATTGAGGGAATTATTGTTATCATTGTCAGTGTATATAGACAATACTATGATCATCATAGACAGTGTATATAGGGAGAACTATTGTCATCGCCATCCTTTTATATAGACAACAGCATGGTCATCATTTGATATAGGGAGAACTATTGTCATTAATATTAGTGTATTCAGACAACACCATGGTCATCATAGACAGTTTGTAAAGGGAGAGCTTTAGTCATCACTGTCAGTGTATATAGACAATACCATGGTCACCATAGACAGTGTATATATAGAGAACTATTGTCATCAGTGTCAGTGTATATAAACAACACCATGGTCATCATAGACAGTGTATATATAGAGAACTATTCTCATAACCGTCAATGCATATAAACAACACCATCGTCATCATAGACAGTGTGTTTAAGGAGACCTACTCGCATCATTGTTATTGAATGAAAACAACACCATGGTCATCATAGACAGTGTTTGTAGGGAGAACTCTTGTTATCACTGTCATTGAATGAAGATAACACCATGGTCATCATAGACAGTGTGTATCTATACGGCAATCTGGTCATCAAAGATAGTTTGCATAGGGAGAGCTATAGTCATCATTGTCAGTGTATATAGACAATACCATGGTCAACATAGACAGTATATATATAGAGAACTATTGTCATCAGTGTTAGTGTATATAGACAACACCATGATCATCATAGACAGTGTATATATAGAGAACTATTCTCATAACCATCAGTGTATATAGACAACACCATGGTCATCATAGACAGTGTATATATAGAGAACTATTGTGATTTCTGTCAGTGTATATAGAAATTACCATGGTAAACATAGACAGTGTATATAAGGAAAAATATTGCCCTCACTGTCAGTGTATATAGAATATACCATGGTCATTATAGACAGTGTATGTAGGAGAAACTATTCTTATCACTGTCAGTGTGCATAGACAGTACCATATAGATAACACCATGCTTATCATTGACAGTGCATTTTTCAAGAACTGTCGCCATCACTGTCAGGGTATATATAAAACAGCATAGTCAGCATAGACAGTGTGTATAGGGAGAACTATTGTCTTCACTATCAGTGTATATAAAGAACACACTGGTCATCATAGACAGTGAGTATATAGAAAACTATTTTTATTACTGTCAGTGTATATAGACAACACTATGGTCATCATAGACAGTGTATATTGAGGGAACTATTGTCATCACTGTCAGTGTATATAGACAACAACATGGTCATCTTAGACAGTGTATATAGAGAGAACTATAGTCATCACCGTCAGTGTATATAGATAACACCATAGTCATCATAGACAGTGGATATATAGAGAACTATTGTCATTAATATTAGTGTATTCAGACAACATCATGGTCATCATAGACAGTGTATATCGGGAGCTACTATAGTCATTACTGTCAGTGTTTGTGGACAACACGATAGTCATCATAGACAGTGTATATAGGGAGAACAAATTTCAACGCTGTCAGTGTATACAGACAATAGCATGGTCAACATAGACGGTGTGTAAAGGGAGAACTATTCTCATAACTGTTAGTGTATATAGAAAATACTTATCATCATTATCATTATAGACAATGTGTATATAGAAAACTATTGTCATCGCTGTCAGTGTATATAGACAACATCATGGTCATCTTAGACAGTGTATATATAGAGAACTATTTTCATCGCTGTCTTTCTTTATAGATATCACAATGGTCAAGATAGACAATTTATATTGCGAGAAATATCGTCATCACTGTCAGTGTATATAAACAACACGATAGTCAGCATAGACAGTTCATATATAGAGAACAATTGTCATCACTGTCAGTGTATATAGACAACACCATGGTCATCATAAACAGTGGATATAGGGAGAACTATTGTTATCTTTGTCAATGAAAATAGACAATACCATGATCATAATAGACAGTGTATATAAGGAGAACTATTGTCATCACCATCCATTTATATAGACAACAACATGGTCATCACAGACGTTTGATATAGGGTGAACTATTGTCATTAATATAAGTGTATTCAGACAACATTATGGTCAACATAGACAGTTTGTATATATAGAGAACTATTCTCATAACCGTCAGTGTATATAGACAACACCATCGCCATCATAGACAGTGTATATATAGAGAACTATTGTCATTAATATAAGTGTATTCAGACAACATTATGGTCAACATAGACAGTTTGTATATATAGAGAACTATTCTCATAACCGTCAGTGTATATAGACAACACCATCGCCATCATAGACAGTGTATATATAGAGAACTATTGTCATTTCTGTCAGTGTGTATAGAAAATACCATGGTCAACATAGACAGTGTATATAAGGAAAAGTATTGCCCTCACTGTCAGTGTATATAGACAATACCATAGTCATCATAGGCAGTGTATATAGGGGGAAGTATTCTTATCACTGTCAGTGTATATAGACAACACCACGGTCAACATAGAGAGTGTATACTTCAATATCCATTGTCATCACTATCAGTGTATGTAGACAACACCCTGGTCATAATATACAGTGAATAAAGAGAGAACTATTGTCATCACTGTCAATGTATATAGACAATACCATGGTTATCATAGACAGTGTATCTTTAGGGAATTATTGTTATCACTGTCGGTGTATATAGACAATATCATGGTCATCATACACAGTGGATATAGGGAGAACTATTGTTATCTTTGTCAGTGAATATAGACTACACCATGGTCATCACAGACTTTCGATATAGGGAGAACTATTGTCATTAATATTAGTGTACTCAGACAACACCATGGTCATCATACACAGTGTATCTTTAGGGAATTATTTTTATCACTTTCAGTGTATATAGACAATACCATGGTCAACATAGACAGTGTATATATAGAGAATTATTGTCATCAGTGTCAGTGTATATAGACAACCCCATGGTCATCATAGACAGTGTTTATATACAGAATTATTGTGATTTCTGTCAGTGTATATAGAAACCACCATGGTCAACATAGACAGTGTATATAAGGAAAACTGATGTCCTCACTGTCAGTGTATATAGACAATACCATGGTCATTGTAGGCAGTTTATATAGGGGGAACTATTCTTATCACTGTCTTTGTATAAGCAATCACCATGGTCATCATAGACAGTCTATAAAGTGAGAACTATCGTCATCACTGTCAGTGTATACATTTATATATACAAAACGATAGTCAGCATAGACAATGTATATATAGAGAACTATTGTCGTCACTGTCAGTGTATATAGACAACACCATCGTTATCATAGACAGTATATATAGAGAGAACTAATCTGATCACTGGCAGTGTATATAGACAACACCATGGTCATCATAGACAGTGTATATATAGAAAACTATTCTCATCACTGTCAGCGTATGTAGACACCATGGTCATCATAAACTGTGTGTATAGGGAGGGCTATTGTCAATACTGTATTGAATGAAGAAAGAAAACACAATGGTATGAACTATGATCTTACCGTCAGTGTATATAGACAACACCATGGTCATCATAGACAATGTATATATAGCGAACTGTTCTCGTCATCGTCAGTGTATACAGACAATACCGTGGCATTTATAGACAGTGTATATGCAGAGAACTATTGTCATCACCGTCAGGGTGTTTATAGCAACACCATGGTCATAATAAACAGTGTATATATAGAGAACTATAGTCATCACTGTCATTTTATATAGACATCACCATGGTCATCATAGACAGTGTATATATAAAGAACTGTTCTCGTCATCGTCAGTGTATAAAGACCACACTATGGTCATCATAGACATTGTATATATAAAGAACTATTGTCATCACTGTCAGTGTATATAGACAGCGCCATGGTCATCATAGAGTGTGTATGTATAGAGAACTGTTCTCCTCACTGTCAGTGTTTATAGACAACACTACGGTCAACATAGACAGTATATTTACGGAGACCTATCGTTATCACTGTCGGTGTATATAGAGAACACTATAGTCAGCGTAGAGAGTGTATGTATAGAGAACTATTCTCATAACCATCAGTGTATATAGACAACACCATGGTCATCATAGACAGAGTATATATAGAAAACTATTCTCATCACTGTCAGCGTATGTAGACAACAACATGGTCATCATAGACAGTGTGTATAGGGAGGACTATTGTCAATACTGTATTGAATGAAGAAAACACAATGGTATGAACTATGATCTTACCGTCAGTGTATATAGACAACACCATGGTCATCATAGACAATGTATATATAGCGAACTGTTCTCGTCATCGTCAGTGTATACAGACAATACCGTGGCATTTATAGACAGTGTATATGCAGAGAACTATTGTCATCACCGTCGGTGGGTGTTTATAGCAACACCATGGTCATAATAGACAGAGTATATATAGAGAACTATTGTCATCACTGTCATTATATAGAGACAGCTTCATCGTCATCATAGACAGTGTATATATAAAGAACTCTTTTCTCGTCATCGTCAGTGTATAAAGACCACACTATGGTCATCATAGACATTGTATATATAAAGAACCACTGCCATCACCGTCAGTGTATATAGACAGCGCCATGGTGATCATAGACTGTGTATGTATAGAGAACTATTGTCATCACCGTCATTATATATAGACAACACCATGGTCATCATAGACAGTGTGTTTAAGGAGACCTACACTCATCATTGTCATTGAATGAAAACAACACCATGGTCATCATAGACAGTGTGTATAGGGAGAACTCTTTTTATCACTGTCATTGAATGAAGAAAACACCATGGTCATCATAGACAGTGTGTATAGGGAGGACTATTGTCATCACTGTATTCAATGAAGAAAACACCATGGCCATAATTATGGTTCTGGTAGTTCTCGTAAAGCTTGTTCCAAATTATACCCAGCGTTTCTACAGATTTCGTGATTATCAGACAACGCCATAGTCAACGCAAACATTGAATATAGACAACATCTCGGTCGTCACAAGAAGCAATCATATAAAACAACACCATGGTCATCAATGACAGCGATTATAGACAACACCATTGTCATAAAAGACAGTAGATATAGACCACTCCATGATCATCACAGACAGTGGTGTATATAGACATCTTCATGGTCATCATATACAAGGTAAAGACGTAGAACCATTCTCATCATTGAAAGTGTATATATGTAGAACCATGTACATCACTAACAGTGTAATATTTCCAATATAAGAATGTATATAGGGAGAACTATGATTTCACAGTCAGTGTATATAGACAACACCATGGTAATCATAGACAATGTATATATAGAGAACTCTTCTCGTCACTGTCAGTGTATATAGACAATACCATAGTCATCATAGACAGTATATATAGGTAGAACTATTGTCATTACTTGCAGTGTATACAGACAAAACCATGGTCATCGTAGACAGTGTATATAGGGAGAACAATAGTGATGACTGTCAGTGTATATAGACAACACCATGTTTATCATCGACAGTATATATAGAGAGAACTATTGTCATTATTGTCAGTGTATATAGACAACACCTTTGCCATCATAGACAGTGCATTTATAAAAAAAAACTATTCTCATCACCGTCATTCACTGTATATTGAAAACACGATAGTCATCTTAGACAATGTATATTTAGAGAACTATTGTCATCGCTGTCAGTGTATATATACAACACCATGGTCATCATAGAGAGTGTATAGATGGATACCTATTGTCATCACTTTCAGTGTATGTAGACAACACCAAGGTCATCATCGACAGTGTGTATAGGGAGAACTATTGTCATCACTGTAGGCGTATGAAGAGAAGACCATAATCATCATAGACAGTGAATATAGAACTATTGTTATCACTGTCAGTTTATATGGACAATACTATAGTCATTATAGACAGTGTATATAGGGAGAAGAATTGTTGTCACTGCCAGTGTATATAGACAATACCATGGTCATCATAGACAGCATATAGGGGGAAATATTCTTATGACTGTCTGTGTATATCGAAGATACAATAGTCATCATAGACAGTGTATATAGGGAGAACCATTGTCATTACTTTACTGAACACCGACTACGCCATGGTTATCATAAACAGTGTGTATAGGGAGAACAATTGTCATCACTGTCAGTGTATATAGACAACACCATGGTCATCATAGACAGTGTATATATAGAGAACTATTGTCATTTCTATCAGTGTATATAGAAAACACCATGGTCATCATAGGCAGTGTATATAGGGGGAACTATTCTTATCACTGTCAATGTTTATAGGCAATACCATGGTCATCATACACAGTGTATTTAGGCATTACTATTGTTATCATTGTCAGTGGACATAGACAATACCCTTGGGGAGAACTACTGTCATTACTTTTAGTTGACACAAACAACACCATGGTCATTATAGACAGTGAGTATATAGAAAAATTTGTCATCGCTATCCTTGTATATAGACAACACCATGGTCATCATACACAATGATTATATAGAGAATTATTGTCATCAATGTCACTGCCAGTGTATATAGACAATACCATGGTCATCATAGACAGTATATAGGGGAAAATATTCTTATGACTGTCTGTGTATATCGAAGACACAATAGTCATCATAGACAGTGTATATAGGGAGAACCATTGTCATTATTTTACTGAACACCGACTACGCCATGGTTATCATAAACAGTGTGTATAGGGAGAACAATGGTCATCACTGTCAGTGTATATAGACAACACCATAGTCAACATGGACAATCTATATAGTGAGAACTATCGTCATCACTGTCAGTGTATACATCTATATATACAACACGATAGTCACCATAGACAGTATATATATAGAGAACTATTGTCATCACTGTCAGTGTATATAGACAACACGATAGTCAGTATAGACAGTGTATATATAGAGAACTATTGTCATCACTGTCAGTGTATATCGACAACACCATCGTCATCATAGACAGTGTATATAAAGAGAACTATTATGATCACTGGCAGGGTATATAGACAACACTATGGTCATCATAGACAGTGTGTATAGTTAGAAGTATTGTCATCAGTGTAAGTGTATATAGACTACACCATGGTCATCATACACACTTTATATATAGAGAAACTATTCTCGTCGCAGTGTATACAGACCAAACCATGGTCATCATAGATAGTGTACATATAGAGAACTACTGTCCTCACAGTGAGTTTTTTACACAACACCATATTTATCATAGACATTGTATATATAGCGAACTATTCTCATCACAGTCAGTGTATAAAGATAACACTAAGGTGATCATAGACAGTGTATATATAGAGAATTATTGTCATCGCTGTCAGTGTATATAGACAACACCATGGTCATCATAGACAGTGCATATGTATTGAGAACTATTCTAAGTACTGTCAGTGTATATAGAAAACAGCATGGTAATCATAGTCAGTGTATATATAGAGAATTATTGTCATTACCTTCAGTGTTTATAGACAACACCATGGTCATCATAGACAGTGTATATATAGAGAACTGTTGTCCTGACTGTCAGTGTTTATAGACAACACCATCGTCAACATAGACAGTCTATTTCGGGAGACCTATCGTTATCACTGTCAGTGTATATAGAGAACACGATAATCAGCATAGAGAGTGTATATATAGAGGACTATTCTCATCACTGTAAGTGTATATAGACAACAGCATGGTCTCATAGACAGTGTATATATAGAAAACTATTCTCATCACTGTCAGCGTATATAGACAACAGCATGGTCTCATAGACAGTGTGTATAGGAAGAACTATTGTCATCATTGTCATTGAATGAAGACTACACCATGGTCATCATAAACAGTGTGTATAGGGAGGACTATTGTCATTACTGAATTGAATGAAGAAAACATAATGGTCATCATAGACAGTGTACATAGGGAGAACCATTGTCATTACTTTTACTGTTCACAGACAACACCATGGTAATCATAAAAAGTGTGTATAGGGAGAATAATAGTCATCACTATCGGTGTATATAGGCAACACCATGGTCATCATAGACAGTGTATATATAGAGAAATATTCTCATTTCTGTCAGTGTTTATAGAAAACATCATGGTCAACATAGACATTGTATATATTGAAAACTATTGTCCTCACTGTCAGTGTATATAGATAATATCATCGTCATCATAGGCAGTGTATATAAGGGAACTATTTTTATCACTGTCAGTGTGTATAGGCAATGCCATGATCATCATAGACAGTGTATATAGCCAGAACTATTGTTATCATTGTCAGTGAATATAGACAATACCTATAGGGCGAACTATTGTCATTACTTTTCCTTTACACAAACAACACCATGGTCATCATTAACAGTGTGTATAGGGAGAACAATAGTCGTCAACACCATGGTCTTCATAGACAATATATATAAGGAGAATAGTTGTCATTACTGTCTTTATACATAGACAACACCATGGTCATCATTGACAGTGCATTTGTAAAGAACTGTTCTCATCACCGTTAGTCAGGGTATATAGACAACACTATAGTCATCATAGACAGAGTATATATAGAGAACAATTGTCATCACCCTCAGTGTATATAGACAACCCCGTGTCAGTGTGTATAGGGAGAACTATTCTCATCGCCGTCAGTGTATATAGAAATCATCACTGTCATCATAGACAGTTAGTATATAGAAAACTATTTTCATCGCTATCAGTGTATATAGACAGCACCATGGTCATCATAGACAGTGTAAATATAGAGAATTATTGTCATCAGTGTCTTTGTTTATAGACAACACCATGGTGAACTTGGACAATCTATGTTGTGAGAACTATCGTCATCACTGTCCGTGAATATATACACACGATAGTCAGCACCGACAGTGTATATATAGAGAACTATTGTCATCACTGTCAGTGTATATAGACAACACCATCGTTATCATAGACAGTGTATATATAGAGAACTATTCTGATCACTAGCAGTGTATATAAACAACACCGTGGTCATCATAGACAGTGTGTATAGTTAGAAGTATTGTCATCATTGTACATGGACTACACCATTGTCATCATACACAGTTTATTTAAAGAAAACTATTCTCGTTGCAGTCAGTGTATACAGACCAAGCCATGGTCATCATAGATAGTGTATATATAGAGAAGTATTGTCATCACAGTGAGTTTTTATACACAACACCATAGTAATTATAGGCATGGTTATATAGAGAACTATTCTCATCACCGTCAGTGTATATAGATAACACTAAGGTGATCATGGACAGTGTATATATAGAGAATTATTGTCATCGCTGTCAGTGTATATAGACAATATCAAGGTCATCATAGACAGTGCATATGTATTCAGAACTATTTTCAGCACTGTCAGTGTATGTAGACAACGCCCTGGTAATCATAGACAGTGTAAATATAGAGAACTGTTGTCCTCACTGTCAGTGTTTATAGTCAACACCATGGTCAGCATAGACAGCCTATATAGGGAGTCCTATCGTTATCACTGTCAGTGTATATAGAGAACACTATAGTCAGCATAGACAGTGTATGTATAGAGAACTATTGTCATCACAGTAAGTGTATATAGACAACAGTATGGTCATCATAGACAGTGTATATTTAGAAAACTATTCTCATCACCGTCAGCGTATATAGACAACACCATGGTCATCATAGACAGTGTCTATAGGAAGAACTGTTGTCATCATTGTCATTGAATGAAGAAAACACAATGGTCATCATTATGATCCTCGTAGTTCTCCTAAATCTTGTTGCAAATTATACCCAGCATTTCTACACATATCGTGATTATTAGACAACGCCATAGTCATCATAAACAATGAATATAGACAACATCACGGTCGTCACAAACAGTGTTTATACAAAACATTACAATGGTCATCAATGACAGCGAATATCGACAACACCATGGTCATAATAGACAGTATATATGTAGAGAATTATTGTCATTATTGTCAGTGTATATAGACAACACCATTGTCATCATAGACAGTGCATTTATAAAAAAAAAACTATTTTCATGCCCGTCATTAACTGTATATTGACAACACCATAGTCATCATAGACAGTGTATTTTTAGAGAACTATTGTCATCACTGTCAGTGTATATATACAACACCATGGTCATCATAGACAGTGTATATGCAGAGAACTATTTTCATCACCGTCAGTGTATATAGACAACACCCTGATCATCATAGACAGCGTATATATTTAGAACTTTTGTCATCACTGTCAGTGTTTATAGTAAACACCATGGTCATCATGAAGAGTGTATACATGGATACATATTGTCATCACTATCAGTGTATGTAGACAACACCAAGGTCACCATCGACAGTGTGTATTGGGAAAATTATTGTCATCACTGTAGGTGTATGTAGAGAAGACATGATCAAGATAGACAGTGAACATAGATCTATTGGTATCACTGTCAGTGTATATAGACAATACCATAGTCATCATAGACCGTGTATATAGGGAGAAGAATTGTTGTCACTGCCAGTGTATATAGACAATACCATGGTCATCATAGACAGTGTATATAGGAGGAAATATTCTTAAGACTGTCTATGTATATAGACGATACAATGGTCATCATAGACAGTGTACATAGGGGAACCATTTTCATCACTTTTACTGTACACAGACAATCCCTTGGTAATCATAAACAGTGTGTATAGGGAGAACAATAGTCATCACTGTCAGTGTATATAGACAACACCATCAACATAGACAGTGTAGATAATGAGAATAATTGGCATTACTGTCAGTATATACAGACAACATCATCGCTATCATAGACAGTGCATTTATATAGAACTGTGGTCTCACCGTCAGTGTATATAGACAACACCATGGTCATCATTGACAGTGTCTATATAGAGAACTATTCCCATCACCGTCATTCTATATAGACAACACTATGTTCATCATAGACAGTATGTATAGTTAGAACTATTGTTATCACTGTAAGTGTATATAGACAACATCATGGTCGTCATAGACAGTACATAAAGAGAACTACACTCGACGCTGTCAATTTATATAGACCACACCATAGTCATCATAGACAGTGTATATATAGAGAACTATTCTCATCACCGTCAGTGTTTATAGACAACACCATGGTCAACATAGACATTTTATATAGGGAGATACTATCGTCATCACTGTCAGTGTATATAGACAAATGCAACACGATAATCAGTATAGACAGTGTATATATAGAGAACTATTGTCATCACTGTCAGTGTATATAGACTACACCATGGTCATCATAGACAGTGTGTATAGGGAGAACTATTGTCATCACTCCCATTGAATGAAGACAACTCCATGACCATCACAGACAGTGGTGTATATAGACAACATAATGGTCATCACATACATGTGCAATGTAACGAGGCAGAACCATTCTCATCATTGAACGTGTATATATGTAGAACCATGTACATAACTAACAGTGTAATAGGTACATGTATAAACATATGTATACGGTTGGTTAGTTGATTCGTGTTTTACGCGCTGTCAAGAATTTTTCAGTTATATCGCGACATGGAAGCAGGAGGTAAGCAACCTCTTAAACATAGTGGCCCAACCCGGAAATCGAACCCGGATCATCAGCGCCGCAAGCCAAGCGCTTAAACACTACACCTAGCCTGCCCCTAGATAGCTAACAGTGTAATAGGTACATGTATAAGCATGTATATAGAGAGAACTATGGTCTCACCGTCAGTGTATATACACAACAACATCGTCAACATAGACAGTGAATATAGGCAGAACTATTGTCATTACTTGTAGTGTATACAAACAAAAGAATGGTCATCATAGACAGTATATATATGGAGAAAAATAGTCATCACTGTCATTGTATATAGACAACACCATGATCATCAGAGACAGTGTATATATAGAGAACAATTGTTACTACTGTCTGTGTATATAGACAACACCATTGTCATCATAGACAGTACATTTATAAAGAACTATTCTCATCACCGTCAGTGTATATAGACAACACGATGGACATCATAGACAGCGTGTATAGTTCGAGCTATTGTCATCACTGTCAGTGTATATAGACAACACTATGGTCATCATAGACAGTGTATATATAGAGAACTTTTGTCATCACCGTCAGTGTATATAGACAACACCATTGTCATCATAGACAGTGTATATTTAAAGAACAATTGTTATCACCGTCAGTGTATATAGAGAACTCCATGGTCATCATACACGGTGTATACATAGAGAACTATTCTCTTCCCCTCAGTGTATATAGAGAACACCATGGTCATCAGAGACAGTGTGTATAGGGAGAACTAATGTCATCCCTGTCATTGAATGAAGACAACACCATGGACAGTATATACATAGAAAATTATTCTCGTCACCGTCAAAGTATATAGACAACACCATGTTTATCATAGACAGTGTGTATAGGGAGAACTATAATATATTGTCATCACTGTCATTGAATGAATTAACACTATGTTCATCATAGAGAGTGTGTATAGGGAGAACTATTGTCATCACTGTCATTGAATGAATACAACACCATGGTCATCATAGCCAATGTGTATAGGGAGGACTATTGTCATCACTGTATTGAATGAAGAAAACACCATGGTCATCATAGACATTTGTATAGGGAGATATTGTCATCACTGTGTTGAATGAAGAAAACATCATGGTCATCATTATGATCCTCGTAGTTCTCGTAAACCTTGTTCCAAATTATACTCAGCGTTTCTACAGATATCATGATTATTAGACAACGCCATAGTCATCACATGCATTGACTATAGACAACATCACGCTCGTCACAAATTGTGTTCATACAAAATATCACCATGGTCATCAATGACAGCGAATATAGACTACACCATGGTCATAACAGACAGTGTATATAGACAACTCCATGATCATCACAGACAGTGGTGTATATAGACAACTTCATGGTCATCGCTTACAAGGTAAAGACGCAGTACCATTCTCATCAATGAAAGTGTATACATGTAGATTCATGTACATCACTAACAGTGTAATATGTATATGTATAAACATGTATATTTGGAGAACTATGGTCTCACCGTCAGTGTATATAAACAACACCATGGTCATCATAGACAGTGTATATGTAGAGAACTATTGCCATCACTTTCAGTGGATATAGACAACAGCATGGTCATCATAGAGAGTATATACATGGATACCTATTGTCATCACTATCAGTGTATGTAGACAACACCATGGTCATCATCGACAGTTTGTATAGAGAGAACTATTGTCATCATTGCAGGTGTATATAGGGAACACCATGGTCATCATAGACAGTGAATATAGAACTATTGTCATCACTATAAGTGTATATAGGGAACACCATGGTCATTGTAGACAGTGTATGTAGGAGGAACTATTCTTATGCCTGTCTGTGTATTTAGACATTACAATGGTCATCATAGACAAGTATATAGGGAGAACCCTTTTCATTAATTTTAGTGCACACATAAAACACAATGGTAATCATAGAGAGTGTGTATAGGGAGAACAATAGTCATCACTGTCAGTGTATATAGACAACACACCATGGACATAGTGTAGATAATGAAAATAATTATCATTACTGTCAGTATATACAGACAACATCATGGCCATCATAGACAGTGCATTTATAAAGAACGATTGTCACCATACTTAAGGTATACAGACAACATCATGGCCATCATAGACAGTGCATTTATAAAGTACTATTGTCACCATAGTTAAGGTATATAGACAACACCATGGTCATCATACACAGTGTATATATAGAGAACTATTCTCATCAGCGTCAGTGTATATAGACAACTCCATGGTCATCATAGAAAGTGTGTATAGTTAGAACTATTGTCATCACTGTAGGTGTATATAGACAACATCATGGTTGTCATAGACAGTGTATATAAAGAGAACTACACTCGGCGCTGTCAATGTATATAGACTACACCATAGTCACCATAGACAGTGTATATATAGAGAACTATTCTCACCACCCTCAGTGTATATAGACAACACCATGGTCATAATAGACAGTCTATATTGGGAGATACTTTCGTCATCACTGTCAGTGTATATAAACAACACGATAGTCAGCATACACAATGTATATATAGAGAAGTATTGTCTTCACTGTCAGTGTATATAACTACACCATGGTCATCAAAGACAGTGTGTATAGGGAGAACTATTGTCATCACTGTCATTGAATGAAGACAACACCAAGGTCATCATAGACAGTGTGTATAGGGAGAACTATTGTTATAACTGTCATTGAATGACGACAACACCATGGTCATCATAGACATTGTGTATAGGGAGGACTATTGTCATCAATGTGTTGAATGAAGAAAACACCATGGTCATCATTATGACCCTCGTAGTTCTCGTAAAGCTTGTTCCACACTATACCCAGCTTTTCTACAGATATCGTCATTATTAGACAACTCCATACTCATCACAAACATTGACTATAGACAACATCACGGTCGTCACAAACAGTGTTCATACAAAACAACACCATGATCATCAATGACAGCGAATATAGACTACACCATGGTCATAACAGACAGTGTATATAGACCACTCCATGATCATCACAGACAGTGGTATATATAGACAACATCATGGTCATCACTTACAAGGTAAAGACGGAGAACCATTCTCATCAATGAAAGTGTATATATGTAGAACCATGTACATCACTAACAGTGTAATAGACATATATATACAGTTCATTAGTTGATTGCTGTTTCACGTCGTCAGTGTATATAGACAACACCATGGACATCATAGATAGTGTAAATGTAGAGAACTATAGTCATCACTGTCAGTGTATATACACAACAGCATGGTCAACATAGAGATGTATACATGGATACCCATTGTCATCACAGTATCATAGACAGTGTGTATAGCGAGAACTATAGTCGTTACTGTCAGTGTATGTAGACAACACCATGGTCATCATCGACAGTGTGTATAGCGAGAACTATAATCATTACTGTCAGTGTATGTAGAAAACACCATGGTCAACATAGACAGTGTATATATAGAAAATTATTGTCATCAGTGTCAGTGTATATAGACAACCCCATGGTCATCATAGACAGTGTATATATAGAGAACTATTGTGAGTTCTGTCAGTGTATATAGACAACCCCATGGTCATCATAGACAGTGTATATATATAGAGAATACAATGTCATCATAGACAGTGAGTATATAGAAAACTAATGTCATCGCTGTCAGTGTATATAGACAACACCATGGTCATCTTAGACAGTGTCTATATAGAGAACTATTGTCATCGCTGTCAGTGTATATAGACCACACCATGGTGATCATATACAGTGTATATATAATAAATTATTCTCATCGTCGCCAGCGTATATAGACAACACCATGGTCATCATAGACAGTGTGTACAGTACGAACTATCGCCATCATTGTCATTGAATGAAGACAACACCATCATCATGATAGACAGTGTATATATAGAGAACTATTCTCGTCACCGTCAGTGTATAAAGACCATACCATAGTGATCATAGACAGTGTATATATAGAGAACTATTTTCGTCACCGTCAGTGTATATAGACAGCACCATGGTCATCATAGACAGTGTATATATAGAGAGCTATTCTCATCACCGTCATTGTATATAGACAACATCATGGTCATCATAGACAGTGTGTTTAGGGAGACCTACTGTCATCATTGTCATTGAATGAAGACAACACCATGGTCATCATAGACAGTGTGTATAGGGAGAACTCTTGTCATAACTGTCATTGAATGAAGACAACACCATGGTCATCATAGACAGGGTGTATAGGGAGGACTATTGTCATCACTGTATTCAATGAAGAACACCATGGTCATCATTATGATTCTCGCAGTTCTCGTAAAGCTTGCTCCAAATTATACCCAGCGTTTCTACAGATATCGTGATTATCAGACAACGCCATAGTCATCGCAAACATTGAATATAGACAACATCTCGGTCGTCACAAGCAGTAATCATACAAAACAACACCATGGTCATCAATGACAGCGAATATAGACTACACCATGGTTATAACAGACAGTGTATATAGACAACTCCATGATCAATACAGACAGTGGTGTATATAGACAAAAGCATGGTCATCACATACAAGGTAAAGACGCAAAACCATTCTCATCAATGAAAGTGTATATGTAGAACCATGTACATCACTAACAGTGTAATAGGTACAACTATAAGCATGTATATAGGTAGAACTATGCTCTCAAAGTCAGTGTATATAGACAACACTATGATAATCATAGACAATGTATATATAGAGAACTGTTCTCGTCACTGTCAATGTATATACACAATACCATAGTCATCATAGACAGTGTATATAGACAATACCATGGTCATCATAGACGTTTATATAAGGAGAACAATTGTTATCACTGTCAGTGTATATAGACAATACCATGGTCATCATAGACGTTTATATAAGGAGAACAATTCTTATCACTGTCAGTATATATAGACAATACCATGGTCATCATAGACAGTATATATAGAAAGAACTATTGTCATTACTTGTAGTGTATACAGACAAAACCTTGGTCATCGTAGACAATGTATATAGGGAGAGCAATAGTGATCACTGTCAGTGTATATAGACAACACCATGGTCATCATAGCAGGATATATATAGAGAGAACTATTGTCATTATTGTCAGTGTATATAGAAAACACCATTGTCATCAAAGACAGTGCATCTATAAAAAAACTATTCTCATCACCGTCAGTCACTGTATATAGACAACACCATAGTCATCAAAGACAGTGTATATATAGAGAACTATTGTCATCACTGTCAGTGTATATATACAACACCATGGTCATCATAGACAGTGACTATAGAGAGAATTATTGTCATCACTGTCAGTGTATATAGACGACTCCATGGTCATCATATATTGTATATTGAGGGAATTATTGTCATCACAGTCAGTGTATATAGATAACACCATAGTCATCTCAGACTTTGGATATATGGAAAACTATTGTCATTAATATTAGTGTATTCAGACAACACCCTGGTTATCATAGACAGTTTGTTTAGGGAGATATATAGTCATCATTGTCAGTGTATATAGACAACACCATGGTCATCATAGACGGTGTATATAGGGAGAACAATTTTCATCGCTGTCAGTGGATACAGACAATAGCATGGTCAACATAGACAGTGTGTATAGAGAGAACTATTCTCATAACCGTTAGTGTATTTAGAAAATTCTACTGTCATCATACACAGTTTGTATATAGAAAACTATTGTCATCGCTGTCAGTGTATATAGATAACATCATCGTCATCATAGAGAGTGAATATAGAGAGAACTATTCTCATCACTGTCAGTGTATAGAGACAACACTATGGTCATTATAGACAGTGTGTATAGCGAGAACTATAATCATTCCTGTCAGTGTATGTAGACAACACCATAGTCATCATAGACAGTGAATATAGAGAGAACTATTGTCATCACTGTCAGTGTATAGAGACAACACTATGGTCATTATAGACAGTGTGTATAGGGAGAACTAGAATCATTACTGTCAGTGTAAGTAAACAACACCATGGTCATCATAGACAGTGAATATAGAGAGAATTATTGTCATCACTATCAGTGTATATAGACAACTCCATGATCAATACAGACAGTGGTGTATATAGACAACAGCATGGTCATCACATACAAGGTAAAGATGCAAAACCATTCTCATCAATGAAAGTGTATATATGTAGAACCATGTACATCACTAACCGTGTAATAGGTACAACTATAAGCATGTATATAGGTAGAACTATGCTCTCAAAGTCAGTGTATATAGACAACACTATGATAATCATAGACAATGTATATATAGAGAACTGTTCTCGTCACTGTCAATGTATATACACAATACCATAGTCATCATTCATCATAGACGTTTATATAAGGAGAACAATTGTTATCACTGTCAGTGTATATAGACAATACCATGGTCATCATAGACTTTATATAAGGAGAACAATTCTTATCACTGTCAGTATATATAGACAATACCATGGTCATCATATACAGTATATATAGAAAGAACTATTGTCATTACTTGTAGTGTTTACAGACAAAACCTTGGTCATCGTAGACAATGTATATAGGGAGAGCAATAGTGATCACTGTCAGTGTATATAGACAACACCATGGTCATCATAGCAGGATATATATAGAGAGAACTATTGTCATTATTGTCAGTGTATATAGACAACACCATTGTCATCAAAGACAGTGTATATATAGAGAACTATTGTCATCACTGTCAGTGTATATATACAACACCATGGTCATAGGGAGATATATAGTCATCACTGTCAGTGTATATAGACAACACCATGGTCATCATAGACGGTGTATATAGGGAGAACAATTTTCATCGCTGTCAGTGGATACAGACAATAGCATGATCAACATAGACAGTGTGTATAGAGAGAACTATTCTCATAACCGTTAGTGTATTTAGAAAATTCTACTGTCATCATAGACAGTTTGTATATAGAAAACTATTGTCATCGCTGTCAGTGTATATAGATAACATCATCGTCATCATAGACAGTGACTATAGAGAGAACTATTGTCATCACTGTCAGTGTATAGAGACAACACTATGGTCATTATAGACAGTGTGTAAAGGGAGAACTATAATCATTACTGTCAGAGTAAGTAGACAACACCATGGTCATCATAGACAGTTTGTATAGGGAGATCTATAGTCATCACTGTCAGTGTATATAGACAATACCATGGTCATCATAGACAGTGTATGTAGGTAGAACAATTTTCATCGCTGTCAGTGGATATAGACAATTCCAAGGTCATCATAGACAATGTATATATAGAGAACTATTGTCATCACTGTCATTGTTTATAGATATCACCATGGTCAAGATAGACAATCTATATTGAGAGAAATATCGTCATCACTGTCAGTGTATATAAACAACACCAATATTATAATAGACAGTGTATATATAGAAAACTATTCTAATCACTGCCAGTGTATATAGACAACACCATGGTCACTATAGACAGTGTGTATAGCTAGAACTATTGTCATCACTGTCATTGAATGAAGACAACACCATGCATGGTCATCAGAGACAGTGTGTATAGGGTGAACTATTGTCATCACTGTCATTGAATGAAGAGAACACGTGGTCATCATAAAAAAGGAATATAGAGAGAACTATTGTCATTATTGTCAGTGTATATAGACAATACCATGGTCATAATAGACAGTGTATATTTAGGGAATTATTGTTATCACTGTTGGTGTATATAGAGAGAACCATGGTTTTCATAGACAGCGTATATAGGGAGAACTATTGTTATTTTTGTTAGTGAATATAGACAAGACCATGATCATAATAGACAGTGTATATAAGGAGAACTATTGTCATCACCGTCAGTGTATATAGACAACAACATGGTCATCACAGACGTTGGATACAGGGAGAACTATTATCATTAATATTAGTGTTTTCAGACAACACCATGGTCATCATACACAGTTTGTATAGAGAGAGCTTTAGTCATCAATGTCAGTGTATATAGACAATACCAGGGTCATCATAGACAGAGTATATAAAGAGAATTATTGTCATCAGTGTCAGTGTATATAGACAACACCATGGTCATCTTAGACAATCTATATAGCGAGAAATATCGTCATCACTGTCAGTGTATATACACATTACGATAGTCAGCATAGATAGTTCATATATAGAGAACAATTGTCATCACTCTCAGTGTATATAGACAACTCCATGGTCATCATAGACAATGTATATATAGAGAACTATTGTCATCACTGTCATTGTCTATAGATATCACCATGGTCAAGATAGACAATCTATATTAAGAGAAATATCGTAATCACTGTCAGTGTATATAAACAACACCAATATTATAATAGACAGTGTATATATAGAAAACTATTCTAATCACTGCCAGTGTATATAGACAACACCATGGTCACTATAGACAGTGTGTATAGCTAGAACTATTGTCATCACTGTTATTGAATGAAGACAACACCATGCATGGTCATCAGAGACAGTGTGTATAGGGTGAACTATTGTCATCACTGTCATTGAATGAAGAGAACACGTGGTCATCATAAAAAAGGAATATAGAGAGAACTATTGTCATTATTGTCAGTGTATATAGACAATACCATGGTCATCATAGACAGTGTATATTTAGGGAATTATTGTTATCACTGTCGGTGTATATAGAGAAAACCATGGTTTTCATAGACAGCGTATATAGGGAGAACTATTGTTATCTTTGTTAGTGAATATAGACAAGACCATGATCATAATAGACAGTGTATATAAGGAGAACTATTGTCATCACCGTCCGTGTATATAGACAACAACATGGTCATCACAGACGTTGGATACAGGGAGAACTATTATCATTAATATTAGTGTTTTCAGACAACACCATGGTCATCATACACAGTTTGCATAGAGAGAGCTTTAGTCATCACTGTCAGTGTATATAGACAATACCATGGTCATCATAGACAGAGTATATAAAGAGAATTATTGTCATCAGTGTTAGTGTATATAGACAACACCATGGTCATCTTAGACAATCTATATAGCGAGAAATATCGTCATAACTGTCAGTGTATATACACATTACGATAGTCAGCATAGATAGTTCATATATAGAGAACAATTGTCATCACTGTCAGTGTATATAGACAACACCATGGTTATCATAGACAGTGTATATAGGGAGAACAATTTTCATCGCTGTCAGTGGATACAGACAATAGCATGGTCAACATAGACGGTGTGTAAAGGGAGAACTATTCTCATAACCGTTAGTGTATATAGAAAATACTAATCATCATTATCATTATAGACAATGTGTATATAGAAAACTATTGTCATCGCTGTCAGTGTATATAGACAACATCATGGTCATCTTAGACAGTGTATATATAGAGAACTATTTTCATCGCTGTCTTTCTTTATAGATATCACCATGGTCAAGATAGACAATTTATATTGCGAGAATAATCGTCATCACTGTCAGTGTATATAAACAACACGATAGTCAGCATAGACAGTTCATATATAGAGAACAATTGTCATCACTGTCAGTGTATATAGACAACACTATGGTCATCATACATAGTGGATATAGGGAAAACTATTGTTATCTTTGTCAATGAAAATAGACATTACCATGATCATAATAGACAGTGTATATAAGGAGAACTATTGTCATCACCATCCATTGATATAGACAACAACATGGTCATCACAGACGTTTGATATAGGGTGAACTATTGTCATTAATATTAGTGTATTCAGACAACATTATCGTCATCAAAGACAGTTTGTATAGGAAGAGCTTTAGTCATCACTGTCAGTATATATAGACAATACCATGGTCATCATAGACAGTGTATATATAGAGAACTATTGTCATCAGTGTCAGTGTATATAAACAACACCATGGTCCTCATAGACAATGTATATATAGAGAACTATTCTCATAACCGTCAGTGTATATAGATAACACTATCGTCATCATAGACAGTGTATATATAAAGCTATTGTCATTTCTGTCAGTGTGTATAGAAAATACCATGGTCAACATAGACAGTGTATATAAGGAAAAGTATTGCCCTTACTGTCAGCGTATATAGACAATACAATAGTCATCATAGGCAGTGTATATAGGGGGAAGTATTCTTATCACTGTGAGTGTATATAGACAATACCACGGTCAACATAGAGAGTGTATACTTCATTACCCATTGTCATCACTATCAGTGTATGTAGACAACTCCCTGGTCATTATATACAGTGACTAAAGAGAGAACTATTGTCATCACTGTCAATGTATATAGACAATACCATGGTCATCATAGACAGTGTATCTTTAGGGAATTATTGTTATCACTGTCGGTGTATATAGACAATACCATGGTCATCATACACAGTGGATATAGGGAGAACTATTGTTATCATTGTCAGTGAATATAGACAACATTATGGTCATCACAGACTTTCGATAAAGGGAGAACTATTGTCATTAATATTAGTGTACTCAGACAACACCATGGTCATCATACACAGTGTATCTTTAGGGAATTATTTTTATCACTTTCAGTGTATATAGACAACACCATGGTCAACATAGACAGTGTATATATAGAGAATTATTGTCATCAGTGTCAGTGTATATAGACAACCCCATGGTCATCATAGACAGTGTATATATAGAGAACTATTGTGATTTCTGTCAGTGTATATAGAAACCACCATGGTCAACATAGACTGTGTATATAAGGAAAACTGTTGTCCTCACTGTCAGTGTATAAAGACAATACCATGGTCATCATAGGCAGTGTATATAGGGGGAACTATTCTTATCACTGTCAGCGTGTATAAGCAATACCATGGTCATCATAGACAGTCTATAAAGTAAGAACTATCGTCATCACTGTCAGTGTATATAGACAACACCATCGTTATCATAGACAGTATATATATAGAGAACTAATCTGATCACTGGCAGTGTATATAGACAACACCATGGTCATCATAAACAGTGTATATATTGAGAACTGTTGTCCTCACTGTCAATGTTTATAGACAACACTATGGTCAACATAGCCAGCCTATATAGGGAGCCCTATCGTTATCACTGTCAATGTATATAGAGAACACTATAGTCAGCGTAGAGAGTGTACATATAGAGAACTATTCTCATCACTGTAAGTGTATATAGACAACACCACGGTCATCATAGACAGTTTATATATAGAAAACTATTCTCATCACCGTCAACGTATATAGACAACACCATGGTTATCATGTGTATAGGGAGGACTATTTACAATACTGTATTGAATGAAGAAAACACAGTGGTATGAACTATGATCTTACCGTCAGTGTATATAGACAACACCATGGTCATCATAGACAATGTATATATAGCGAACTGTTCTCGTCATCGTCAGTGTATACAGACAATACCGTGGCATTTATAGACAGTGTATATACAGAGAACTATTGTCATCACCGTCGGTGGGTGTTTATAACAACACCATGATCATAATAAACAGAGTGTATATAGAGAACTATTGTCATCACTGTCATTATATAGAGACAACACCATCGTCATCATAGACAGTGTATATATAAAGAACTGTTCTCGTCATCGTCAGTGTATAAAGACTACACCATGGTCATCATAGACATTGTATATATAAAGAACTATTGTCATCACCGTTAGTGTATATAGACAGCGCCATGGTCATCATAGACTGTGTATGTATAGAGAACTATTGTCATCACCGTCATTGTATATAGACAACACCATGGTCATCATAGACAGTGTGTTTAAGGAGACCTACACTCATCATTGTCATTGAATGAAAACAACACCATGGTCATCATAGACAGTGTGTATAGGGAGAACTCTTTTTATCAATGTCATTGAATGAAGATAACACCATGGTCATCATAGACAATGTGTATAGGGAGGACTATTTTCATCACTGTATTCAGTGAAGAAAACACCATGGTCATCATTATGGTTCTCGTAGTTCTCGTAAAGCTTGTTCCAAATTATACCCAGCGTTTCTACAGATTTCGTGATTATCAGACAACGCCATAGTCAACGCAAACATTGAATATAGACAACATCTTGGTCGTCACAAGAAGCAATCATATAAAACAACACCATGGTCATCAATGACAGCGATTATAGACAACACCATTGTCATAAAAGACAGTATATATAGACCACTCCATGATCATCACAGACTGTGGTGTATATAGACATCTTCATGGTCATCATATACAAGGTAAAGACGTAGAACCATTCTCATCATTGAAAGTGTATATATGTAGAACCATGTACATCACTAACAGTGTAATATTTCCAATATAAGAATGTATATAGGGAGAACTATGATTTCACAGTCAGTGTATATAGACAACACCATGGTAATCATAGACAATTTATATATAGAGAACTCTTCTCGTCACCGTCAGTGTATATAGACAATACCATAGTCATCATAGACAGTATATATAGGTAGAACTATTGTTATTACTTGCAGTGTATACAGACAAAACCATGGTCATCGTGTATATAGAGAGAACAATAGTGATGACTGTCAGTGTATATAGACAACACCATGGTCATCATAGACAGTATATATAGAGAGAACTATTGTCATTATTGTCAGTGTATATAGACAACACCATTGCCATCATAGACAGTGCATTTATAAAAAAAAACTATTCTTATCACCGTCATTCACTGTATATTGAAAACACGATAGTCATCATAGACAGTGTATATTTAGAGAAATATTGTCATCGCTGTCAGTGTATATATACAACACCATGGTCATCATAGAGAGTGTATAGATGGATACCTATTGTCATCACTTTCAGTGTATGTAAACAACACCAAGGTCATCATCGACAGTGTGTATAGGGAGAACTATTGTCATCACTGTAGGCGTATGAAGAGAAGACCATAATCATCATAGACAGTGAATATAGAACTATTGTTATGACTGTCAGTTTATATGGACAATACTATAGTCATTATAGACAGTATATATAAGGAGAAGAATTGTTGTCACTGCCAGGATATATAGACAATACCATGGTCATCATAGACAGCATATAGGGGGAAATATTCTTATGACTGTCTGTGTATATCAACGATACAATAGTCATCATAGACAGTGTATATAGGGAGAACCATTGTCATTACTTTACTGAACACCGACTACACCATGGTTATCTTAAACAGTGTGTATAGGGAGAACAATGGTCATCACTGTCAGTGTATATAGGCAACACCATGTTTATCATAGACAGTGTATATATAGAGAACTATTGTCATTTCTATCAGTGTATATAGAAAACACCATGGTCATCATAGGCAGTGTATATAGGGGGAACTATTCTTATCACTGTCAATGTTTATAGGCAATACCATGGTCATCATACACTGTGTATTTAGGCATAACTATTGTTATCATTGTCAGTGAACATAGACAATACCTATTGGGAGAACTACTGTCATTACTTTTAGTTGACACAAACAACACCATGGTCATTATAGACAGTTAGTATATAGAAAACTATTGTCATCGCTATCTGTGTATATAGACAACACCATGGTCATCATACACAATGATGATATAGAGAATTATTGTCATCAATGTCTTTGTTTATAGACAACACCATAGTCAACATGGACAATCTATATAGTGAGAACTATCGTCATCACTGTCAGTGTATTCATCTATATATACAACACGATAGTCGGCATAGACAGTATATATATAGAGAACTATTGTCATCACTGTCAGTGTATATAGACAACACGATAGTCAGTATAGACAGTGTATATATAGAGAACTATTGTCATCACTGTCAGTGCATATCGACAACACCATCGTCATCATAGACAGTGTATATAAAGAGAACTATTATGATCACTGGCAGGGTATATAGACAACACTATGGTCATCATAGACAGGATGTATAGTTAGAAGTATTATCATCACCGTCAGTGTATATAGACTACACCATGGTCATCATACACACTTTATATATAGAGAACTATTCTCGTCGCAGTGTATACAGACCAAACCATGGTCATCATAGATAGTGTACATATAGAGAACTACTGTTCTCACAGTGAGTTTTTTTTACACAACACCATATTTATCATAGACATTGTATATATAGAGAACTATTCTCATCACAGTCAGTGTATAAAGATAACACTAAGGTGATCATAGACAGTGTATATATAGAGAATTATTGTCATCGCTGTCAGTGTATATAGACAACACCATGGTCATCATAGACAGTGCATATGTATTGAGAACTATTCTAAGTACTGTCAGTGTATATAGAAAACAGCATGGTAATCATAGTCAGTGTATATATAGAGAATTATTGTCATTTCCTTCAGTGTTTATAGACAACACCATGGTCATCATAGACAGTGTATATATAGAGAACTGTTGTCCTGACTGTCAGTGTTTATAGACAACACCATCGTCAACATAGTCAGTTTCGGGAGGCCTATCGTTATCACCGTCTGTGTATATAGAGAACACGATAATCAGCATAGAGAGTGTATATATAGAGAACTATTCTCATCACTGTCAGCGTATATAGACAACAGCATGGTCTCATAGACAGTGTGTATAGGAAGAACTATTGTCATCATTGTCATTGAATGAAGACAACACCATGGTCATCATAAACAGTGTGTATAGGGAGGACTATTGTCATTACTCTATTGAATGAAGAAAACATAATGGCCATCATAGACAGTGTACATAGGGAGAACCATTGTCATTACTTTTACTGTACACAGGCAACACCATGGTAATCATAAAAAGTGTGTATAGGGAGAACAATAGTCATCACTGTCGGTGTATATAGACAACACCATGGTCATCATAGACAATGTATATATAGAGAAATATTCTCATTTCTGTCAGTGTTTATAAAAAACATCATGGTCAACATAGACATTGTATATATTGAAAACTATTGTCCTCACTGTCAGTGTATATAGATAATATCATCGTCATCATAGGCAGTGTATATAAGGGAACTATTTTTATCACTGTCAGTGTGTATAGGCAATGCCATGATCATCATAGACAATGTATATAGCCAGAACTATTGTTATCATTGTCAGTGAATATAGACAATACCTATAGGGCGAACTATTGTCATTACTTTTAGTTCACACAAACAACACCATGGTCATCATTAACAGTGTGTATAGGGAGAACAATAGTCGTCAACACCATGGTCTTCATAGACAGTATATATAAGGAGAATAGTTGTCATTACTGTCTTTATACATAGACAACACCATGGTCATCATTGACAGTGCATTTGTAAAGAATTGTTCTCATCACCGTTAGTCAGGGTATATAGACAACACTATAGTCATCATAGACAGAGTATATATAGAGAACAATTGTCATCACCCTCAGTGTATATAGACAACCCCGTGTCAGTGTGTATAGGGAGAACTATTCTCATCGCCGTCAGTGTATATAGAAATCATCACTGTCATCATAGACAGTTAGTATATAGAAAACTATTGTCATCGCTGTCAGTGTATATAGACAGCACCATGGTCATCATAGACAGTGTATATATAGGGAATTATTGTCATCAGTGTCTTTGTTTATAGACAACACCATGGTCAACTTGGACAATCTATGTTGTGAGAACTATCGTCATCACTGTCAGTGAATATACACAACACGATAGTCAGCATAGACAGTGTATATATAGAGAACTATTGTCATCACTGTCAGTGTATATAGACAACACCATCGTTATCATAGACAGTGTATATATAGAGAACTATTCTGATCACTAGCAGTGTATATAAACAACACCGTGGTCATCATAGACAGTGTGTATAGTTAGAAGTATTGTCATCATTGTACATGGACTACACCATTGTTATCATACACAGTTTATTTAAAGAGCACTATTCTCGTCGCAGTCAGTGTATACAGACCAAGCCATGGTCATCATAGATAGTGTATATATAGAGAAGTATTGTCATCACAGTGAGTTTTTATACACAACACCATAGTAATTATAGGCATGGATATATAGAGAACTATTCTCATCACAGTCAGTGTATATCGATAACACTAAGGTGATCATGGACAGTGTATATATAGAGAATTATTGTCATCGCTGTCAGTGTATATAGACAACATCATGGTCATCATAGAGAGTGCATATGTATTCAGAACTATTTTCAGCACTATCAGTGTATGTAGACAACGCCATGGTAATCATAGACAGTGTATATATAGAGAACTGTTGTCCTTACTGTCCAAATTATACCCAGCATTTCTACAGATATCGTGATTATTAGACAACGCCATAGTCATCACAAACAATGAATATAGACAACATCACGGTCGTCACAAACAGTGTTCATACAAAACATTACAATGGTCATCAATGACAGCGAATATCGACAACGCCATGGTCATAATAGACAGTATATATGTAGAGAATTATTGTCATTATTGTCAGTGTATATAGACAACAGCATTGTCATCATAGACAGTGCATTTATAAAAAAAACTATTCTCATAACCGTCATTCACTGTATATTGACAACACCATAGTCATCATAGACAGTGTATTTTTAGAGAACTATTGTCATCACTGTCAGTGTATATATACAACACCATGGTCATCATAGACAGTGTATATGCAGAGAACTATTTTCATCACCGTCAGTGTATATAGACAACACCCTGGTCATCATAGACAGCGTGTATATTTCGAACTTTTGTCATCACTGTCAGTGTATATAGTAAACACCATGGTCATCATGGAGAGTGTATACATGGATACATATTGTCATCACTATCAGTGTATGTAGACAACACCAAGGTCACCATCGACAGTGTGTATTGGGAAAACTATTGTCATCACTGTAGGTGTATGTAGAGAAGACATGATCATGATAGACAGTGAACATAGATCTATTGTTATCACTGTCAGTGTATATAGAAAATACCATAGTCATCATAGACCGTGTTTATAGGGAGAAGAATTGTTGTCACTGCCAGTGTATATAGACAATACCATGGTCATCATAGACAGTGTATATAGGAGGAAATATTCTTAAGACTGTCTATGTATATAGACGATACAATGGTCATCATAGACAGTGTACATAGGGAGAACCATTTTCATTACTTTTACTGTACACAGACAATCCCTTGGTAATCATAAACAGTGTGTATAGGGAGAACAATAGTCATCACTGTCAGTGTATATAGACAACACCTTCAACATAGACAGTGTAGATAATGAGAATAATTGTCATTACTGTCAGTGTATACAGACAACATCATCGCTATCATAGACAGTGCATTTATAAAGAACTGTGGTCTCACCGTCAGTGTATATAGACAACACCATGGTCATCATTGACAGTGTCTATATAGAGAACTATTCCCATCACCGTCATTCTATATAGACAACACTATGTTCATCATAGACAGTATGCATACTTAGAACTATTGTCATCACTGTAAGTGTATATAGACAACATCATGGTCGTCATAGACAGTACATAAAGAGAACTACACTCGGCGCTGTCAATTTATATAGACCACACCATAGTCATCATAGACAGTGTATATATAGAGAACTATTCTCATCACCGTCAGTGTATATAGACAACACCATGGTCAACATAGACATTTTATATAGGGAGATACTATCGTCATCACTGTCAGTGTATATAGACAACACGATAATCAGTATAGACAGTGTATATATAGAGGACTATTGTCATCACTGTCAGTGTATATAGACTACACCATGGTCATCATAGACAGTGTGTATAGGGAGAACTATTATCATCACTGTCATTGAATGAAAACAACACTATGGTAATCATAGACAGTATGTTGAAGGAGAACTATTGTCATCACTCTCATTGAATGAAGACAACTCCATGACCATCACAGACAGTGGTGTATATAGACAACATAATGGTCATCACATACATGTGCAATGTAACGAGGCAGAACCATTCTCATCATTGAACGTGTATATATGTAGAACCATGTACATAACTAACAGTGTAATAGGTACATGTATAAACATATGTATACGGTTGGTTAGTTGATTCGTGTTTTACGCGCTGTCAAGAATTTTTCAGTTATATCGCGACATGGAAGCAGGAGGTAAGCAACCTCTTAAACATAGTGGCCCAACCCGGAAATCGAACCCGGATCGTCGGCGCCGCAAGCCAAGCGCTTAAACACTACACCTAGCCTGCCCCTAGATAACTAACAGTGTAATAGGTACATGTATAAGCATGTATATAGGGAGAATTATGGTCTCACCGTCAGTGTATATACACAACACCATCGTCAACATAGACAGTGAATATAGGGAGAACTATTGTCATCACTATCAATGTATGTAGACAACACCATGGTCATCATACGCAATGAATATAATGAGAACTATTGTCATCATTGTCAGTGTATATAGACAATACCATGGTCATCATAGACAGTATATATAGGCAGAACTATTGTCATTACTTGTAGTGTATACAAACAAAAGTATGGTCATCATAGACAGTATATATATGGAGAAAAATAGTCATCACTGTCATTGTATATAGACAACACCATAATCATCAGAGACAGTGTATATATAGAGAACTATTGTTACTACCGTCAGTGTATATAGACAACACCATTGTCATCATAGACAGTACAATTATAAAGAACTATTCTCTTCCCCTCAGTGTATATAGAGAACACCATGGTCATCAGAGACAGTGTGTATAGGGAGAACTAATGTCATCGTTGTCATTGAATTAAGACAACACCATGGTTATCATAGACAGTGTCTACATAGAGAATTATTCCCTTCACCGTTAAAGTATATAGACAACACCATGTTTATCATAGACAGTGTGTATAGGGAGAACTATTGTCATCACTGTCATTGAATGAAGACAACACTATGTTCATCATAAAGAGTGTGTATAGGGAGAACTATTGTCATCACTGTCATTGAATGAATACAACACCATGGTCATCATAGCCAATGTGTATAGGGAGGACTATTGTCATCACTGTATTGAATGAAGAAAACACCATGGTCATCATAGACATTGTTTATAGGGAGGGCTATTGTCATCACTGTGTTGAATGAAGAAAACATCATGGTCATCATTATAATCCTCGTAGTTCTCGTAAAGCTTGTTCCAAATTATACTCAGCGTTTCTACAGATATCATGATTATTAGACAACGCCATAGTCATCACATACATTGACTATAGACAACATCACGCTCGTCACAAACTGTGTTCATACAAAATAACACCATGGTCATCAATGACAGCGAATATAGACTACACCATGGTCATAACAGACAGTGTATATAGACAACTCCATGATCATCACAGACAGTGGTGTATATAGACAACTTCATGGTCATCGCTTACAAGGTAAAGACGCAGTACCATTCTCATCAATGAAAGTGTATACATGTAGATTCATGTACATCACTAACAGTGTAATATGTATATGTATAAACATGCATATTTGGAGAACTATGGTCACACCGTCTGTGTATATAAACAACACCATGGTCATCATAGACAGTGTATATGTAGAGAACTATTGCCATCACTCTCTGTGGATATAAACAACAGCATGGTCATCATAGAGAGTATATACATGGATACCTATTGCCATCATTATCAGTGTATGTAGACAACACCATGGTCATCATCGACAGTTTGTATAGAGAGAACTATTGTCATCACTACAGGTGTATATAGGGAACACCATGGTCATCATAGACAGTGAATATAGAACTATTGTCATCACTGTCAGTGTATATAGACAATACCATGGTCATCATGGACCGGGTATATAGGGAGAAGACTTTTTATCACTGTCAGTGTATATAGACAATACCATGGTCATCGTAGACAGTGTATGTAGGAAGAACTATTCTTATGTCTGTCTGTGTACTTAGACATTACAATGGTCATCATAGACAGTGTATATAGGGAGAACCATTTTCATTAATTTTAGTGTACACAGAAAACACAATGGTAATCATAGAGAGTGTGTATAGGGAGAACAATAGTCATCACTGTCAGTGTATATAGACATCACCATGGACATAGTGTAGATAATGAAAATAATTATCATTACTGTCAGTATATACAGACAACATCATGGCCATCATAGACAGTGCATTTATAAAGAACTATTGTCACCATACTTAAGGTATATAGACAACACCATGGCCATCATAGACAGTACATTTATAAAGTACTATTGTCACCATAGTTAAGGTATATAGACAACACCATGGTCATCATACACAGTGTATATATAGAGAACTATTCTCATCAGCGTCAGTGTATATAGACAACTCCATGGTCATCATAGAAAGTGTGTATAGTTAGAACTATTGTCATCACTGTAGGTGTATATAGACAACATCATGGTTGTCATAGACAGTGTATATAAAGAGAACTACACTCGGCGCTGTCAATGTATATAGACTACACCATAGTCACCATAGACAGTGTATATATAGAGAACTATTCTCACCACCCTCAGTGTATATAGACAACACCATGGTCATAATAGACAGTCTATATTGGGAGATACTTTCGTCATCACTGTCAGTGTATATAAACAACACGATAGTCAGCATACACAATGTATATATAGAGAAGTATTGTCTTCACTGTCAGTGTATATAAACTACACCATGGTCATCATAGACAGTGTGTATAGGGAGAACTATTTTCATCACTGTCATTGAATGAATACAACACTATGGTCATCATAGACAGTGTGTTAAGGGAGAACTATTTTCATCACTGTCATTGAATGAATACAACACTATGGTCATCATAGACAGTGTGTATAGGGAGAGCTATTGTCATCACTGTATTGCATGAAGACAACACCAAGGTCATCATTATGATCCTCGTAGTTCTCGTAAAGCTTGTTCCAAATTATACCCATCGTTTCTACAGAAATCGTGATTATTAGACAACGCCATAGTCATCACAAACATCGAATATACACAACATTACGCTCGTCACAAACAGTAATCATAAGCAGTGTAAATAGGAAGAACTATTGTCGTCAATTACAGTATATCTATACAATACCTTGGTCATCATAGACAGTGTATATATTGAGAACTATTCTCACAACTGTCAGTAAATGTAGACAGTACGATTGTCATTATTGTCATCACTCTCAGTGTATGTAGACAACACCATGTTCATCAAAGACAATGTATATATGGGGAATAATTGTGATCACTGTCAGTGTATATAAACAAAACCATGGTCATCATACACAGTGTATATAGGTCGAACTTTAGTTAGCACTGTCAGAGTATTTAGAATACAGGATTTTCATCATAGACAGTGTATATAGGGAGAAGTATTGTCATTACTGACAGTATATACGGACAACGAAGTGGTAATAACAGACAGTTTACATACACAACAGCATGGTAATCATAGACACTGTATATAGGGAGAGCTATTGTCAACACTATCAGTGTATGCGGAAAGTACCATGGTCATCATAGGCAATGTATATATGGAGAACTATTATCATCATCGTAAGTATATGTAGACATTACCATGGTCATGATAGACAGTGTATATATAGAGAACTATTGTCATCACTGTCACTCTATGCGGATAATTATCATACACAATGTGTAAATGGAGAACTGTTGTCATCAACGTCAGTGTAGATAGACAACACCTTTGTCATCATAGACAGTGTATATAGGGAGAACAATTGTCATCACCGTCAGTGCATGTTGGCAACACCATCGTTATCATAAACAGTGTACAAAGGAGGATCTATTGTCATCATTGTCAGTAAAGTAGACAACACCCTAGTCATCATAGAAATTGTATATAAGGAGAACTATTGTCAGCACTGTCAGTGTATGTACTGAACACCATGGTCATCATAGACAGTGTATATATAGGGAGAACTACAGTCATCACTGTCGGTGTATATTATAGAAAACACCATTGTCATCATAGGCAGTGTACATAGGGAGAAGTATTGTCATCACTGTAAGTGCATGTAGACCACATCATGTTCATCATAGACAGTGAATTTAGGAAGAAGTATTGTCATCACTGTCAGTATATGTAGACAATACCTTAGTCATCATAGACAGTGTATATAAGGAGAACTATTAGCATTACCGTCAGTGCATGTAGACAACACCATGGTCATCATGGACAGTGTATATACTATTTTCATAACCGTCAATGTACATAGATTGTTACCATAGATACTGTATATAAGGCGAACTACTGTCAACGTATGCTTGCAGCACCATGTTCATCATAGACAGTGCTTACAGGGAGTACTATCGTCATCACTGTTAGTGTACGTGGACAACAACATTGTCATCACTGTGAGAGTATATATGGAGAACAATTTTTATCACTGACAGTGTATGTAGACAACTCCATCGTTATCATAGACAATGTATATAGGGAAAACTATTGTCATCACTGTCAAAGTATATGTGGACAACGAATGGTAATAATAGACATAGACAACACCGTGGTCATTATAGACAGTTTATATAGGCAAAACTATTCTCATCACTGTAAGTATATGTAGAGAATTCCATGGTCATTATAGACAGTTTGTATAGGGAGTACTTTTGTCATCATCGTCAACACCATTGTCATCAAGTATAGTGTATATATATGGAGAACTATTTTCATCATAGACACTGTATATAGAGAAAATTTTTGTCAGTAATATCAGTGGGTGTAGAAAACACTATGGTCATCAAAGACAGTGTATATAGGAAGAACTATTTTCATCATCGTAAGTGTATATAGACAACACCATAGTCTTCACGGACAGTGTATATAGGGAGAACTATTGTCATCACTGCCAGTATCTATACATAACACCATGGTGATCATGCATATAGTGAGAACTATTTTCATCGTCGTAGATGTATATAGAGAACACCATGGTCATCATAGACAGTGTATATAGGGGAAACTATTCTCATCACCGTAAGTGTATATAGACAACACCATGGTCATCATGGACAGTGTATATAGGGAAAACTATTGTCATCACCGTAAGTGTATATAGACAACACCATGGTCATCATGGGCAGTGTATATAGGGAGAGCTATTGTCAGCATAGTCAGTGTATGTAGACAACACCATGGTCATCATATACAGTGTATACAGGGAGATTTATTGACATCACAGTCAATGTATGTAGGGAAAACTATGGCCATTATAACCAGATAGACAGTGTATAAAGAGAAAACTATTGTCAAGACTGTTAGTAAATAAAGAAAACACCATAGAATTTTAGAAACGTTTATATATAGAGGAATATTGTCATCACTATCGGTATATATAGACATAACTCTGGTCATCACACACAGTTGGTATAGGGAGAAGTGTTGTTGCCACCGTCAGTGCATATAAGCAACACTATGATCTTCGTAGACAGTGTATATATGGAGAACTATTGTCGTCACCGTCATCACCGTCCTTGTATATAGACAACACCATGGACAACATAGAAAGTGAATATAGGGAAAACTATTGTCATCACCATCGTCAACATTGATAGTGTATATAAGGAGAACAATCGTCATCACTGTGAGTGCATACAGACAACAAGATGGTCATCACAGACAATATATAAGGGAAGAGCTATTTTCATCACTGTCAGTGTATATAGAAAACACCAGAGTCAAAATGGATAGTGTATATAGGGAGAACCATTGTCATCACTGAGTATATATGGACAACACCATTGTCATCATAAAATGTGTATATATAGGGAACTAATGTCATCACTGTCAGTGTATCTATACGGCAATCTGGTCATAGACAGTGTGCATTGGGAGAACTATTGCCATCACTCTCAGATTCTTAAAAAAACCACTATGGTCATCATAGACAGTGTGTATAGGGAAAACAATTTTCATCACTGACAGTGTGTGCGGACAACACTATGGTCATTATAGACTGTGTATATAGGGAGAACTATTGTCATCGCTGTCAGTGAATGTAGACAACACTATAGGCATTATAGACAGTGTATGTAGGGAGAACTATTCTTATCAATTATACTATATATAGAGAAACAAATGGACTTCATTGACAGTGTATATAAGGATAACTCTTCTTATCAGTATGTGTGTATATAGACCATGGTCTTTATAGACAATGTATATAGGTAGAGCTACTGTATATCACTGTAAGTGTATATACAGAACCCCATCGTCATCATAGACAGTATGTATAGAGAGATATATTGTGATCACTGTCATTGAATGAAGACAACACCATGGTGTATGTAGACACCACTAACATCATCATAGTGTATATAGGGAGAACTATTTTCATAGCAGTCAGTATATGTAGGCAAGACCATTGTCATCATAGATAATGTATATATGGAGAACTATGGTCATCACTAACAGTGTATATAAACAACACCATGGTCGTCTTAGACAGTGCATATTGGGAGAACTATTGTCATCACTGTCAGTATGTGTAGACAACAACATGGTCATGATCCAGAGTGTATAGGGAGAACTATTGTCATCACTGCCAGTGTATATAGACACCATGGTCATCATACACATTGTTTATAGGGAGAAATGTTGTCATCACCGTCGGTATATATAGACAACATCAGAGTCATCTTAGACACTGTTATTAGGGAGAACTATTGTCATCCCTTTCACTGTATTTAGTGAATACTATCGTCATAATAGACAATGTATGTAGGGAGAACTATTTTCATCAATGTCAGTATATACAGACAGCGCCATTGTACTCATAATCAGTGTATAGAGCTAGACATATTGTCATTACTTTGAGTGCATATAGACAACACCATGGTCATCATAGAACCATCGTCATGAAAGAAAGTGTATATAGGGAAAACTTTTGTCTTCACTGTCAGTGTATGTAGACAACGCTATCGTCATCATAGTGTATATAGGGAGAACTATTTTCATAGCTGTCAGTATATGTCGGCAACACAATTTTTCTCATAGACATTGTATATATGGAGAATTATTGTCATGATTTACACATTATATAGACAACACAATGTTTATCATAGACAGTGCATATCGGGATACCAATTGTCAGCATTATCAATGTATGTGGACAACACCATGGTCATCATATACAGTGTATATAGGTAAAATTATGTCAGCACTGTCAGTGTATATAGAAAACACCATGGTCAAGATAGACACTGTATACAGGGAGAACTACTGTTATCACTGTCAGTGTATGTAGACAGCACCAGGGTCATCACAGATAGTGTATTTAGGGAGTACCCTTTTCAGCACTGTTAACGTATACAGACAAGATGATCGACGGTGTATATAGGGGGAAATATTGTTATCACTGCCATTGTATATAGACAATACCATGGTCATCATACCGAGTGTGTACAGACAATACTATAGCTATCAAACACAGTGTATATACACTGTCTATGATGAAAATAGTGTTGTCTACATACACTGAGAGGGATGACATATGGAGAACTATTCTCATCACCGTCAGAGAGCACCATGGTTAAATAGACAGTGTATATAGGGAAAACTATTGTCATCACTGTCAGTATATGTAGATAACGAGATGATCATGGCAGGCAGTGTATATATTCAACCATAGCCATTACTGTCAGTGTATATAGAAAACAACATCGTCAACATACACAGTTTATGAATTGAGAACTATTGTGATCACTATCAGTGTATTTAGACAACAACATGGTCATCATAGACAGTGTACTTAGGGAGAACCATTGTCATCACCGTCTATATATGTAGAAAGCTACATGGAAATAACACACAGTTGACATGGACAACTTCATGGTGATCATAAACAGTGCATATAGGGAGAACTATTGTCATCACTGTCAGTGTATGTAGATAAGACCATTGTCATAGCAGACAGTGTAAATATGGAGAACTATTGTCATCAATGTCATTGTATTTAGACAACACTATGGTCATCATAGACAATGTATATAGGAAAAAAGGGAGTTCTCCCTAAGTACGCTGTCTATGATGACCATTTTGTTGTCTAAATGGTCATCACATCACTGACAGTGTATGTAGACAACACCAGGGTCATCATTGACAGTGTAGTTATGAAGAACTATAGTCATCACCGTCAGTATATATAGACAACACCATGGTCATCATAGAAAGTGTATATTGGCAGAAGTATGTCATCACTGTTTAGTATATGTTGACAACACTATGGCCATCGTAGACAGTGAATATGGCGGTTATTATCGATACTGTTTATAGGGAGAACTATTCTCAACACTATCAGTGTTTTCGAAAAACACCATGGTCATCATGGTCAGTGTATATAGGGAGAACTATTGTCATCACCGTCAGTATATGGAGACAACACCATGGTCCTCATAGACAGTGTATATATGGCGAACTCTTGTCATCAACGTCAGTGCATGTTGACAACACTATGGTCATCATAGACAATGCATATATATGGAGAATTATTGTCATAACTGTCGGTGTATTTAGACCACACCATGGTCATCCTCGACAATGTATATAGGAAGAACTATTGTCCTCACTGTCTGTGTATACAGAATACAGCATGGAAAGCTTAGAAGGTTTATGTAGGGAGGACTACAGTGCTAATGAATGTAGGCAACACCATGGTCATCATAGACCGTGAATTTAGGGAGAACACTATTGTCATGATTGTCAGTGTATGTAGACAACACCATGGTTCTGATAGACAGTGGATATCGGGAGAACTATTGTCATCACTGTCAGTATACGTAAAAATCGACATGGTCATAACAGTGTAAAGATACAACACCATGACCATCATCGATAGTGTATATAGGGAGAACTATTGTCATCACTGTCATTGTATGTAAACAAGACCATGGTCATCATAGACAGTGTATACAGGGAGGGTACGAATCAATGCTTTATTGCTTAAGTAGAAAATCCTAAAAGATTCTTCTCCGTATACAATAAATCAAGACATTAACACAAAAATTTATTAAAATGATAAGAATAGAGATAAACAGTAAAACTGATGTATGCTCCCCGAACGGCAGTTATAATACAGGGACTTGATGACTCAGTTTATATACAAAATATCAGTAAAACTGATGGATGATCAAAGAAGCACAGCAATAACGAAGGAAATGAATGACTCAGTATATAGAAAATCACTGTATTAATTGATGATGATTTCAAATCTCAATGTATCATATAGATATCCAACTTAGTGAACTGTAGAACAACAAGTGATCACTGTATCTTAAACTAATATGAGTAAGCTTGAGCTTGATTAGTTATGAAATAAAACTTGTTATCGTGAACATGAACTGTCAGAAATGACGTTGAGTGACCTTTGTCCAAAACCCCTTAACCTAAGTAACATTTTGGTGAAGTATGATCAAACTATGATGTAAGGTGTAAAAGATATAAGTACTTCATGGTATTTTAAGTCATAGTTAATAAGTGACATTGACCTTTCAGAAATGACCTTGAGTTAACTTTGTCCAAAAGCCCTTAACCTAAATAACATTTTGGTGTAATATGATCGAATTATTATGAAAGGTGTAGGAGATATAAGTACTTCATGGTATTTTAAGACATACTTAATAACGGAGACCTTTGTCTTTCAGAAATGACCTTTGTCTAAAAGCCCTTAACCTAAATAATATTTTGGTGAAGTATGATCAAATTCTGATGAAATGTGTAGGAGATATACGTACTTCATTGTATTTTAAGTCATAGTTAATAAGTGACCTTGACCTTTCAAATTCTGATGAAAGGTATAGGAGATATGAGCTCGGACAGACACACAGACACGACAGCGACTATATGCTTCCCCGAAAGATTTACGGAAGCATAAAATTTTGATAGACACTCTTTTTTTGACAGAAACAGTGTTTGAAGTTTCATTATCATGATTCATTAACTAAAGGGGGTGATAAAGCTTGAATACAGAATTTAATGGATAAAAAAATATTAAACTATGAAGGTGGTATTTTTCTGGTTTTTTTTTTTTTTTTTTTTTTTTTTGTCCTTATATTCAAATATAAATACCTGACAACTAGTTCATATGAAACCGCCAAGAAGAAAAAATGATTCCTCTCTTTCAATCAATAGCTTTATCCATTGTTGTCCCAAAGACCTTATAGCCAACATTTCTGTCAGTAAATATCTCAGCATCAAAATCTCCTCTAGTATGGTGTTTAACCCATAAAGTAAAATAGTGAATAAAACTCGCATCTTCATAATTTGTAATCAATGTTAAATACGAAATCTAAGAATACTGCCGAAGTCCTATATATGTCTACGAATTGATCTAGAGTACTTCATTCCTACTAAGTTTTATCAATCCTTTAGTGGTTTTTCAGAATGAATTATTAATTATAAGTTTACAGGCACTAGTAGACTCAAAACAAATCATTAGCTCAATGTCAACAATAAGGATGACATTTTAATGAAAATAGAATATTACAACTAAATGTCATTAAATCAAATGTCAAATGCCACTGAATCAAGGGTTCCAAATTTTAGCAACAGTCATAATGAATCCTAAAATAAACAAGATATGGTTGTGAAACACTATGCCCCAAGTGGCAACCTGAATTTAGCATAAAGGTCATGGCCAAGTCTCGAGGTCACCGACCTTGGTGTAATCTTAAAGGGCTTTATCAGTGGAGTATGTATGCCAAATTTGAAATCTGTACCTCTCACAGATAAAAAGTTATGGTGAAGATTAAAGTTGACAACAGACAAACAAACAGATAAACAGGCCAAAAATATATGCCACCAATCTATGGATCCTGGGGCATAAAAATTTGAGTCACTTATCTTTCTATACAATAATGAAAAGCCTTGTCATATAGGAGAAATCAATAAAGTGTATTGTCCGTTCTTGAGAAAAACTCTCCCATTTCTTCATGACTGACTAAATCTCATCATGATCAATTGACCATACAAATAAGAACAGCTTGAATTAACAATCCTTGCCCAACGTTTATACGAATTTTTTCATTTCCGCAGACTTCTTAATTAAGCAACCGACTCACATTTTTAAACTGGTCTATTGATCTATAACAGAGAATATCTGAATGCTCTACCTCTTACATTTAAAAATAAGTAACTATGTTAAAACTTTTTAAAAAGCAGGTCAGATTCTAAAATCCAGTTCAAAACTTCAAAGTACAAAATGAATGACCATGACATTTTTAACCAATGTGTGAAATACATTACCCCTTGAAGTTTAAAAGATACAGGCCATGTTAACCTTGATGGTTTGTAGGTCTACCATGGACAAATGGATCGATTGATTATTTCACATATATGCTGACAGCATTGCATTGCATACAAATTTAGACCTTTGCAACGGACCCATCAAAAGCAGTGAGGGATCTTTTAGCTGCCATGCCTATCGCGATACGGGACCTTGGTTTTTACTGATCCATCTCAAAGACAGAAAACTGGTGCGCCCAGGGAGTGAGTCGAACCCAGGACCTCTCGATCACAAGCTGGCACCCTATCCAGTTAGGCCACACCGGCTTGAGGCGAATGGAAGTCCAAGTTAAAATTACATGTGCAATTGGTACTAAATGAAAGCTCTGATCCTGAAAAATCTATATTGAATTATGAAAGCTCATCTCTCATAGTTTAAAAGGTACAGCCAAGGTTAGAGTTTTTGAAGAGAATGTCAAAATGCAAGGCTAAGATCACCAAGTCAAAGGCCATGGGATCAAAAAATTTCTGACTCTGAAAAATTAATATGTAATATAGAAAAAGCCATATTCCTTATGGTTCAAATGGAATAGTCCAGGTTTTGATTTTTGGAAGGTAATGTGCACTAGGTCAAAAGCCGATGATACAATGAAAGCATGATCCTGTGGAATCTGTTTGTGAAATGTGAAAGCTTTTCAAGGTTCAAAGATAAAACCCTGGTTTGAGTTTTGTTTTGGTGATGGGAGTTGGACATATGCTTTCCTGGACTTTAATGGTAAGCAAAATAAGAATGAACACGTATGCTGAAAGTCTGTATAATTTAATGCATACAACATAAATGAGAAACTGCACAGGAAAAATATCCTCAAAGAAAATTTGATTGCAAAAAGTTTAATTTATCTAATTGACAAACAAATTCTTCTGGGGGCTACCTGAAAATAAATAATTTAAAGAAAACATGTACATGATTATACATTCCACCATACTTGACAAAGAAAATAAAACTTTTCGGTAATAATAGTTAATAATAAATTCCATCTACAAAGATTTTCAATTTCTTTTTCCATTTGAAATGATTTATATTTCAATTATACACTGATATCACACTGACTTAACATAGTTAATGGGCATTAAGGTAGCAAGAGTATGTCATCACAATTATTTTCATTTCCTAATCAAATCAAGTTTACAATACTACAAAATTAATAAACATTCAACAGATAAATATTGGAATAGAGTACAATTCTTAAAATACTTCCAATTCATTTGATGACTGCGGTTTTTATTCTCCAAAAACGGCCCCATTGTGATGAACAACTCCAACTCTAGATCTGTATTTGTAATTTAAAAATTACTATATTAGAATGAAACAATATACATACATTAACTTACCAGAGGGATACACAGTATAAATCAATGTTTTATGAGAAGAACACTGTATAAATTTTCATTTATTTATCTAGACTTCTCAATTATTTGCTAAAGCTTTTTTGGGTTTTTTTTTAATTATTTTGAGTGAACTGGTTCTGTTATCTAAAGTTAACAGTTTTATAATTTTTATAACTGTTACATTTTAAAAAGCTGACACTGCCAAAATATGACTTCAAGTTTCAGAATGTCATTTTAGTATATAAAATGAATTAATCAATCTAATCTAGTTAATGTGTAGAATGGATAATATATTGGTATATATGAGTATTTCTAAAATGCTTTATGTATGGGTAACTACAAGAGTATTTGAAAGCGGCAACAAGGCAGGCTATACAATCAGGTTTGTTAACACCCCTGATTAAAGAAAAATTATGGAGCAAGATTCAACACCACTGCTGAAGAATGGCATGGAAGAACTAACAGACAGCTTAAACAACAGTGGGAAGACACCGCTTGAAACTACTGTTTTGAACATATAAACCATTCTTAATTTGCTCTGGAATGAAAGGAGTTTTCACATAAGGAGTGAGCATTTCAGCATCTTGCTCTTGTGATGCCGACATCTGATCACCGTCTGTCATTTTACAAACACATTCAACGAGAAATTCAGGAATACAAGGAGATTCTTACAGGATTCATCCCACGAAGCTTTCAAGTCTAAACTTAACACCTTAATACTCTCATATACTCAAACCAGCTTGTATAGCCAAGATGAAAATATTATGCAGGGAATAAGAAAAGTAAAACAAAAATATCCTGCCTGAAAATTCAGATTAAGGGGATAGAGAACTCGAAAAATAATTCATCAAATCTTTTTCAACTTCTATGTAGTTGAAATAAACTTTCATTCTGATAGCTGACATTGCCACAATATTACGTTTAATTTAAGAATGTCATTTTAGTATATACATATTTACTGCCTTTTACAAATTTCATAAATCTAATCAATTTAACGCGTAGAATGGATTATATATTAGTATATATAAGTATTTTTAAAATGCTTTATGTATGGGTAATTACAATAGTCATTTGAAAGCAGCAACAAGACAGGCGATGCAATCAGGTTTGTTAACACCCCTGATTAAAGAAGAATTATGGAGCAAGATTCAATACCACTGCTAAGGAATGGCATGCATGCAAAAACTAACAGACAGCTTAAAAAACAATGTGAAGACACTGCTTGAAACTACTGTTCTTAAAGTATAAACCATTTTGCTCTGAAATAAAAGGAGTTTTCACATAAAGGAGTAAACATTTCAGCATCTTGCTTTTGTGATGCCGACACCTGATCTCCAACTGTCATTTTACAAACACATTCAACGAGAAATTCAGAAGAAACTTCAAACAAAAATAACCTGCCTGAATATTCAGGTTAAAGGGATAGAGAAATCATAAATATAATCCATCAAATCTTTTTTTCATTTTCAATGTAGATGACATAAACACTTTTACTTTGATAAATGACATTGGCAAAATATTAAGTCCAATTTAAGAATGTCGTATTAGTAAGTACATAATTATTTACTGCTTTTTTTTTAAATTTATGAATTTATACAACGACTGACTGATTAATTGCTTTAAGTCACTTGAAGATTATTTCACACATATGGTGACGCCATCTGTCTGATGCATTGCATAGTAATTTAATACACTTTTGCAAAAGACCCTACTGTAGCAGTGAGGAATTTTTACATGACATGCCTACTATGACCTTTTGGTCATGAGCTGAGGACCTCATACACTGAGCCAAATTGGCTTTGAATTTATACAATGAAACAATAATTCATCTTATCTAATTAATGTGTAAAATGGATTATATATTAGTATATATATGAGTATTATTTTATGTTTCTAAATGGACAGATGACAACAACAATCCTTTGAAGAATGCAAGTAGTCATGCAAAGGAGTCCGTTTTTTTAACATCCCTGATAAAATAAGAATTGTTGATGAAAATTTCACATCGCTGTTTAAGAATGGCATGGAAGAACTAACAGACAGCTTAGACAATGGGTAGTCACCAATTGTAACTTCTGCCTTTAAAGTGTAAGACTTTAAGACAAACAAAACCACTCTTCTTTGATGTCTAAAGGTTTAGATGATATACACAGATGCTCTTTACAACATACATATATATTTTCATGATGGTTAATTTAAGAACAAAATTTAACAAGAGTTATCAGAAGACAACATAACCTGCTGGGGCAGGTCATAGTAATCTCAAGGTCATTAAAACCTCCTGTGTTGCTTTTTCAGACTGCTTATGGAATTTTTTACAATTTCATGACAAATGAGATTTTCCCATTTGGCATTAGATATATAGCCTTAATTATTGCTGACAATCTTTTAAGTTTGTTTTTCTTTGGAATTCCTGTTTTGATAATTACATTCTTATTAACATGTACAGTATCAAAATGACCATGTAATCTTAGGCAAATCCTTTTCACAGAATTATCATATTACACTTAGAAGACAGAATCTAAATACACTAAATGTACAAAGTATTTATACAAACATTCAACTTGATCTATGTAAAAATACTTAAAATGACCAGAACTGGCCAAATTTGGAAATATGGAAAAACCTTACTAGTCATACATGATTTATTTTGGATATCACAACTTTACTATACACTAATGTGTACACTATCTTTTCAATTTCCTTTCATCTCTGTTCTGTGATTCTAAGATCTCAATGACATCTAGTTTATGTGCTTGACCTTCATCACAATCAAAATCTTCTTCATCATTTCCTTTGTTGGAACAGGAATTCGAATCATATCTTGGAACCTGTAAAATTTCAATCATATTTCATGGATAAATAATATTCATTAACAAGTTAAGAAAGAGAAATTTGATGGTAAAAAAATGTCAACAAAACCAAAGAACAAAACACTAGGTTTAAGACTGTCAACTATTACTTGAGCTAAAAATGATTTTTGTAACAAAAGGCAAAAGTGGGCCTATATCGCTTACCTGGGACATTGCACATAAAAAATACCTAACTCCATCCTTTTTGCATTCTTAAAAAATTCATGAAAAATCCAAAAATTAAAGTTTTGTCAAAATTATCTTTTCAATGCATCTAAAGTCAATCATAGGTAAGTACTGATGCAGTTTTGCATAAATATGACAAAGTCTGAAAAGATGTCAGCGGATTTGGATAAAATCAACATATATGATAGAGGACTTATAGTACTTCATACATACCAAGTTTCATTAAAAGCCTTCAAACCGTTCTAAAGAAGAAGTCGAAAATGTTAAAAGAGCAAACAACACACAATGAGTAATCAGAAAAACTCACCTGAGCTTGAAGCTCCAGTGAGCTAAAAAGTGAATGATGCTGTATCAGTGCATTTTACTCTTAATAAGTAATTTTCATTGATCCTATTATTTTTCCCTCAATAACACATACCACCAATGTTTTTAAAGTGAATCCTAAACACATTTTTGTTTAACAAATGATGCAAAAAAATCTGAAATACAATCAATTAAACAAAATACAAACTTTTAAGACCAACAATACAAAATGAAATAAAGAAAAGACTGATACTATTCATATTATTTTTTAAATTAAACCAAGTTTATGATTCAGTTTGAATTCAAATTAAACTGATATTTTATGCACTATTACATTTTTTTCCTTGTTATCATGTTAAGTTATTTCTTTTAAAAGAATTAATATAAGAAATATGTTTTTCTGAATTTTCAAACAGTAATTTAATTATGTTTCCAAGCAAAACATGTATACGATTTAGAGATAGGAAAAATTCTTGTTTTATGTGAAATGATTTACTTATGAAAACTTACTTTGATGCCAGTACACTGGTTTTCAGTATTTTTTCTCCTTAAAACTGCAAATGAAACATAACTAAAAAATGTTACATTTGATGAATATGATTAAAATTAAATTATATGCAATAAAGGTTTGTTTGAGAATAAAAAAACAACAAGAACAAAGCCTAGGGTGGCTTAATACGCCCATCGCTTACTTTGGATGGGATCAATTCGAAAGTAAGGTTTTATTACCTCCAAACTTTGGTCTCTTTGGTAATATTCTTATGAAATATTGAAATTCAAAAATAGGATAATTATTGAATTCTATTAAAGCAATAAAATATAACCCCACATTATTATATATTACTATTATCATTATATTATATCATATAACTTCCATTATCTAGGGGCAGGCTTGGTGTAGTGGTTAAGTGTTTGGCTTACGGCATCGACGATCCAGGTTCGATTCCCAGATTGTGCCACTATGTTTAAAAGGTTGGTTACCTCCTGCTTCCATGTCGCGACATAACCGAAAAATTGTTGAAAGTGACGTAAAACACCATTATCTTATCTAAGCATTCTGTATGAGTTTCATGAAAAACAGCTGACATTTATTAAAGTAATCGCGCTCCATAGCATCTTATCATTATTAAAAATAAAATCCAAGTCCCATAACTTCGTAACGACAAAACCGAAACTGCTCAAAATCAAAAGGTGGCTCTGCTACCCTTTTTAGCATTCTGTATGAGTTTCACAGACGGACATCACCATCCCATAATATGTCTCATCTTTTGATGGGCATATAAAAAGTCAAACCTGACACAGATCAAATCAAGTTTTCCACGTGGAAGTTGTTGTATAAAAATCAAAGATTCTTTTCACAAATTTTTAGCCACTTGGCCTCTATCGACGTTTATTTCACAGCAAGCAAAATCCATATTAATGTTACAAGTAACCTTATGACCTCATTCTACATAGTCTACAGGTTTGGCCTTGTACTTAATGCCTGGTTCAGTTGTATTTGGGAGAAACATACATATTTACACTTTGAACTTTTAGACGGAGTCTTCGTATACTATCTTATAATATATGGAGATGGATGCAGGCAGAATATAAAATGCTTTAAATCTAAAGTACTTCTGTTGAATACTTCACTAAACTTTTAAAGCAGTAAGCTTTTTAATAACTTAATCAGACCTCAGGTGACGATGAGAAAGTCCACAACAAATTCAAGTATAAGATGTGATCTCCAGAAAAGCTCATCACGCACCTTTGTCAGGGACAACAACTGTTTGAAGTATGAAGCAAATCAATTTTACAGCTACAGTTAAACTTTTGTTATAAATTAACCATGACCTTCACCTTTTGTTTTTTGGTCTAATAACAACTCCCATTTGTCATGTATGACAACTGTGTGCAGAATCAACTATATGCATAAAAACGAGTTTATGAAACTTGAATGCCCCCAGTGGCAACAAAGTCCAAATAAGGCAAATTCTGAGATATACGAGGGGAGGTCAATAAGTTCATAGAACAAAGGGTTTAAATTAGAGGGAGGCTGAAATTTTCTACCTTATTTTTCAATGTAATCCTGTGTACTGGCATCAAAGTAAGTTTTCATAAGTAAATCATTTCACATAAAACAAGAATGACCCTTAGGTCAATGCATTTGGCCCCCTTTTCCTTCAGGCAGTCTATGCCTTTAAAATAGAAGTCTCCGGTTTGCTTCTCCAGCCAGGCCTCTGTGGCCACTTTAAGGGCTTCGTCATCTCGAAATCTGGTTCCTTGCAAGTGGGATTTCAAATTTCGAAACAGGTAGTAATCACTGGGGGCCAAGTCTAGACTGTAAGGTGGGTGATTCAACTGCTCAAACCCACACTCATGAATAGCAGCTTGTGCAACTCTTGACTTGTGGACAGGAGCATTGTCATGCAAGAGAAGGACACCAGAGATAAGTTTTCCCCTTTGCTTTTTCCTAATAGTAACCCATAATTGCCTGATTAGGTCAGTATAGTAGGCCCCCGTGATGGAAGTACCAGCAGGTTTGTAGTCTACCAATATTACCCCTTTCGATTCCCAAAACACTGTGGCCACAACCTGGCCAGCTGATGGTTGTGTTCTAAACTTCTTTGGCGGGGGTGGGCCAGGGCGCTTCCATTGCATGGACTCTTTTTCAGTGTCTGGGTCCCAGTGATGAATCCATGTTTCATCTCCAGTCACAAGCCGAGTGTGGAAGTCTTCTGGATTAGCGTTGTAAGCTTCAAGAAGTTGGCGACTTGACTCCACCCTTTGCTGGCGATCCTGTGGATTCAGGTTTCTGGGGACCCATCTGGCAGATACCTTTGACATACCCAAATGCTCATGAATGATGATAGAAACACTTCCATGTGAAATATCACACTCTCTAGCAAGTTCATCGATTTTGATTCTACGATCATTCAACACTAGCCTCTCAACGCGGTCGATCATCTCCTAGCTGATGACATCTGCAGGCCGACCTCACCTGGGGTCATCTTCCAGGGAGATGCGTCCCCGTTTAAATTCAGATGACCGCTTTACCACTGTGGCTACTATCACCAAACACAGCAGCCATGTGACGATGAATTTCTTTGCCATTTTCTCCCTCTTTAGTGAGGAACTTTATAACAGCTCTAATTCAATGTTCTGATTTGCCATCTTGACCTATGGATATAGTGTTTCAACTACATGTGTGAACTGTACGGTTGTTGTCATTCAACTGACAAAGGTTTATACTTCGACGTGGTGAAAAAATTTTCAGCCTCCCTCTAATTAAAACCCTTTGTTCTATGAACTTATTGACCTCCCCTTGTACATCAAGGTCATGATCAAGATCATGAGGTCAATGACCTCAATATAATTTGAAAGGGCCTTGTTAGTGAAGTAAGCTTGCCAAAATATGAAGTTTCTAAACAGACAGACAGGTCAAAAAACAATATACCCCTGATCCATCGATCCAAGGGTATTAAAATATAATGGAATGAAACAGTATTACACCAAAACCAGTATTTTAAATGAAAACATATGATACTGCAGTGATAAATGTTTTTTATAAACCAAATTGAATGTTCTTATCAAAAATATTCAGAATAGATGAGTATTCTACTTTGTTGCCACACATGTTTTTTACATTTTTACTTTTTGGCTTAGTGTTAATTCAGATCTAAAAGTGGGATGTTCAAAACTTCTATCCAGCATGCAGCATTATCTTTTTGAATAATTCCCCTCCCCCCCATTTTTGCAAACAAAGTTGCAATAATTTACGGTGTAGATTTTTAAAATATAAATGCTTACCTTGAGGTTTTTTACAATTAACAGTATTCTGAAAACTGAGCCAAACATCATCTGTGAAATACTGTTTTGTTCTTTTCTCAATTTCTTCATCCAATATAATCCGTAACAATGGCACCAAGTTTTCTGGGACAGTTTCAACTTCATTTTCTTCAATTAACCTTCCGAAGTCCAACACTTCAAGTAAAGGTGCATCTACAGCTACCTTCTCTAAGAATTCTAAAATCCAAAATACAAATCAATATTTAAACACTATATAATTTTTCAATGAAATGAATAAACTTGCATCACAAATATTTTTCCACACCTTATAGCAACAATCAAAGTATTGAAAAGTACCCATAAAGAGTGCTTCTTCATATTAAGGACTATTTTTTAAATAAATTGAGTTCAATAACTAATATAAAATTACAAATCTCAAAAACATACTCCATCATGATTGATTGATTATTGCTTTACGTCACTCCACGATTATTTCACGTATATGGTGACGGCATCTGCCTGATACATTGCATACAAATTTAGACCTTTGCAACCGACCCACCCAAAGCAGTGAGGTTTTTTTTATGTGCCATGCCAACCGTGACACAGACACACCTCGATTTTTACTGTCTCATGCTAAAGACAGAACACTTGTGTGCCCAGCGCAGGAGTTGCACCCAGGATTTCTCCATCACGAGCCGAGCACCTTATCCACTAGACCACACCGGCTTCATACTCCATCATGCGTTATACCGTGTTATTTCCTAATCATTGCATGTGGCGACTTCATAGCAATACAATTAGTATTGCACAGTTAGTGTCAATAAATGTTTCAATTTTGTTTTAATTTCCTTGACGGCTGGAAAATACAACAAAATGAAAACATGACAACTACTTTATGTCCTTTATTGCAATTGAGTTTGTCTTTAGTTCAACACATCTCAGCACGTTGTAACACATCATAAGTCATACACAACAAACATTTAAGGTGCAGATATAGGAAAAGTCTATGGAATATCTGACATTATAAATTATCTACACCAGTTCATTACATTAGCAGAATTTTATTTTCTGTATTATTGTCATATTCATATGTAATCAGCTAACATTGTAAGAGATCATGTAAATATCACATAAACCATTCGGAACCTAATTTTGCTTTTTAAACTCTTATATGAACCAAATGAATTGTGGAGAAGAGACTTTTTCCCAATTTTGTACATGGTGCAAAAAATAAGAGGCCCAAGTGGGTATATATCACTAATTTGAAAACACTCTGCTAATTCAACTGACTGCAGATCAAATTTGCTTATATATATATATATATACATATATTCTCTGATGTTTAGAGTGTTATGACATTTTGCACTGAAAACCAAGTGTGAAATCTGAATCATCATTTACATTAAGCAATCGTTTATGCCGGCCAAATTAAAATTAATAATCCTTAAATCAATTTACAGGAAATGAATGCTCAAAAATCTGTGAACAGATCTGAATTACAAGAGGCCCAAATGGGCCTATATCACTCACCTGAATACCTAAATTATCAGTCATGCAGGAAGGAAGAAGTTATTTATTTTTGCATTACTGTAACTAAGTCAACACAAATATTAAAAATATATCAAATTTTATTGATGACGTTTCAGTCACCGAAACCGTTATTTCCATAGCCAATCAATGACTCGGCTAGGCCCATGATAGTGACGTAACATGTAACAAACACTGTTCACAAACTACTTTGTGGGTCACGCACGCTATGAATGTTAATTTCATTCCTAGGAATTTGTAGCCAATCCACTGATTGGCTGAAAATCAGAGTGACCCCTTACGGAGTTTCGCCAGATCTTTATCTGTGATGGGACAAACAGAGTAGCGGAATAAAGGTATGGTTTTAATCCGATTGATTTGATTTTAAACCAGAACATACAAGAGGCCCAAGTGGGTCTATATTGCTCACCTGAGTACCTAGATGATCAGTCATGCAGAAAGGAAGAATTCATTTATCTTTGCATTACTGTGCCTAAGTCAACACAAATGTTGAATATATGTCAAATTTTATTTCAGACCAGAATAAAAAACAACACTTTTTAGCCCATCCATTCCGGTGATTTTGATATTATGCATTTGCTTTGTTTCTGCAAGAAGTGATTCAGGGCAACAAGTTATTCAGTTTCGTTAGGTGGGTCCTTTTGTTGACTGATTTCAAGTCTGGGTCATAAACAACAATAAATTATTGTTTCAAATATTGTCCAGATCCAACTTAAAATGGCCTAATTTCACACGTTGAGTGTTGTGAAACATCTAAAAACTTATTTAGATGTGTAAAGAAATGAAAAAAAATTTTTTACCACACTTGGATTTGAACTGCTATTCTCCATATCTTAATTACAAAGTGGTATATGTACCATTTTGAAACCTAGTTTTTAGACATTGTGGCATTATCTGTTGACCAATTTGGATGAAAAATGTACAAAATTGATAGAGAACCTATAGTACTTCATGTATACCATGTTTCATTAAAATCTTTCATGTGGAATAACAGCAGAAGTTAAAAATGTGAAGAATTGTCCCTATACACTCTCATTTGGAAATCTTAAAAAATTCATAGAAAATCCAAAAATTGAGATATTGTCAAAATTCTCTCAGAGTAACATTCCTTTCCATAATTATGATCATAATAGTCCACAAGAGCAACGCCTAGCATGGCATAATACGCCCGTCACTTAATTTAGACAGGATCAATTCAAGTTGGGCATGAGTTTCATGAACTAGAGGCTCAAGTAGTAGGCCTATATCGCTCACCTGACATTAATTTGTTTATTGAAATGACAGCTTGAAAAATTCTCTGATATTTATTATATCATGACTATAATTTGTAATTCAAGGAAATAAACTTGTGGATAACATACTGTTTACCATGCTGCCCATATCATCTTGTGGTCAGAGTAGTAGACCTCTCTAACGCCAGTCTGTATTGATTTACTGCATCTTGTGAATATAAGATCAAGTGTTGAGTGGAAGTCAGTAGTGGGAGATGTAAACATGACCTTCAACAGATACCTCCCCACATCCCTACAATTATAAATTTCTCAAAAATGAAGTAAAAGATATCAAAACCCGTAAGATATGTGATAGTTGGTACGGTATTTTAACCTTAATGAAATTCAAACTGGTGCTGATGCTGCTTAAAATAAAGCTATTTACCAAGTTGTATCTCGATATCTTGAAAGACGGCAGAAAAAAGTCCGGAAAACATGACCTTCAACAGATACCTCCCCACCCCCCTACAATTATAAATTTCTCAAAAATGAAGTAAAAGATATCAAAACCCGTAAGATATGTGATAGTTGGTACATTTTACTTGTTTCATGATAACTTTCATAATGTTTTGTCAAAAAGTAAATTTTAAATGAATTTCTGAAAAAAATGTTGAAAAGGACCATAACTCTGTCAAAAGTAGGTCAACCTTAACGAAACTCGAACTGGTGCTGACGCCGCTTGAAATAAAGCTATATACTAAATTTCATCGCAATATCTTG